>VWZF01005014.1:809776-938683 GCA_013396755.1 Sclerurus mexicanus
GGCACCCCCCCAATCCCCACCCCGGCGCATCATCCCTGGGGGCGCGGTGGTCCCTGCCGGCGGTGCATCATCCCCCGTGCGCCCGGGGATGCAGCCGGGACAGGGATGCAGCCGGGACAGGGATGCTGCCGGGGGGCTCGCCCTCCTCCGGCTGCTCCAGCCTGCCCTCCTCTCCTCCGCGGCTCCTCCCCGGGGGCGGGGGGAAGGAGGGGAAGGAGGGAAGGAGGCAGGGGAAGGAGGGAGGGAGGCGTTCGCCGCCGCCGGGACTCGGTGCCGGGCGGCCGCGGGCGGCACCTCCCGTCCCATCCCATCCCATCCCGTCCCGTCCCATCCCGGCGATGTCCGGCGGGAGCAGCCGGCGGCGGGCCGGCCCCTCCTGGCACAGCACTTTGTCTCGGTTCTTCAGCAGGAGCCCCCCGTGCGAGCCGGGCACGGCGCACAGGTACGCGGGGACATCGCGGGGTCCCGGGTGCGCCCGCAGCATCCATCGCTCCCCGCCCCGGGCGGCGCAGCGCTCCCCGAGCGGGTCCTTTGCTCTGCTTCTATGCCTTTTAGTTGCTTTTTCCCTTTGGGTTTTGGCGCTGGAAAGTTTCCCTTCGGACCGGCTGTAATCCGGCGTAAATATTGCTCGGTGTGTTTCCAGCCTCGATGCAAAACTTGCGGTTTAGGGAAGCGTTGTTATTAATAATTCTTTTAGTGCAGGGAGGCTTCGCAGGATGAAAAGGTTTGGAAACTTCTTGTGTATTTGTTCCTCTTTCTGTTTTGGTTGTTTGTTTTTTTTTTTCCTTTTTACATTTTGTGGTGGCCGATTTCTGTGCCTAAGAAGGAAAGAAGCACAAATAGTTTCCTTCAGTCTCAACCACCCTTGTTACTGGCCCGAGTTAATAAGGGTATTTTTGTGGTGAAAAGGTGCTATCTGGCCTGGCCTTATTTCGTCGGGTGTGGTATTTTTTGCTTTTAGCGCGTTGGTTTTAATCTTTGAGTCATCCTTGGTGCTGCCTGGGTTTGTGTTCAGACTGACAGACCAGCAAATACAGCTTAATCAGGTAGATAGTGGCTATCCCAGCAGTTCCTTCAGTGAGGAGCTTTAGGATCTTGCATTGCATGCTCTCAGCAATCATGGAAAACAGCAGAGCCTAATTCTGTCTCGCACTGACCATCCTAAGCAACCTTGCAAATGCACCGTGAGGGTTTTTAACTTCGGGGGGTTTGTTTTACTCTAAGCATTTGGCATGCCACTAACATCACCAAGGATCTTCCGTGAGCATGAAACGTTGGGTTTTATTCCCTGAAAATAAAGAAAGCAAGGCTGCTGAACCAAGGGCATCTTTCCAGTGGCTGGGATAGCGTGGCTGTTGTGTCTGGCAGGGGTGGTTGAGATATGGGAGAAGGTTTGGGTCTGGCTGGGGACCTGCAGGGGCAATGGGAGAGGGGTCATCGGATGACTCCTCACCAGCTCCCTACAGCTGTGGTTGGGAATAAAGAGAAAAGCCTAGTGGTCACCTTGGTAAGGAAGAGAGCAATGCTAGTTGGGTGGTTTGTGCACTAAATACCCCGTCTGGAGGTAGCACTCATGGCAGACCTGCTCCACTTAGCTTAGGGCTGGAGCCTAATCTTTACCTCAATCACAGTTTCATTTCCTGCCCGAGAGCCTTTCCTTTATTAGGAAGGCTGGGATAGTCCACACTCCTGCCCCTTGTCCTTGCTCTTGAACTCCTCATGATGTTAGCTGCAGGGTGGTAGCCTGGTGGCCTGGTGCTTCTGGTCTCCTGAACCTCTCCCGATGCCCGGAGTCCAACTTGGGGTGTTAAGGAGCCTTTTTTCCCCTGTGGTGCCGGGTTGCAGCATGGCACGTTCATCAGGAACGCTGACGTTCCCGTGTTTGGTTTCCACTGGCAGCTTTCTTGGCAGGTTAGGGTAATTGCATACATTACACAGGGACAAGAGCCGCAGGTTGGCTCCTCGTGTTTATTGAGGGAGCGTGGTGGTGTGGAAGAATGGCTGGCTGAACAAAGCATGTATGTGTGTGTGCGTGTGGGCAGGGGGGCCCAGGCTGCCCTGCGTGTTTATTGTTAAGGTGTGGGGTGCGTGGGCGAGTTGGGGAATGCAGCTTTTGTGAGGTGCTGTGAGAAATGCATACACTGGCGTGGCTTCCCCTTCCAATTACCAGTAGGATGTGTGTTGGAACCAGGCCAGCTTTGAAGCGTATAGAAAGAAACTTTTGCGTGGAGGTATTTTGCCTGCTGATGTGTTTCAAAAGAGCAGAACACCTGGACGAGAAGAGGGGAGCAGTATGATACGGTGTGCCAGCACATCACACTTGGTGCCTGTGCAGAACAGGATGGTTCCCTGGTTTAAAAGCATGCAGAGATGAGTCTGTGTGTGTCCAAAAGTCATTTTCTACCTGCTCCTGCAAATCAGAGAGCGATGGATGGATGGATGGATAGATGGATGGAAGCTCCTGGCTCTCCTTCTCCCAGCTGTGTAGCTGCCCCTCAGTGAGGTATGCAGCTCTTGCCCTCTCTTGCTCCAGACACCGTGTTCAGATTTAGCTGTAAAAAACCCACCAAAGCCAAACCCCAAACCTACCATGGCCCTGGTTTAAAACAGGAGGAATGGGATGGGGGGAATTACACAGTTTGTTAATCAGTGTCTTAGACTCCTCTGAGAACCTCATTTGACGAAGAGCTTATGTTAATAACTTGCCCTTGCAGCAATCTGTAGCTCCGATGAACATGAGACTTGCTGGAGGCTGGCTTGGTTGCTTGTGGAAAAAATAAGCTGTGCAGATTAGTTGCAAGTTTCATGGCAGCAAAAAGCACAGCACATGCTTTAGGAGCTTACTTGGGTTTTTACATAAAGTGTGGCCAAATGTAAGGTGTCTCCCACCCAGTGCTTTCCTGCATAAGTGTGTTCTTCAGAGCTGGGGCAGCTTTGAGCAACATCTCCTGTGCTTTTCATCCCAGTTCTTTATCATGGACTTCCATCAAAGGCAGTCATTATGCTCCACTCGACTATTTGCTATTTTCAATAATACACAATTGGTTATTAGTTACCACAGTGTTTGTCCTGGAGCAGTCTAAATCCCCAGGGTGAAAAAAAGATCCAATTGCGTTTTCACTGTTCTAGTGGGAGTCTGATTTTTAGTTTTATTTTTTTTTATACACGTATCTTTAGTGCCTCTGGATGAAGACACAGCTCTTACAGTGTAAGTCAATCCACTGCAGATTGTTTCAGAAGTACGCAGCCTCTGTGCCTGAGCAATTGTTCTGGTGCGAATAAAAGTGACCTTTCAGGTCACATTAGAAGCTGCAAGGGAGGTTTTAAATTTCCACTGAGCTGCCATCAAAATGTCCTTTAAACTATGGGTGTATTTTATAAGTTATCCCATATGGTGTTTAGCAGGTTCATTTCAGATTTCTCTTTTTCCCCCAAGTGCTGTTTGTTGGTCACATAACTCCCAGTGCAAGTGGGCCTTTGGTTTATCAGGATATTTCTTCTGCATCACTGGAGTGTTCCAGGGACATCAACAGGGAAGAGCGACCTTTTATCTGCTTTGAGAGGGGGTTTGAGGCTCTGGTTTGTTTGTTGGGGTTTTTTTTTCAGGCTGAGGTTGTTGTTCATTCATCCATTAGTTTCTAACTAAGAGCTTTCAGAGATGAAGAACTTTGTTTATTGTGCCCGAGGAGAGATTAGAGAGCCTTTTTCTTCCTTTGGGACTGCCAGTCATTGTTCCTGTTTACAAAGAACATGTATTTTTGCAGTTGTGAAAACTGTGCGTTTGAGGGACTGCTGGAAATTGATTGAAAAGGGAATATTACATTTCAAACTTAGCTCTTCTGAAATTAGTACCTCCTGGCTGGTTTTGATTCAGATGCCATTAGCTTTGAAGAAATCCATTGTCTGCTGGAAAAATCAGTCTCTGCTTTCTAATAAAGAACCTTTTTCTTTCAAAAGCCAGAGCAGGAGTCTTTGTGTTGTTGTTAAAATTTAATTTATTTATGAGTGTATATGAGGGGCGATGGTTTGTGCAACCAGCAAGGGGAATACCCCAACCCTATACAAGAATTCAAATTAGACTTGTCTAAGTAAGATGCGTTATGAAAATTTTCTGTACAGTTTTTAATTTGGGGAGTTTTTTGTGTGTTTGTTTCTTTCTTTTTGCTTCTTATATCTTTTCCATTATGACTTTTATTGCAGGACAATTCAAAAAAAGCCCTGATTCAGCAGGGTACCCAAGTGGTTGCCTGTAATTAAAGAGGTAAACAGTTTTATGCACTACAGTGGGACTGCTTGAATGAGGCACATACCTGGATGTCTCGTGGGGCTGAGCCCAGGGGGAGCAAGGCCAGCAGCTGGCCATGTGTGCGAGAGACATTTCCTGAAGGAAATGTTCCTCGAGTTTTAATTAGAATAGGAGCGCTCCTTGGGAGAAACAAAAGCAACGTTTTTTTCCACTATTTTAAATGTTAACAGCGTCGTCTCCTTTCCACTTATTGGTGTAAGTGCCAGAGTTAATGCGAAAATATTTCCCAAACAGCTCCAAGTCTGTGGTTTTAAAGAACAGTTTTGCAAAGATGAAAAGTCCTCGGTCTTCTCTATTTAACAAAAGGCTCACGGGTGGAAAAAAAGATTAAGAATCAGAAACATCTTGCTGTGGGGATTGTATTTCTAATTATTCTAACTTCTTAAAAGGATGGAAACCCAGCTACTACTCCTTTGAGTTTCCGGGGGCTTTTGGCTTTCATATGGTTCAGTTCATATATACCATTACATTGCAGACAGTAGCACAGCACTGTGTGGCTTAGGCTCTTCGTGGGATAGTAATACCTTGATTCTTCTGGTGTACTAATTTTCATTTCTAATATAGTTTTTGTATTTTCTAAATGACTTTACAGTGTCACTTCTGAAGACTTGAGGTCAGAAATGAAATACAGTCTCAATATAAGTCTGATGGTGTTGTGACGATGTGATTTCGTGACTTGCCTTATTTTGAAATAGAGCCTTGGTTTTCTGAACGTTCCACTGTTTTTAAGTTGCTAAACTATTTTACTGAAGGCAGTGCATGTGCTTGAGCAGTTTGGAAGTCTTGAGGTCTAAAAAGCGTAGGAAGAAGCTATTTCTTGTGAGTACACAAAGAGCAAAGGCAGAAAGAATTGCTGTGACAACATACTCTTTTTTTAATCGTCATCACAGGCTGCAAATTTAACCATAAAACTTACTTTGGTCAACTGGAAAATACACGCTTTCAGAACAGAAGAGGGAATTTGGTAGTGGCTGGAAAGTGTCTGAGGTGTATTTGGTGAGTAAAGGATGGGAGTTCTGGAGAGTATTTTCCTGTGTCGAGGTGCTGGCCCTGTGTGCCTCTACCAAGGGTTTTCTACTCCAGCCTGACTGGAAGAGCTCGCTGTGTTTTACTGGTGACACCAGTCTCTCTTGCTTGGTTTTTTCCCAGGTGCTTTTTCTTAATGACATCTTTTTGACATTCTCTTATGCTCTGTTGATCAGGACAGCAGTTGCTGCTGCTTTAAAGCTTCCCTGGATTATTGTTTTTTTAATATCTCCTATTTTCATGCCATTTTCTAAGTACCACTCTTGATCCCCAACCTTGCAAACACGCCATTTGACAACAGTTCTATTCTCTATTATTTTAACCTCTTACGTTTTAACCTTAATAAATCGCTTGTAAATCTGTTTCTGATATTATGCCAGGGTTGTGTGTTAGTGACCAGTAACATATTTATTTCCTGAGAATGCTGGAAATTGTACCTAACCAATCCCTGGCAAACAGGGAGCGGATTCTACATTAATGTTGGTTACTATGGTTGACAGATGCCAGAAGGAAAACCTTGATGTAATCTGGTATAATCGTGCTGCCCAATATTGGAGTAAGCCCCACTCAGAAACATTTATATTTCTTTTCTCTGGCCTTTGTAAGGCTATTCAGTTCCCTCCCATGTAAAACAGATTAAGTTATTTAGCAAGGGTAATAGTGGCCCATAGTACTTAATTTCACTTAGTCTTTAAACTTAAAGGTACGTGTTTACAAGAATCAAACCATGTCTTTACACCATTTTTTAATTTAATTCTTTCATTGTAAAATGTGGCTTATCTGCTTTTATGGCATCTTCATTTTTCGTGATGTTTTCAGTTGCTCGTTTTAGCCTTCATTTAACCCTGGCAGAGTTTGTGTAGCTCACACAAACTGCTAGTGCAGAACGTCAGGCTGACCCAGCTTTGCTGCAGAAGCACAGAGCAGTATGTAAATAAGTGGCATAAACAGGTCTGAGAGGAGAAATTGTTTCAGTTAAAACAATCTAAATTGCTTCATGCTGCCTGTAATCAGACCAGTTTCGAAGTAGGGTAGTGTAATTGAATGTAATACATTTTGTGCTATTTCAACACTTAAATTAATCACTGATTGTAACACTTCTTTTGCCAAAGTCCCTTCCTTCTCTTCCTTCTGGCTCCGTTTTCTCCTTCTTTACCTTTCTCTGTTTTCTATTTCTATTCCTCTACCTCCCTTCTTATTTGTTTTAAGTGAAATTGCAGCGTTGCTTTCCTTTGACCCTCTAATTTCAAACTACTATGAAACGCCTATTATAAAAACGACCTTATTTTTATAATTTCCATTTGTCTTTACTTTTCCCCTCTGTGTGTGGGCTAAGCTTAGGCACAGAACCAGGAGCCAGAAACTTTGCATTCAAATTTCTGTGCAAACACTCCCTCTTTAAGATGAGCCCCAAAAGCCTTGCCAGGGACTAGAGGCAGACTTTGTCACTGCTGCTGCCATTTGGTGTCCCAGGAACAATTGGGAATCTTGCTGAGGAGCTCACTGAAGTTTTTCATGTTGGAGCTTTTCAAAAAAAGGGAAGCATTCAGGTTTGGGGAGGGAGAAGAACAGAGGAAAGAGGTTCTCATTAATTTATTTTTTTAAATGTTAAAATGCCAGCTTTTTTATTTTCTGCTGCTCCTGTTCAAACATTTTCAAGTGTAATGGCAATGGGCTAACACTCAACATACAGAGGAATATAAACAAAAAAACAAACAGATAATTAATTTTCTACTTCTTCAGTTTGAAGACAGTAAAAAGGATGTATTTTTGAATCAATATTAATGTCTTCAGAGATAACTTAATGTTTGCAGGTTACTAGGGTAGAAAATGTGGAAGTCACAAAGTTGCCAGCCTGCTGAACATGGGCTGCCAAAGGAAAGTGGTGGCTCAGGGAGAAAATAGGGTTGTCTGGTGTATAAATAACAAAATACATGTATTCTGTGAATGGACTTTGGTGTCCATGATTTATCATGGAAAAAGATGCTGACAAACTGAAAAGAGCTCCAGTTTGATGTCTGGAAAACCTCCCTTGGAGAATAAAATGAAGCAGCTCAGTAGCACTTAGTTCATCTGAGAGGAAGTTTTGAAGAGGTTTGGGTCTGAGGAGTGACTCTTGAGTAAGCCTAATAAGTAGTGAATTTTGTAGTAGTTTACATGGGAAAGTCTTCTTTACAACTGTGGCAGATTTTCCCTCTTTTGTTATTTTTTAACCAAAGCTCGTTTATTTTTGTCATGTGTTAAAGTCTTAACACTGGTCTCCTTTGGTGTAATTTCATAATCTAGATTGTGCTGGAGGTCAGCTTCACTAATTATAAGGGTCTGTTTGGCCAGTAGGGTAACTATATAAAAATACTACTTAAAAGGTCTGAATTTTTAGCAGTCATCTTTTTAATTACCACTTGGAAGCTGGGACAGAGAAGAAACCAATACTAACCAACCTATGGCTCTTTGCAGTTGTATAATAAAAGTTTCATAACTACTTCTGGTCTGGGGATGTGGTTTGAGAATCCCTCTAATGCGCTGAAACTTCATGGAGGTCTTGCACATGTATATTTGATAGTATTATTAGACTTGTGGTTTTCCACTCATTTATGTTCTTTGGGGAGGCTCTTGCACAGATGGATTTTGAAGTGCTAGGTGATGAGATCCTTAATAGCAATCTCTCTGTTTCTCCATTGAAATATCCTTCTGGAAGGTCAGCAATGAATGCAAAGAAAGCAAACCCAAAAAGGGCATTATCCAAAGTGAGGACTCCAGTGAAGAGTCAATTATATCAGTAATCCAAAAAAAAAACCCAAAACATCTTGAGGAAAACCATTTAGAAAATATTGAGAAGAAGATGCCACAGGTGAGGTCAGGTAGCTGTGTGTGCAGGTCAGGCGTAGTTTGGCAGTGTGATGTCTCAAAGCCACCCTGGAGCACCTCTCGGGTTAGGTGTTGCTCACTCTCTTACCATGGTTTCTGGTTAATGTGAAGAGAAGAACAGTTAAACAATTCCAGCCATCCAGGTGGGGTAGCAGAGAGGGTTTGACCGCTCAGGGAGTCATCTCCCCCGAGGAGAGAGGAGAGATGGCAAAATGATGGAGCGCTCACCTCTCTGGTTACAGCTGGGCTGCACGAGCAGTAAAGGCTGGAGCTGCTGCCTTGGCAAAGCTATGGGAGAAGGAGGGAGGGTCACCACCCAAAAGTGCTGCCCAGTTGGGCTGTAGCCAGCTGACCCTCTTTCCTCAAGGGAGTGCCCATGAATTTCCCCCTTCTCCAGCAGCAACAGGCAGCCCGTACCTTCTCCTCCTAAAAGGGACAGAAAAGGTCACAGCAGTTACTTGCACTGTGCAGAATTCTGGTCTGGCCAGCCTCATCAAAACCTTCGAGTTTGTGCTTTATTACACTTGTATGTTTCCTGTAGGTTATTTTTGTTTTTTATCTGACACCACACGTTCACAGTCAGCTGCGTGCATAGCATGGGTGGGGTAGATTAATAAAGGAAGAAGGGGATGGGCTTTTAATTTGCAAGTTCTGAGGGATTGTTACGAAAGAGGAGGATGGAGGAAACAGACTTCTCGAGCCATAGGGAGATTCTGTGGGAGCCTTTTGAAGATGTGATTGTTTGTAATTGTCTCGTTCTGTTTTTAGAGGCAGCTGGAAAAGCTCTTGCATACTGTGTACTTAAATTTGCTCCATTAAATTGTGAGGTTTTTTGCTTGACTGTAATCCCTCGTGTAATCTCTTTGTGAGCAGCAGTGCAGAACTTGAACATGTCTCCCTCGTAGGAATCTCTGACCTCTCCTTCCAAAGCATAATGATTAAAAACTTGGCCCACAGACCTGCTTCTGATTCAGACACCACCTGTCCAAGTATTACAGAAAGGTCAAAACAGATTTTTGGCAGCAGAGGAACAAAAAGCAATGCAAAATGACACAAAGAAACGTTTGTTCAGAGCATACAGAACGCTATCTTTTGTAACTTAACTTTAATCTTGATTATTTAAAGAATAAGAGTGATGCTAATCAGGTCAGGCATGCGGGCAAGACAGGAGAAAGAGCAGCAAGACAGCTGAGGAGAAGAAATCCCTCTAACCTCCCTCTAAACCTTCGCTTGAGATTAACCCATCCACACTGGATGCACTAATATGTAAGAGAAAAGGGAATGTCTGGCAGAAATAGCAACAGAAGGTCAGTAGATTACATAGCTGAGAAGCAGTTGAGGGGCTTGATTTGTAGTCTTCATTGTGGCAGTGTCTGTATTACTCTGTTATTTAAAATTTCCATGCCCTTTCCCCCCTTTTCATCTATGAAATGAGAGTAATATCTGTCAAAATATAGAAACAAGTGGTTGTGACAGTTTGTGATAATATTTAGTTGCAGAGATTGTTCTGTAGAACAAAACCCATCTCCTTAGAATACAGTCTCTGGAAGTATAACATCTAGGCAGTATTGATAAGGTAGCATGGCTATATAAAAAGGAATTAAAGACTGGGCAATTTTTAGCATAAATACTAAATGTCTTACATATTTCCCAAGAATTGCTTTTAGTTATGAATGCCATAACTTAATAACTGTGTTTACTCATCTCTGAATATAGGATTGTATCACAGACTTGAGTTAGAAGGGACCTTAAAATCTGGTTCCAACCCCCTGCCATGGGCAGGGACACCTTCCACTATCCCAGGTTGCTCCAAGCCCTGTCCAACCTGGCCTTGGACACTTCCAGGGCTGGGGCATCCACAGTTTCTCAGGGCAACCTGTGCCAGGGCCTCCCCACCCTCAGAATAAAGAATTTCTTCCCAATATCCAATCTAAACCTATTCAGTCTCTCTCAGTTTAAAACCATTCCTCCTTGTCCTGTCATTACATGTTCTTGTGAAAGGTTTCTCTTCATCTTTCTTGTAGTCTCTCTTCGGGTACTGGAGGGCCACAGTTGGCTCATCCTGAAGCCTTCTGTTCTCCAGGCTTTTCCCAGCTCTCTCAGCCTTTCCTCACAGCAGAGCCTCTCCATCCCTCTGATCATCTTGATGCCTCCTCTGGACTTGCTCCAGCAGGTCCATGTCCTTCCTGTGCTGGGCCCCCAGAGCAGAGGGGCAGAATCACTTCCCTCATCTGCTGCCCACGCTGCTTTTGAGGCAGCCCAGGACATTGTTGTCTTTCTGGGCTGAGAGCACAATGTTGGGTTGTGTCCAGCCTCTCATCCACCAGCACCCCCAAGTCCTTCTCTTCAGGGCTGCTCTCAATCTGTTCGTCCACCAGCTGATACCGGCGGTTGCCCCAACCCAGGTTCAGCACTTTGCACTCGGTCTTGTTAAACCCCATGAGGTTCCCCTGGGCCCACTTGTCGAGCTTGTCCAGGTCCCTCTGGATGGCATCTCATCCTTCAGGTGTGTCACCTGCACCCTCAGCTTGGTGTCATCTGCAAATTTGCTGAGGGTGCACTTGATCCCTTCATCTGTGTCACTAATGAAGAGATTAAATAACACTGGTCCTAATACAGACCCCTGATGTCCTTGGGGACTCTGAGCCATTGACCACTACCCTCTGGATGGGAGACCATGTCAAAAGCTTTACAGAAATTCAGATAAATTACATCTGCAGCCCTTCCCTTGTCCCCTGATGCAGTTACTCCATCACCAGAGGCCACCAGGTTGGTCAGGCAGGACTTTGCCTTGGTGAAGCCTTGCTGGCTGGAATCACCTCCCTGCTCTCCATGTGCCTTTGCAGAGCTCTAGGAAGATCTGCTCCATCACCTTCCCAGGCACAGGCTGACAGGTCGGTAGTGCCCAAGCTCCTCCTTTTTTTGAGGATGGGTTCAATGGTTCCCTTTTTCCGGCCACTTGGGACTTCACCTGACTGCCATGACTCTTCACATATCCTGGAGAGTGACTTGGCAGCTCCATCAGCCCATTCCCTCGGGACTCTGGGATGCATCTTACGTACTTACGTTCAGGTTCCTCAGGTGGTCATGAACCTGATCTTTATTTGCAGTGGGAGGGGTTTTGCTGCCTCCGTCCCCATCCTGCTGTCCCTTCACTGGAGAGCTTTGGGCAGAGAGGTTGTCACTGAAGACTGAAGTAAAAAGTTCTCCTCATCCCTTGTTTTTCAGCATTGTTTGTCAGGGGGGATGTACCTCTGACCTCCCTTTTCTGGTTGACATACCTGTACAAGCCCTTCTTGTTATTCTTTGTGTCCCTTGCCAGGTTCAGTCCCAGCTTCTCCTTCTCACTTCACCACAACTGGGCTTCACCTCTACTCTTCCCAGGTTACCTGTCCTTGTTCCCACTGCCTCTGCATTTCCTCCTTTCCCTTTGTGACCAGCAGGTCCCTTCTCAGTCTCCTGCTCCAATTCCTTGCTCCTGGGGATACTTCCTTAAAGAGATGCCAGCTCTGTTCCTCTCCCTTGTTCCAGAGGGCAGTCTCCCAGGGCATCCTATTGACTATCTCCCTGAAGAGCTGGGAGGTTGCTTTCCTAAAGTTCAGGGCCCTAACTATATGGATCCTTTTGTGATCCATATCTCCAAGGACTAGAGACTCCACTGATGTGGTGGACAGTGTGGCCTTACATTGCAGCATATACAAACATGTGAATATATGTGGCATAATTGCATTAGCGTCACGTGGTTTGGGTTTGGCTTTGCTGCTTCTGTTTTTGTTTTGTTTCTGTTTTTTAAACAGGGAGTATAGGTCTGTGTGTGGGCCTAGGAACGTCACTGTTTTCTTTTTCTCTTCAGAGCATCTGTGGGGAAAACGCTGTGCAGGGTTCCAAGAGTTGTGGTTAGTGACTCTTACGGGATTGATGCAATGAAGAGAAGGGGGAGAGCCATAAAACTGGTAGGGGGTGGTTGGAGTGGGAAGTGCTAAAGGTGCCTCCTGTGAGCCAAATGAACAGCAGCCAGCCAGCCTGTTCCCAGCTCGAGGTCTCAGTGTGTCACCGGCTACCTGTCCGTGGTGGTCAGGCTGGGGAAGGTCATTTTGACTCTGGCAAAACCCCGTTGGGTTTCTGTCAGGGATCCATTCAAAGCTGGGCCCTGGCTAAGGGTGGGAGAGGTTCCCAAGGAGCAGCCCCAGTTTGGTGGGGTGAGCTGCAAGTGCTCCGTGCTTGCCTGGAGTGTCATTCATTGCCCCTTCATTCCTGCTGGAAACTGCATCACAGGCTGGGTTTTTCCTCATGGAAACTTCTGCCCCCCCCTTGATTTTATCCAAAATCATGGCCCTACTGAGAGCCCTTCTCAGCTGAGAGAAGGATGCAAAGAGATAACTGAGGTGGAGGAGGAAGGAGTGGAAATTTCTAAAGCTGGTTCTGCTGACGAAGTCAGCATGTTGAGGAAGTACACCCTAAAGCGAAAGGTTAAGGAATGTGGAAACACTAGAATATAAACCATGAAAGGGTGTGGGGAACTGCTTCCAGCTTTAGGGTTGTTTTATGTTGGAAAATAAAGGTTTGGTACGTCTTTTTTTTACTTGTTGATTTTAAGATGCTTATCTGCTGAATTGCATTCCTTCAGTTCTGGTATGTATGCTATGGAATTTCATAGCAATCTGTTCCAAGCCTGGTTAGCTAGAAGAAAGTAATACAGACGTGTATTTCAAATATAAACAAAAAGTAGGAAAACTAAATAATTCTGGGTTAAAAAAAACATGATGTAAAGGGAAGAATATGAGCAAAACAAAGTGATGAAAGAATGGGACACTAGTAGTCTGTGCTGGCAAATACTTAACAAAAAGAAGGCTCTCATTTGTGGTCTACGGACCAGTTCCATAAAGAGTGATATCCTGAAGTCAGGAAGATCAACGTCATTATTCTGCTCTTAAATACAGGGAATTCCTGTTCATGTCAAGTGTATCAGCATCAGGAAAAGCTATGCAGGTCTGAGAAGGAAGGGTGGCTTAGTTTTTTGACTTGGGAGGTTGTTTTTTTTTAAGCCAACAAAACAAAAACCAGGAGAGAGAAAATAGGTTATGCACAGAGAAACACTTTTATTAGTGTGCCGGATTTCCCAGAGTAATTGTGACATCTCCTTCATGAGACACATTAATAGCAGAAGAAATTAATAAGTTAGAATATTAATTCATCTGCTCCATCTTCCAGGGAAGCAAAGAACAGCCCAGAATTTCTGTCTGATGCTCTCCCTGAGAAAGCATCTTGGTGTTTATGAATGCATTATGAGAGATTACCTAAGGTGGCGTGAAAGGACATGGTTTTCAACTTGAAGAGGATCTGTAAAAGAGAGAAGGAAGCTTTTTTTCAGTAGCAGTTGGAGCCCCAGTGCTTCTGAATGATTTCTCCAGATCCTGGCAGAATTTCACCACAGTGCAAATAGTTGGTTATCTTTATTTAAACATCTTTCAGTTCATCTCTTCATACGAGTTCCGAAATAAGGGCTGGTGCATTTGTCAATAGCAGAGTTAAATTTCTGAGAGTGATGAAGAAATGTTTTTGAAGTGATTATGTATTAATTGGAATACTTTCTCACGTGATACGTTAGTACAAAGCTGTTTTTCTTCATGTTATGATGCACAGTGCAGGACCTGATGTCTGTCATTAACATAATCTAATGTTTTCCTTGACACATTTTTCTTCTTAAATTGCATGAAGCTTTAAGGTTTGGATTAAAATATTCTCTGCTGGGTTGTGTTTAAGGATTGTTTTAAGAATGGGGGTGGCAGGGGAGATGGATCCCTTCACTCCAGAGTGGGCTCTGAGGAAAATTTTGGCCAAGATGAACTGGCAACAAGGACAAACCTGACTTTGCATTTCTGACTTCTAAAACAGAACAGCGGGTGCTTCCTTGGTAAATAACAACATGCCTGTTGTCCCCTTTCCAAAATTGCTTCTGCGTTTGCCTGCAAAGCCCCACTGGGGCATGTTCAGTGAAGAGCTGTGATTTGTGATGATTCCATCTGCCATCAGCATGTTCCACTTGTTCACAGCGCTCAGAACAAGGGGTACTTTCCAGCTGCCAGGTGTGCCAGGCAGTCCTGTGGCAATGAATCCTGCTGTAGTAGGTGATTGACCAACTGCAGCATTGTTTTCCCAGCAGAAAATTTTTGGGGCATTGTAATATGTGCAGAGCACGTGCTACAGTTTGGAAAATAAATCCTTCCGTCCCTTTAATGCTCTCTTGTGTTTAAATTGGATGATACTGTGTGGGCTCTTGGGTGGACATGAATAATGCAAATAGCCTTATGAAATGTTTTTGTTTTTCAGTTCTGAAAACAAAGGGAGCGAAGCCACAAATTTAAAGAGCAACCAAAAGGAAAGCACAACTCTGCCTGCACTTTTGAAGGTATGGTTTTTGTTGACTAATATTTTTTTGAGGTAAAACCTGCCACCTCTGCTTTTGACTGCTTGTTAGAGGTCTGATGTTGGATGCATTCCTGCCCTGCGATGTAGCACCTGATTTCCGTGTTCTGGGTTAGGGTCCATTACACCAGGGTTCTGATGTGTGTGCAGAAGGCAGAAAAACTGCACGTGCTTCACATTTTTAACATAAAATCCACGTATTTACTTACATGAAAGAGCTGGGACTTCAGTGCTAATTCCATATGCAGTTAGCCAGCAGAGAAGAAAGCCAGTATCTTTCTCAAACGATGCTTTCAGGCATTCCTCTAAAGCCCCATTTCTATATAATTTATGAATATCTAACCAGCAAGTCCTTGCTTGCCTGGAGGTCTGCTGGTTGCCAGCTAAAGCACTGTAAGATCTTTGTGCTGAAATTCGTATGTTCTTCACCAGCTCCCCTTGTTAATCATGCTTGTCTTGTCCTGTAAGCATTGTACTGCAAAACAAGGACATGCTCCACTGTGAGCAGGGCTTGCTCCTGTGGCACTTGACACAGCTGGAAAGTTGTTTAGATTTAGTCAAATATCATAAATTATTAGGTACAGGACAGGTGCTGGTGGTAACAGCTGCCTTTGCTGCTGTCACATCCTACCATTCATTAAGCAATTCTGCTTGGGTTTTTGTTTTGGTTTGGTTTTTTTTTTTCCTTTTCTAAGTTGTTTAATGCAGGTAAGTATGTGGTGGCTGCTTCTCCAAAAGGGCCCTGGCTCGTCTGCCACATTTATTAGGGGATGCAGGACGGTTCCTAACACGCTGAATCTGAGATTTCTATCCCGTGTTGCATTTATTGAGCACTGAAGGAGGTGGACTTCTTCCTGTATGTCCTACAGTCCCTGTGTTGTTGCACCCTCAGTGTCTGGGGACCATTTGCTTGGGCTTCACCAAAGCTGAAGAGACATTTGTCTCTGCAAAGACCCCAGCAGGGTTATTAGCTGTTCAAACAATTGCATGTTTGCTGTGGTTTGTCTGCATCAAGGTGGGAAACAGCGTGGGGATGTTTGCCCAGGAGCCCTGTGGATTGGAGCCAGCTGTGCCACTTCAGAGCTCCTGCAAATCCCACTGTCCACCTTCCTACCACCATCAATCGTGGATTGTTGGTTGTGTGCCTTGAACTGCAGGTAGGATTCTGATAAAGCAGAGGAGATTCTACTACAATAGAAGAAAAAAAAATCCCATTTTTCTCCGTTAGGTCAGTGAAAGATTTTAAAACAGATTTTCCTTTTGAGGAAGCTTTGGACTGAGGAAGGGGAAAGGAAACATTTAGCATACATGCACAGGACTTCTACACCAGTAATTGATTAAAAGGAAGTCTGAATAGGGCCAGGTCTCAAGGAACAAGCAGGATGTGTAGGTGGAGGAAAGCGGGCATAGCAGGTTTAAATTACCTAAGAGTTTCTTTCTTGCCAGAAAGTAAATCTCTTTTTTAAATTTAAGAAGGCCCAAATTCAGAACTTTCCCTGCTGAATCGAAATTCCTTGCAGTCAAATCTTGTACTCAGAACTTGTGTTTTTGTAACACTAGTAAAAGCTGGCGCCCATATTAGTGCTGTAAAGTTTTGTTCCAGGTATCTGGTCGCTTCTCTTTGCCTTGCCATAACTCTTTCATTTAATGATATTGTCTTTCACCTATGTTTTAAAGTCTAAAATGTCACAGTATTCATTGCATTCCCTTTGAAATAATACCTGGTGTTTGTCTAGGCTTTAGGGAGCAGGTGTGGTTTTCATGTTGGTAGAATGTGCTGAGTGTTCAGCTGCACTAAGAGCTTCCTGTCTCACTTCGTTCCCTCTTTCCTGAGCCCATCAGAAACCTTGTGATGCACTTGAACAGCTTCATATGATCAGCAATGAGCACATTTAACACAATAGTTTTTTATCCTATGTGCACTGAAATTACATACAGATACTAAAAACTCATTCAGAGGAGGTGGGGAAAGTATTTTCTATTCCTCCCATACACACCACCATTTTTTAAAGAAAATATTTTGCTGGCTTTTCCTCTCTCCAGCACACGCTTGCATTTTGGTAGCACCACACAGTCTGGTGCCTGACATTGGCCAAAATAAGCTGCCTTCTGCAAAGATCACAGCAATGCAGTTGGAGGGAACTGAGACTGTCTTATTTGTGGTCTTGGCAGTGCTGGGATCATCTTAGAGGTCTTTTCCAACCAAAATGATCCAGTGATTCTATGAAAGCTATAATCTAGGGTATTAAAAGACATTCCAGTTTTTTTTTATTGAATCATGGAGGTTACTATGGGCTGAAAACCAAAACATTGTCATTATGGGAAGTTTACTTTGTGAAGAATGCCTTAACTCTGTGTGCCTGCACAGGTTTGGGCAGGTTTCCATACAATCCACGTCTCTGAACTGTGTTTCTGCCCAGCCATTTCAGGTGGATGGTGACTAAAAGTGAAACCACGCTGTGTCTGTGTTAAGTGCCACCACCTTAACGAGGTTAATTATCTATTTCTGATAGCCTGACGTGCAGAGATTTTGTATATTCCTTGCCGGTCTCAGCAGGAGGCCAGGGGCAGAACAGCAGAGGGACTGCCAGTCTCTGGTTTAGCAGCAAAGGTCCAATGTCTGAATTCTGAGTGGGTGAGTAGAGCTGGGAGATGTGCCGAGCTACAGTAGGCAGCTCTTTGGCTCTTCTGAGCACTGGAGGCACCAGTTCTGGACTTTACCCCTGTTAGTTTTTCCCTGCAATGAAATATTTAGCTCATAGAGGGATGAAAAAGGTATTTTAATAGTCACCTTCTGAAAACATGAAGTCTAATTTCTCTGTGCTGAGAGGATTTTAACAATCATCACTTGGTGACTTTCAAGAAAATATTACTGAAATATATTTGCCCTTGCAGAAAGTACCTCACCCCCTCCCAGTATTTATTTACAGATTCTGTTTTGCTTCTGTTTCTCTGAATTAGGGCTGTAAACAGTGTCCTTTCTGAGTAAACGCTCCACTTGAGCGGTGTGATTGTTGAACAGATGGCTGTGTGGATGTAAACAGTTCTTGAACTTCATGTTTAGTGTACCAAGGATCTGCATTACAGAGTGTCCAGTACACATTAGTGTGTAATTAACCTCACTTTGAGGGCTACGGGGACTTTGTTTTCAAAGGGCATGTTGCAACAGTGCTTCCTGCAAAAGTGTGTTTCACATGCTTTTGGTAATGCCCTGAAAAGAGAGATTTACACCCGGGACATAAATATTAGTTGGATTGTGTGGAGCAGCTGTTAAATAAACTAGCCCAGCTCCAGGAGTGAGCCACGTGCTGGAGGGTGTCGAGATGGTGCAGTTCTGAAGGAATCACCCAAAACCCTCCTTGGATGTGCTTGTTCCACAAGTCTAACCTGCTTCCCATTTGAACTAAATATAGGACATTCTCTCATAACTGATTAGGAGGGAATTCCTGAGCATCACAGGAACCACTATGTGAGCTCTGTCAAGTTCGAAAAAGTAAGTACAAATAGGACGTACCAAATGTACCATTCAGCTTTCAGTATTACAGTGGATTAAATATTCTATCATTTGGCCTGGGTGCCAGTCACCTGGATTAACCAGAGGCAGTCTCAGCCTTCACAGAAAACTCAGGGGCACAAAGTACAGCAAAGATTATCTAGTCTGCTCCTCTGCCCCACGGTGAGATCTCTGTATCTCTGTCATACCTGATAAAAGTTGGTCTGACTTGTTCTCAAAGACCTCCAGGGATGGAGATCTCTTAAGATCTCTGCAGCCTCGCCAGACAACTGTTCTACCAATTTCACAAACCTTATAATTAAGAAGTCTTTTTCTTTAACATGCCATCTGAAGCTTCTGTGCTACAAATTAAACCAGTTGCTAATTGTGCTCTGACAAGCACTCCTGTGTACTGTGTACATGGAGATTATTCCATAGCCCTGCTTTCTCACATGAATTTCAGTTCACGGTAACATAAATGGCAGACATGGTATTAAATCTTATGGCAAGGGCTGCAATTATGTGATAAGATGGAGCCAGGAGCTTTTTGGAGTTGCAGCCAGTGGGACAAGAGGCAACGGGTACAAGCTGGAACATGGGAAACTCCAGTCACCTGTGAGAATTCTTTTCTTTATTATTGTGTTTGTTTGTTCCCCCCCCCTTTAGGATAGCAGTGGTCAGATACTGGAACAGGTTGCCCAAGTAAGTGGCAGAATCTCTCTGCTTGGAACTGCACAAAACCCAGCGGGGTGAAGCCCTGCTCTGAGCAGGAGCACAGACTGCATGACCCCCCCAGCCACATTCCTTTCAGCCTAATTTGTGTCCTGATTCTCTCTCACAGAATTTTTCAGCCACTGTGTGAACTCACAAAAGGATTTTTTTAGAAGTCCCATGAACTTGTCGAGTGTAGGTGGCTGTTCTTACTGAATGTCCCTCGTTCTGACTGTAATTTTTAAGTATTACAAAAAGCTAGAAATCAAAATTAAACCTAGTGGTCTTAGTTAGCTGTGAACTTTTCTATACAGCATGGGCTTTTCTCATGTCGTGGTGTTGATTTATATTGATTTTATTTCATCTGTATGTTATCTAAATAATGGCTGCTCAGCCTGTGTGTGAATTCCTGCTGAATGCCTGTGTCTTACACCTAGTAATTAGAAATCAGAGAGAGGGGTTCTTTCTCTTTTGGGAGTCAAGGGAGATGGACTGCTACTGCCAGCCACAAGTTTTTGTGAGTTACATTTAAAACCCATTGCAGTCGCTGCCCACAACAATGAATGAAAGACAGAACAAAAATGGGTTTAGAATTTTTATTATCAAGATTTCCCTTGTGGAACCTGAAAATGAGTCTCTTTCTCTTCAGCAATGATGTAGACTTTTGTTGAAATGGAATTTTATAGGTGAGTACCTGGCACCTTCTGGTTTCCCAGGACACACTGTTAAATTGATGGTGGAAGTGCCAAGTAAAAGAGAATAAAAAATATTTCATGTTTGTATTTTCACTGAACAGCAATGAATGTGTAGTAGTGAAAGAGTTCAGAGGAAAGAACAGAAATAAGGCAGACAATGAAATTCTGTTCTCTCTGGCTCCATACTAGACCTTGCAGTAATAAATGATGGCTACATACTGGGAAGGGAATACCAATTTTTAATCTTTCATCAGAGCTTTACAATAATTTCAGGGGGAAATTCAGAAGGGAAAATTTTTAAAGTAACTCTGCAAAGGGTGTGAAGAGAATTTTTTTATTTATTAATTTTGTCGTTCTAGAGACTCACCAAGTTTACAATTCCCTGTAAAGGTGACCTACCAGAAACTTTATTTCAAATTGTCCCCCCTTTTTCTCTACCTTTTCCTTTGAAGTGTTCACCCTGACACCCTCTCTGTTGTTCTCTTGCTAGGGAAGGTGACTGTGGATGCTTCCTCAGAATTCAGGAAAACACTAGAGTTTCAGAGAATGCTTTCTCTTTTCTTTCTTCATCTGACAAATTAAATGTGCATTAATGACTCCTTGGTTTTTCAAGAATTCAAATGGATAAACAAATTTTTAAAGTCCCAGAGCTGAAGTTCCAACAGAGGCAGTTGTATTTCCAAATGTTAAATAGTCATTGACTTTAAATAGGTTTATTTTTAAAAATGCAAACCTCATAGAATTTCACTAAAAGTCCCTTCCTGTTGTTTAACTTTTACTCCCGATTATGAAGATGCCATGATTTCATTAGTTTTTAGTTACTCTTGTCTTCGGGGGTTGTCATGACCTGATTCTTTTCATGTCAAAACATGCAGAGAAGGGAGGATGTGGAAGGAAAACATCACGGTATTAAGAAGCCAAAATAGTCAGAGGTTAATTGGTTGGTTGTAGAAACACTGAGCTCACCTTTAACTTAACCCGAGCCTGTCTTGGTTAATCTTTGGTGGTTTTTGCTTTTTGTGATTAGTTCAAAGGTACTTTTTAGTTAAGACTGCCCAGTTTTTTACAGTGGTGGATCTCCCTTGCATCGTCTCCATCACCACTCTTAATTACTGGCTTAAATAGGAAAAACCCACTTTGACCATGTGTTTTTCAAATCCATCTGTCTCATGAACACCAGCAGCAATGGACTTTTAGGGGTTTGCTGCTTATCATGTATTTCACTGTCTGATCCTGTTTTTGCCTGAATTTTTCTTAACTCTATGCTGCTTTCCTTAGCCAAGCCTTGTCCATAGAAAGTCTCCCTGTGCCTGGTTCTTTCGGATTAGGTTCCTGTCCATTGAGAATGCCTGACTGATTTTCCTCACGGTCAAAACAAAAGCTTATTTCACATGTGCATTAAATGCCCCTCGGCGTGTCCCGCTCCCTGCAGACAAGTGGGAGGTTACACCAAAGGTGCTTTAACCTCCCTCAGAAGGGGAATCTGCAGGGAAACATGTAGTAGTGGCTCAGTGTGGGGATGAATTAGCCTGCCAGTGACTCCAGCTATTTCACGTGGATTCTGCTTAGCATTCAAAACGTCCACGCGGCTCAAATTGAACGAGATGCTCTTAATTGTTAAATGAAATGCAGCCGTCCTAGCTGCGTGAAAAGGTGGAAGGTCAGGCTGGGAACACGACTCATTTTCCAATCCTAGAGGTGGCAGTGCTTAAATGCGCTGCTGTGTGCGTCCAGCACTAAATCTGAAACTCCTACGTGATTTCTACGTGCCAGCAAACAGACGTTCAGGAATAGTGGCCGCTTCTTGGCTAAGCAAATCGGGATATTGGGGTTTGATGGCCCGTTGAAGGTCCCTGGGGCGAATCAGGGATGACCCTAAAGTTCTGGCGGCAGGTCACAGCTCCGGGTGAGATGGGGTGGGTGAAGGGCACCGGTGTATCGGTGCCACACGCGGAATGTCCCCCATCAGCAGCTCCCAGCGGTCTGTGAGAGGTCTCCACGCGTCTGCCTGCAGTTTCTGCTTTGTAAGGAGCATTCATTCATGGGCAGGGAGGTCTGAAATGCCTGGCAGTCGTGGCTGGAAGCTAATTCTTTGTTCACGGAGATCTGTGCTTTAATGCTGGTGATGTTTTCATTTCGCTCACTTGTTAGGGCAATAAAAGAGATTTTACTCTTGGCAGATGGACGTAGCCCTTGCTGAATGAGACCCCCTGGCAATTTAAACTGAGAGGAGGTGGCTGTGCCCAGCCGGGGCAGGGCATGAGGCAAACCTGGCAAAGCAATCCCTGCTCGGGGTGCTGCTGTGCCCTGTCTGTGCTCCAGGGATTGTTCCCACCGGGAGCCAGCCCCGCGTAGGTGCTCTTGGGCTTTGGGCATATGTGTGTGCTACAGGCAGGAGTGGATTACGGCCTGGAACGCATACCTAGTCTGGCACTGAATGAATTAGCTGAGAGAAGAATCCTGCTGGAGACATGGCATCGTGGGCTCGTCTGCCCAGCTGGGACCACACCACACTCCAGGCATCACTGCAGTCACCTCATCCCAGTCATGATCCTGTTTCACACTCTGCCGAGCCCCCCCTCCACTCCAGCTTCCTTGCATGTGAGGGCACAAGAGCATGGGGTAATTCAGGTTGAAGGGACCCCAGGATGTCCCCTCCTCCAGCCTCCTGCTTAAAGTGGGTTCAGCTGTGAGGTCAGGCCGGGTTACCCAGGGCTCCTCCAGTGAAACTTGGAGTAAACTTGCTAAAGGAATACAACCTAATTAAGGCTTCATGAAGTGTGTCACGAGCAGGGAAGCTCAAAGAGAGTGGGAAAGGGGAGGAAGGGGAAGGCTGGTGACACTTCATTACAAAAGGAGCAGGAAGACAACACCAGGGCTGGACAGCTCTTTTTGCTTTCATCAGCAAGGATCTCAAAGGGGATCAGGTAGGTTTCCATCCAGACACTGCTGTTTGCTTGGTGTGAAACTATTCAGACTGCTGTGACTCTAAGAGGATTTTTTAATTATTTTTTTTTTAAATTGAGGACATGCAGTGTAGCTGACCTGAGAGTCACTGGTATTCCTTCAGCTTGTGAATATCCAAGTGCTCAAGCCTAATTGTGACAGACTCAGCTGTGCTCTGTCGAGGTCAACTAAAGGCCATGACTGGTGAAAACTGGTGGGATATACCAGGGAAAGGATTACTTTATAAGTACCCTGTGCCCTTGCCTTATTTGCTGGGGGCTTCTGTCAGAGAGAGGAATAATGGGTGAAAGTTACTGTGCTGCTGGCTCCTGGAATTGCCATCATGCTGCTGTTCTCATCAGGCACCCGTGCCTGAAGGCTCCTGCTGTGCTAAAGCCTTCCTGCCTTTACAGTAAGTAAGATCATGTGCTTTCTTCTCAGTAATTTGAATATGGCATCATCTTAAAATACAAGCTTCAAAATCTGCAGCAGGAACAGGGTTGCCTGTGTCGCGCCTGAACAGGGGCTCAGACTTTGAATTGGGATTTTGTGTGCAAATGATAAAGCACCAAGAGCTCACCCTGTCTGTTATGGCAGAGTGGAGCAGGAGGGGGAATACATGGAGAGCAGGATTGATTATATTGAAGGGAAGAAAGAAGGATTTGCATAGTTTCTGTGTTAGGACTTAATATCCACATATATCTTCAAATAAGCACAATGTAAATGTTCTCTGGGGCCTTTTTTTTATGCAAGACGCTATTTATGGTTAAAGGTATGGAAGGACCCTTTCATATTACAGCTTCCTGTTCTTTTGATTTACCAAAAGTTAAGTAAAGAAAGGAAGATTAAAGAGGAAGGAAAGTCTAAATAGATTGCTGTTTCTGGAAGCAGAGACTACAAAACAGCTTTTCAAGCAGGGCATAAATTATGCTTACAAATAAGCAGCACAGTCTTTACAAGTCTTGTGTCTCAGAGCTGCTCAGAGAAGAATTTCACATGTAGAGACTTAGCTGTATTTGCAGTCTCAGTTCCTAATGGGGAAAAACCCCAAACCACTAGTTCCTGAATACAGAGGGTTTGAAAAAAATGGGCAAAACCCCCACCAAACAACAACCACAAAAACAAGAACAACCAAACCAAAAACATAATATGAACATGTTGACAAGTTTTGAATGTAATAATTTCTAGGTAAGGCGTTTAGTTCTTACGTTCATAGATACTGTAATAGTTAATACAAATGTTTATAGCTTACAAGTCTTGTATATGCAGAGAAAAGAATTAGCGTGCATTTTCTGCCCTGAGATAGTCTTTTAGATCAAATATGTGTGAATGATACTAATCACAGAGCAAGGGAGAAATGCCCTCCCTGGATGAAAGTTGATTGAGAAGCTGGCGTTGAAGAATGCTGAGGTATTAGTCAAAGGCACAGGAGTCACTGTGACAGGAGAGCCTGGAAGCTGAGATGCACCCTCATTTCCAGGGTGGGATTGCACAGAGTCCGCCTGGAAAGTGATAAATGCTGATACTGCAGCGGGGACTGCACCCCTTTGTGGGTGATTAGTGCAGTGTGTGGGGAAGAAGAAAAAAGTTTGGCTTGGCCCATTTTTGGAAGTTTCCTTAGAAGTTTGGTGTGGTTGTTTAAGTGTCTTGCCTGTGTGCAGGAAATGGTGGTTGCGTGGATGTCTCAAGGATAAACTAGTGCTATTCGATTTCTCTCCTCACATAAACCATTTTCAGCACACACATCTATCTGATCACTTAATATTAAGCAATTGCATCTACCAGAGGTACTTAAAAGGTGAAAAAGTGTTGCTAGAAGTTTAAAGGCCACTGCTCCAGTATCACTAAGCGTAATTTGAAAGTTTTTAAGAAATTGCTGTTCCCCAAGAATTAAACTGTGTTCCTTTAAAACACTTTTTTCATCAGTAACATGATCCTAGAAGGACTATTAACAAATAAGCCTACTTGCTTATTTCAGGTTACTTGAAACAAATGCATCTTCAAGCTGAAACAGGAGTAGTGACCTAATGAAAATGGTAGCTTTCTGCATAGTTTGAATGGGTAGGTGTTACCCAATTTGAAACAATTCCTCTTACCCAAATGTATTGTTGACACAACTAAAATTTGCATAGGACTTTGTGTTCATGCTCTCCTTTCCCACTCCTGTTGAGCAGGATAGATTTCATCGGAGAAAAGCTGGAGTCACTTTATTCTCTTTTAATAAACTGGGTTGCATCAGGAATTGAAATTACAAGGATTGTGCTGTAAAGATGGACTGGGTAGCAACAGCACATGGAAACACTGGGAAGGGTGAGGATGGGGGGGCAGGTGCTTCCCAGAAAACTTTAGTCCCAGAAAGAAGTATTTGCAGGTGGTGGAGCTGAAAATGTGCTTACATGTGGTGTGTGTGAAGCCTTCCAGTGGAGCTGCATCACCTCTTGGGGCAGATGCTCTGGGCAGGAGTGACGTGAGCCTGGACAGCGGTGCTTGGGTCCGTAAGAGGAGCTGACACCGAGGAAATCCAAGGGCAGACACGGGCCGGGAGCAGAGCTGGCCTCGCCTGTGGGCACGGATGCTCGGCTGAGCTGAGGGCACGGGTGAATGTGTGGGTTTTGTGAGGTGAAGCCCTGCCTCGGTGCTGGTTCATTTCAGTAGGACCTTGGCTGTGTGGGAAACTTGGCTGCGTAGGCTGTGGAGCTGTGGGAGACGACAGATCCATTTGGAATGATGCTTCTTCCCCAAGTCGTTTCTGCCACTTGAAGCAATCGTTGCCATCTGTCCTTGTGGATTTATTTCCACAGCAGCTGCTTTGGGAATCTTCGAGCCTGGGTAGCCCTTTGGCTTTTTGTAGGATAGGGATCTGTTTAGTACAGAAGGAGAAGAGAGCAAGCACTGGGCTTTGATCTTAAAAATGAACCTTGAAACAACAGATCTCCTGAAAGGAATACAATGCATAGGAGCAAATTAAAATTAAGGAATTTGAGAATGTGTGAAAATGAAAAACATTTTCTTTATGTGCTTTTTTGTATCCATCTTAGGCTTGTCCAAATGAAGAGAAGAACCATTCCACAGAAGAACTCAGCAAGTCTGAAATCCAGGAGGAACTGAAGAAGGCTAATAGCCTTCCTAGTTTGACTCCTGGAGTCAAAACAGCGGATAAAGACAAGCAACCCCGAGAAGGTTTTTTTCATTTCCTTGGAAGCTTATTTAATATTGCAACAAAGTCTTCTTTGGTAGAAGCTAAACCCTCTACCTTCCAAGATGAGCCCAGCAGATGTGAAAAGGATTTACAGAACACAAATACCCTTCCAAAGGACGTGCAGCCAAAGCACCCAAAAATTGAAGAGCCTGCCTGTTCTACAGCCAGGATAAAAGAAGTCTCTGTAAATAAAGATGGTGCCATCTTAAACAATACGGGGAAAGAGATCTCACAGGACCTGCAAGGAGGCAGGAAACAGCCTGCAGATACGCAAAAGTAAGTTTATAGTTAATTATTAAATATGTTGATGTTCGTGTGTGTGCACACACACGGAATTACGCTGAGTTCCACTGACTGCATGGCAAGTGTCTGTCATTTCTCAGGATGGTTGGAGTGTCCCTGGCTGGAATTCCTGCACAACCCTAGTAGCAAATATCCTAAAGAGACTTGGTGGTTTTTTCTTATCTGTTCTTTTTTTTCCCCCTTGTTCTCTGACATTTTCCTGGAATGTAAAGAGGGTTATGTAAATGACTCAATTAGCCCAAATACGGAGCATCCTTAACAGTCCTGTAATACTTCAAAATAAGATTTAAAAAAACCCAAAATTACGCCAAGGGCACCATTTTGTGTTTGAGAGCAGAAAAGTGAAAACATTGGCTGTGGTTCACACTGTCTATTACAAAATCTCTTCTGTCATAAAAATAGGTATTAGTTCTCCAAAAACATTTGTAGCTGTTATGTTGAAAATTTGACTCTGCGTGGGTCAGCACAGCATGGGTTTGGAGTTATAAATGTACACCCATGGTACCTGTCCAGTTTTTGAATGGTTGCTCACGGGCAGTGGATCTCTAAATAATGTTTACTCAGATTTTTAATGTGACCTGCAGTATTTATTTCAAATCTGAAAGTAATAATTAGGGGTATCTCACAGTGCTCCTGCTTGTATCGCAGAATGGGAGGATGTACTGAGAAGAAACACCTCTTTTTCTTTCAAGGTTTTAAACTAATTTGAGTTGTGCTCAGTATGTTTATTGATGGCATGTGAAGTGTTTGTTTCGTCTCCAAACAGGAGGTCACAGATACTCGAAATAGCTGCTTATGGAATTCCATTTCCATGCTGGGGGTGTCTCCAGCACTCTGTCCTCCCCTGTACAGCAGAATAATGAATTGGGGCATCTCTACAATATAAATGTATTGGCTGATCAGGATGTGATAACTATTTAGGTGAAATTAAAACTGTATTTCCAGCAGCAATATACAGCCCTGCTTGTAATTAATAATAACAAGGGTGGTGTTCCTATGAGAACTCTGGTTTGGTCTGTGACGTGGTCAGCTGGTTTTTATTACAGGCTCTTATCAGAGTAACAAATCTGACTAGGCTTTTGCCAAGCCACATGTTGCAGCTCAGCACCACCACTGCTTTGATCAATAGAGAAGCAAATTTCTCCTCCCCTCAGCTGTTATCTGAGGTGCCCAGGAGCACTGTGTTGTTTGCTCTAGTTCCCAGCCAAACTGTGTATTTCTTAAAACCTGTTGGACGGGCCAGGTTGCTGCATCAGTCTCACGCTGCTCTTTGCTGTTCCTGTGGTGTATCCTCCACTTACAGCATCTTCATTTGCTTCTTGTGAGCTCTTCAGAATAATGTAGATTAATAAATCTGGCACTAATAAAAGTTTACAGAGTTTGGAAGGTGTGGGTGGGTGTTAACTCACTGAAGTGATCTCTTTGCTCCGTGCAAATGTTTTTATTTTTGTTTTCTTGATCAAAGCTCTAGTTGGCATTTTCAACTGACCATATTTTGGCATTGTCCTGTATTATTGGATATCCTATGCAAATCAGTGTAGATTCTTCTCAGTGTAGGTCACCTGTCTCATGGCCAAGCAAGCACAGAAAAATAAAAATGTGTCTTGCTGGTTTGGAGGTAAGGGTAGGTTGGTCTATGCAGAGAATGAGGATTTCCATGGAAAATGACTTTTTTAAGTGGAAGAAGAATTATGTTGTTGTAACTCATGGCAAACATTAAGCCAGGCTTTTTCCTTTTAAGCTCATTTGCAACAGTACAATGTACATTCTGCCCTCTTTGGCTCGGGATACTAACAAGTTAGACAATCTCTGTGTCACTTCTGTTAAGGTTTTCTCTGCCTGACCACACAGCGTGAACTGCTTTTCTGAAGCAATTAGTGAAGAGAAATTGAAATGACAGTGCAAAAGCAGAGGTTTGCACTCCTGACCTTTCTAAAAAGTTTGAATCCAGGATACCTCTTTTTTTTCTCATACGGAAGTGTTGGGTTTGTTCTCTTTTCCTTTATAAAAGTTTGAAGCGTGTAGAGCAGCTTATTCTTTTCAGTGCTAACTGGCTTCTTCACTAAATATTAACTAACTGGGATTCATTTAGCGTGGTTAAACTGTAAAAGTGCTCTTGGTTGCTGCTGGTTTTGCTGGAGAGTCTTGTATAAAGTCCAGAGTGGATGGAAGTGTGTGCTAAAAGCACATGACTGATGATGAGGAGAAGGGGGAGAGGTGCAGCACAAGGGAACAGGGAAGTGTGGGTACCATGAAGGGAAGGGTCGGTGTGAACATAATCACTTAGAGATGGAATCCTAAAAGACGTATGAGACATGCTAGTGAGCCATATAAGTCAGAGGTACTATTGATCCCATTGATTGTTATGTTAAACTGCAATTTTAGCATTTAATGTAGAGGCAGAATGAGGCAGAGGGCTTTACAGGTCCTTGATACCGCTGCATTATTAATCTTGGAACAGTTTCCTTTGCCATGAGGAACACGTAAATGAATTTGTTAGTTCTAAACTCCTGGGAAATATTACATTAGAGGCTATCTGTGGTTTGCAAGGAGGTTGCAATGGTAAGTGAAAGAGGGATGGTTGTTACATTGCATAATCCCACTGGGCTATTTTTAAAAAAATAGCCAAAACCAAACAACCTCTCAGGTCTGAAATACCCACCAAATAAATGGTCTCAGATGCCTCTTCTCAGACAAGCTCATTAACCTCTTGTCCTTAAAGCAATATTTTACAAAATGCAGGGAAATCAGGCTGCTCTGACCTGTCGACTGAGGTTAATCTTGCCCTCAGTGGGAGGCCTGGCACTTGGTAAAGATTCCAGTTTCCAGGCCTTGAGCCAAGGCAAGTGGAATTCATGAGCTCAGCCTGTGGAAGGACGTGGTTGTGAGGGACAAAACGTGTAGGTCCCGTTATCCCTCCGTCACCAGGGCTGCTTGGCTCAGGGGTAATTTGTTACCCTAAAGGCTTCTGCTCCTTTAATCTCGGCCGTGGCAAGTGGTAAAGGAGGAGCACCGAGAACAAAACCAGGATAAATTTGGCAAAGGCTCTAAGACAACAATTACAGTGGGCAGTAACATCGGAATTGCAGCACTGGAGATGGGTTGGCTAAGCCTCCGGTTATTGCATCCCTTCATCTTCCTTCCGTCTGGGATGGTTGGAGGTTTCCTTGCCTTGAAGAAGCAAAGAAGTGAAGTGAACAAGCAGCTGGCCTTGCAGTGTTCTGTAAAAGGTCAGTGGTGATGGGGTGGGGTCAGTAAAAGAGAAAATAGCAAAGTAAGGGATTTGCTGGTAAGTGTAGAAAAATCTCTTAGGTAGGATGGCAGCTTCTGGGTGGAATAGTCCCCTGTGGCAGACTGGTAAGTGGAAAGTTCATGGTTAGTCTTAGCTTTGGACTCCTTAATGATGTTAAAACCATACCTGTAACTGATGAAATAAAATATAAAACTGTGGAACAGTGGGCATGCCCTTCACCTAATTTTTCATTGCTGAAAGGCTACATGAGAGAGAACAAGATTCCATAAAGTAGGTGACAAATACAGAACACGGATTTGCCCCCATTATCTTTCTTTCCTATAATGTGAAATGCTTTCCCTTACACACATACATTGCCTTTTGGTTTCCAAATTGAGGCTGCTTCTCTCAGACTGCTGAGAGTGGGCTTCCTGCAGCACCTCCCTGTCCCCTGCTCAAGAACAGTGGTGGTAGTGGGTAGTACCTTCTGCAGGGACTGAGAACACAACTCTGACAGATGTTTTCCTTTCCCCGCCCCAAAGACTGATGACACAGGTCTGTTCTATTGAATGCTTGCCTTTTATCTGTCTTCTAGTAGATTATTTTTTATTTCTTTGGCGACATCCATTGGCAAGAAGTGGATGTTGTGCATCGTGGTGTGCAGGACAACAGCACTCCTGAAACTGCACTGCTTGTTCTGGAGCTCAGCAAGAAACCTCATTGCGTTGCTGAACACGGTTGATGAGCTGAAAATCAAGGTTGTACTCTAAAAGTTTGGATTTTAAAATCCTGGTTAGGATGCTAATAGTCCAGTTCAGGGAAGTATTTCAAGATCCTGGCCTTTCCCTTCTGATATGAACCTTGTGGGTTTGGAAGTGAGAAGGAGCTCTGAACCCACAACTGCAAGGATTTTTCTGACTGCAGGTGGAAGAGGGAAGGAGGTGAGTTCAAAAGCAAGTGCTCAAACCATCCAGGAGCCAGGTACCACTGACAGCTTAGTGAGATCACTATTTGTTCTCCTTGAGCAGAAACAAATCTCAATCTGTTCACAGTTTTACTGTGCTATACATGATCGGGTTTTATGAGGGAATAGAGCTTTTCTATTTATTTTGAAGTCTAGTAAACCTGTTGCTACACATCTAACTGATGTATATTAATGTTAGCAATTAGTATGTCCCACCTTGGTACTGTCCAAATATCCTGTCCTTTTCTTTTGCTCTGTTACCAAGAGATATGATAAAGTCCTTCATGTTTTCGTAATTCGGGTGAACAGGTCTGTTTCAGAGCTTGCCATTCTCCTTTGTGTTACTGGTCAGCTGCAGGCTTGTGGTGATAAAGAAACACAGCCCTTCATTTGTCTGATGGGCTGTGTATTGTGCTTTTGACTCCAGCAGCAGCAGCAGCGTTCATCTTTCCCTCCAGATGCCTTTGGCAGAAAATCAAGAGTAAATGAATGGAAATTAAATCACTTAATTCAAGCAATAGTCTTATCAGGTCATTCCTGAGGAATAGTGGGGAAGCTGCTGCTCCTGTGTTTGTTGGAATTAAATCCATCTTGTGATCACAGCTGTGCCCTTCTCTGTAATTGCCTGCCCAGAACCCATTTTACGAAATGAGTCCTGAACTTTTAAAACCATAAGTGTATCCACAGCGTGACAGTAAGAGGAAAACAAGGACACTGTGTTGATTGCTTCCATTACAGTAATACCTGCAAAGAGATTCCCTCTGTAAAGACATATATATAGTTATCTAGAGACAGCTGGTCCCTTTGCAGGGAGAGGTTCCCTTGGTGGTGCCTCTGGGGAACACCAGGACAGCTGTGGGCTCTGGGTGGTCCTGCCAGCACACCCTGCATGCCCACAAGCTCTGCTGCTTGGACCCAGATCAGTTAATTTTGGTTTTATTTCCCTGATCCAGCGTGCTGCACAGGCACCTGAAGCAGCACAAGGAGGAGCAGGGGGCAGAGGCACCCATCTCGGGGTGGGGAGATGGGCATGGAGGAGAGGGACGTAGTAATTCATCTTCTGGTGGCTCTCTGGCTCCTGCCTTCAGAACTGGCCATGGAATACAGTGTTGTCCAGTTGCTGGTGCTCAGGTGGACAGGGAGCCATTGCAGAGAGTGACCTGCTTCCTCCTGAGAGGAGTATAAACTGTGTGGGCAGCTCCACCCTTGTAGGACAGCCAAATACAGCCCAAAATTGATTGAGAAGGCTGTCCTGGGGGAAGGATCAGGCTCATGCTGCCCCTGATTTCAGGGATGAGCTGTGGAGAGAAGGCTCCAGCAGTGATGCTGGGGTGTACCCAAGTGCTCATGGAAGGATTTGGTGTTAGGTCACTAAAGCAGAGGGTTTCATTTCATTATTCATAAATCCTCTCTTTCAGCCACATCTCTGTGCCCACCTTGATTTGAACCACCCTTTGGCAGTACCCACAGGCTTTCAGATTCTGGTGGGAGCCCAACCCCGTGGGAATCAACCTTGTCAGGATGGGGGCTGTGCTGAGGCAGTGCCCCCTTCCAGCAGTGGGGTGCTGAATCCCAGGGCTGGGATGTGGGCCAAAGGAAAGCTTCTGCTTAGCCCCAAAGCAAAGTATTCCATTGAGAAACTGTGTCTTAAAAACACAATTTTACAGCGTGATTTTAAGGTCACAGAGCTATCTGCAGGGTAACTGTTCAGGCTTTTTGAGCCTTTACTTGTCAATAAGAGCCTAATCCTCACACCTTCATCTTTACTGCTGATTATCAAGCAGTACTACCCTAAAGGGCAAGGGGAAGGAAAAGCATTCCTTCCAAGGTCACAGATATTGCATTTGCTTTTATTACAATTGTCATTGACTCTTAATTGTCCTTACGGAACACCAGCTTTGACATTTCCTGCAGAATCACCTGTGTGCAAATCACTTTGTTCAACCAGACTTTTGACCTTTCCAAACACACGTGGTGAAGTCCCAGGACACTTGAGTATGAAGCTATCCCCTCTGGCTAAAAAGTTGTTTTCTTTCATCTGACTTGTGTATAGCAACGATTCAGTTAGCCCACAGTGTCTTTTTTTTTCCAGTAGGTCTTTTATTTTACCCATTTATGAGTATCTTACATGAGCTTACATGAAAAAGATGCAAGCAGCGTAGTCAGTGTGGATGACTGAGATGAGGCACTGAAGGTGCTGTGTCTCCTCCTGCTTCAGAACCAACAGACTGCTTGATAACTAATGCCCCTTTTGGGCAAGTTACACAAGATGTTTGTCATATGACATGTCAGGAGATGTTTCCCTCCCCATCTCGAGTTAGTCCCCCTTTAACTTTTTATATTTTTTCCACAATAGAAGAAATGTCCACAAGCACCTACTTTTGACAAATTTAACGTAACTCGTGTTGACATCCTCTCTTGTTGCTGTCAAAGTCTTTTGTGAAACTGAATCAAGGCTTTATGGGGAATTGAATAGCTTCCCGTGAACGTGGGAAAGAAGGAATCTCCCAGTATTTGAAATATGTGACGGAATGCACACTGGGTTCTTTGTATAAATCGGGCTTTCATCTGCATCCTCGTGAGCTGGGAAAAAAAAATCTGCAAAGAGTTTTGAAGGTAAGTTCTGAACTGACATCTTCTTTTGGTGCTGAGAAATGAAGCGAGTCTCTCGTGACACTTTCAGAAGATCTTTTGTGACACAGCCTGCTTCTAAACGTGTTTCATGAGGCTCACAGCTGAATTGCCGCTGCCCCGTAGGAGCGTGGGTTTTCATTTTTTAGATGTCTTACTGTTGCATGGGAGAGTTCAGATTGAACGCACTTTGGTGTGCTCTCAAAGTTGGGACTAGAAGGGCTGTTGGCAAAGTGTTGCTCCGACTCCAAATCAGTCAGAGCGTAAAACTCCCTCAGAAGACAAACAGAGAGCAACAAGGGTGGGGAGCAAGGATAAAAGTCTCCCCAGAAGCAAAAAGAAACTTCTGAGTACCTTTTTTTTGTCTGTGTAATAGATGCCAGAATGATCTGTGGCTCAGATCAGTGTAGGTACAGAACCCAGTCATGTTCTCCTTGTGTGGAATTTACCTGTTCATCCCATGTCTGGGTGCTTTGGGCTGAAGAATTGCTGAATTTATGTGAAAACATGTGAAGGGAAAGTTGGGTATGAGAGGCCGTGGAAGGGCACGTTCCCAGTTCCTGTTGGAGCACTGGTTCTCACCACGTGTTTGTACCTAAGTTCCGAATTCTTCCCACTGCATGACAGGCAAAGCACCAGCCATGAAATGGAAGACACTCAGTAAAATGAATTGTCATCAAGCCATTCCTGCTTGGTTGTGGTGGAAAGGAGTGTTTGGTATCCCTCGGTACCATTCATGTGCTCACTTCAAACATGTATCATACCAGTTTAGCTATTCAAGAATCCATAAAACTTTCTCTTTTTTTGAGAATTGGAAGCCAAACTTGTGTTTGTTTTCTTAAAAGACATTTTACCTGGATTTGGGACGCTTGTAGACCAACTTTTGTTTTTGAAGTTGACCAAAGCATAGAAGAGCTGCTGGATTTTGTAAAAGCTTAATAGTGATTATTTAAATCAGGAAAGGTTGCTTAGCAAGGTTAATTCTGAATAAGAGCATGATCAGGTCTTACATTCTTAAGACTTATTTTTAGTATGACTATGACTGATGCTGAGTGAGTGTAGTGCACTGTCGAACTCAACAGAGCCTTCCCCTGACATTTTTAGGGTCTCAGGAGCTTTAAAAGATATTCTCTCCAAGTCTAAATTCCCATATTCATGTATTTTGGCCTGAAAGTACCTGACAGTGTAAAACATGCATATAAATGGCTGTTTATATCTCTTTTAATGTTTATGAATATGAATAATTTCATTTCTAATTCGCCTGTACTCCTTGCGCGTCCAAATACTGCACTAGGAGGAAGTTTATTTGTGATTTTAAATAGTACTAATTTCCCTCTTCAAAACAGAATTAATATTGAAGTAAGAATCTCAGCCTCTAAAATCTTGACAGAAAATATATTCTATTTTTAGACTGGTAAATCCACTCCATTTTTATATTCTTCTCTATGTTTTCAGAGAATGTATACCCAGAATCCCCCCAGGCTAGATTTGTAGTTGCAGTTACTCCATGACAATCAAATGTTTCACTTGCTTTAGTAAAATTATTTTTTATTTCTCACTTAAATTATTTGTTCTCGGCTCAAGAGCTGTAACAGCTTTTCAACAAATGTGAACTAATGGCAAGGTGCAAAGAGCTTGGAAAAATGCTATTAATTTTATTTATCTATTTATTGCAATGCTTTTATATTAGAAATCAAAATCTGAGCCAAGACCTTTTTGTTGGTGGTGGGTTTTTGCCCCAAGAGACTGTTCTGAAATGAGTGTGACAATTTCCAAGGCAGGTGGTTCATTCCAGGCACCATTTAGGGCAGACTTTGAGAGGGTTTCTTCTTAGTTTAGGTGGAGACTGAATGCAGTTTAAGCACAGTCTGAGCATCTGCTTTGTCCTAAGGTAAAGAATGCAAAAGCTGGCAGCGCAAGAGTTCTTTAGCAGACAAAAAAATAAGGGGGAAAGAGGGAAACGTTAAGAAGAAAGGTGAGTAGTGTGATGTCTGCTGGTTTTAAGAAAGAGGAGAAACTGTTTCTTCAGAAAATTGGAAGTGACAGGCTCTGAACTTATTCTTGGTATTATCAAAAGAGCAGTGAAGGATCAGGGTCACAGTTCTTCATGGCAATTCTTTCATTTCTTACTCTTTGCAGTTAGTGTTTTTTACTGCTAAATTTCAGACTGATGAACATCCAGATCTACCGATTCCTGGTCACATTTCTAGACTTCTCATTTTGGTGTTCCTTCCAGCATTCAAACAGTCTTCATGCTTAACCCAGCTCCATTCACTCTGTTTTCTTACCGTGTGGTTCAAAAAAGCATCCTCTGTTGTATACTTTATTTTTTTCCCCATGTGTTTTGTTTCTCCTCATTCTGTTCCTTAGCAGTATGCCGAGAGCTTGGTTAGAAATTTCAATTCAATATTTCAGTGAGCACTGGTACACTAGATTTTCTTCCCTCTGAATGTAGAGGATATAACATCTCCACCAAAGTGTGCTCATTTCTGTCACTGCAGATGTTCGCTTGTGACATTTGTAAGCAGTAACTCTGCTGTCTGGTAGAAAACAGGCGGTGGAGGTTGGTTACAGCAACATCCACTCTTTGCTTGTAGTTTAAGTTGGCTTTCCAGTATCATTTGTGGCACAAACCCGTATTTAGAAAGAGCAGAAGATGGAGAAACCCAGCATTGCACGCTAAGCTGTGGAGGTAAACGGTGCTGTACAGTAATGTGCTGTTTGTGCTCACCTTTACTACCCTACGGCTCTTTGGATTGTGTGTCCTGTGCTGATGCTGCTGGTCCTTGTTGCAGGCACACACGGCGGAAACCAGAGGCACCCGCGGTCACGTACGCGACGTATCGAGGCTCTGCGAGGATCAGGCAGCTCCTGAGGAACCAGTCAGAAACAACTGGGAAAGGAGGGGAAAGTCCCGAGGACGGAAACGCCTCAATGGTCAGAGAAAACGGAGAAGTCCAAAGGACTCCCTCTCTGGAATCAGCACAGCTGGCAGAAGAGAACGGAGGAGAGGAGGGTAAAGATCACAAAGATGACGCCCTGTTAAATCCTGCTGCGGTGAGAAGGGGAAGCACACAGTGTGGGAAAGCTCAGCGTCGCTTGGACAGGAGTAAACATGGGATAACTGGGAAGGCCACAGCTTCACCCACGGAGTCCTGCCATGAGCTCCTCTTGAGGCACACGCCTGCTTTAGCTGCAGCAAAAGTCAAAAGGACGCATTCACTAGATTCATTCCTGTCCTTTGGTGGCAGAAACGGCGAGATCCTTACCAATTCCGCTTCCCAGGTGACTCATTCCCTCAAAGTGAGCTCTGCCAACGACTTGGTTGGAAAAGAAGACGGACTGCTAGGGGAAGCAGGAGCTCTGCTGCAGACAAACAAAAATGCCACTTTAAACATGGATAAGGAAAATGGTTGCAGTAAAGCAGCTAATAAGGATGATCGTTTACATTCACCCAAGTCCAAAAGGAAGACAGGTGATGGAGAACTGCAGGTGAGCATGGAAGAACTTTGCTGTAATCATCAAATGGGTGATCACTCGGAACGAACACCGGGTGTCCAGTTGCCTCATTTCAGCACCACTACATTTCAGCAGCAAGCAGGTCAGCAAACTGGTAGTGCAAGCAGAGATGGTCATCCAAGAAAAAGCGGTCCACAGAATATTGTGGCAGCTGTAGAAAGAGAGCAAAATCCACAGAACTTTCCTGCTGCTGTTCTTTTGCCTTTTAATGAGCAAATATCCACTTCACTTGGCATGGAATCCAGAGGAGGAAAGTGCACGGCCACGGGTGCTCTAACTGCTTCAGTGAGTGAGTCAGGGAGACCAGTGCCTGTGCAAAATGGCCACAAGTTAATCCAGGTGGAGAATTCTGAGGATGCCACCACAGAGCAGAGCGGTTTGCCTTGTCTAGAAGCTGAGGGTGTGGGAACAATGAAGGTTTTGCCTGAGGCTGCAGTGGAAAACGTTGCCGATGTATCACTGTGCATAAGGGGGTGTCCCCATCTCAGCCCCAAGTTGAAAAACAGAACTCTGGGGAAAAGAGAAGTCAGCTTAAAAGATGCCAGAGAGACACGTTCTCATCCTGGTATTGATTATGAGAAGAGCAGATCCCTTGAGCCTGTGGATATGAGCCTCTCAGAAAACTCTGTTCCTGTCCGCAACCACAGTCCCGTTTCTCTTGAAGACATTCCTGCCCAGACAGAGGATAACACTGCACCTTGTCCTGTCACCCCCACAGATGATCATGATCATACTCCTGCTGCTTCTAAACCTGACGAGACTGGTATGACTGGGGCTCGTCTTGTTCCTTCTGAGTGCGAAGGTTGCGCCTCAGAACTTGCATCTCATGTCTCCGAGTCACAAGAAACAAGTCTGCCAGTTTCTCATTCTGCCTTGAGGTGTGAAGGAAGACCTTTGACCCACCGTTCTGCTTCCCCCCGGGAAAAAGGTGCTGTGGGCATCATTTCTGAATCTCCACCTGTTTCTGCAGATAGCTTTGTTAGTTTTTCTTCCGAGAAGGAAAACAGCAATAAGCCTAGGAGATCACCCACAGTACCTGACTCTTCCTCTGGCAACCAAGGAAAAATGCAGCCTTCTACCACTAGCTCTGAAAACGGCCAGATTGCTGCTCCTGAACAGGACAGCTGTGTTTTTCCAGCTGCAGAGTCTAGGAGAATAACCCCTGAGGACAGGAGGAAGGAGGGGACACCTTGCTTAGGAGACCCGAGAGCTTTCTGCCCAGCTGGGATTATTCCACCTATGGTTGATAGCTGTGCTGATGGAGTAAATGGAGGGGGTGTTTGCCTCCCCAGGCACACTTCACCTCCTCTGGGATCCAGAGAAGCCTCCAGCCTTTCTGCGTCCACCTTGGAGATGTCGGGGATTGCTCAGGGGAACACCAACTCTTCCAGTCACAGAGCCAGTGATGGGCAGTGGGAACATGCAGATGTGGAGGGACAAGGATGGGCCACATTTCAAGATGATGCTGTTTTGTTTAAGAAAGCTGAAGAAATTGTGGATTCGGTTTTACATTTGGCTACAGAAGAAATAATAGCAAAGCAAGCCTTTGGTGTCTGCCAGCCTTGTGGTAGCAAGGATAGCTTAGTAAACAGGGATATTCTAAATTCTCAGAAAGCTGGAACTGTACAGCTGGAAGGGGAAGAAATCCAGTCAGCTGTGCAGTCATTAAAAGCTTTTAATGAGAGCAGCGGAGGAGGCTCGTTTTCATTTATAGGAAATGAAAGAGTGGGTACAAATAATCAAGATGAAAAGACACTCCCTTGCATCCCTGACAGAGTTGACCTAGATAGTGCACTAGCACTGAAAGCAAAAGAAACAGTTGAGGAAGTCATTAACTCAGCCATACAAAAACTGGCATCCAGTCAGTGGCCGGGCACTGAGAGCAAAAGGCCTTCTGGAAGGGTTGAGTCTAAACCTAAGGCTGAAACGCCAAAGACTTTAAATCTGGCTGTGAAGTTTCCTGCCAAAACACAGGGACCGACAGAGATGAAGGAAACTCGGGGTGTAAGTGCAAACTGTGAGAAGGCACGTTGCTCAGCTCCTCCTTTGCTTCCAAGTAGCGTGGCAAATGGCATAGATTGGCCCCAAAGAGATGAAAAGGTATCAAATAAAGCAATTACTTGCCAAACAAATGGGGTTTTTCCCACTGGTAGTTTAGCGAGTCCAGAATCGGATCTGATGACACCCGCAGAAGAGAGGCACGGTAGAATGGGGCGCGACCATCTGGCTGCAGCAGAAATGTGTGGCAAAGCTGGAGTAGCAGCAGCGAGCAGAAAATCCGATGGACCTTTGCATTTTGTACACAGAGGTGCTACCGTGAGTGAGGAGATGCTTTTGGCATTGCAGTTAAAAGGTTCGCGCAATAACACAAATGTGCCGGAATGCACGTTGCTGCCAACTGCAGAGGTTAGTTTGTCATCTTTTGTGCCCGAGGAAGAACCTGCTGGTGTGCAGAGTGAATCCAAAGATAAAAGCACTCCTCAGATGTCTGTGGAAAGCAGTTCAGAGGACAGTCCCTATGAGCACTGCAGAGGAGTACCTGCACAAGAGACAGTGACCTTAGAAGATTCAAAGGCCATGGAGAGTAAAGAGGGACTAGCAGAAGGGACAAGTGAGGGAGCAGAGGTTAATATTGGAGTAGATACACAGTTCACTGTACCTGAATTGTCTGTTCCTGGAGAGGACAGTGAAGGGGAACAGTGCTTCAACACAGTCTTTGCCCAAAATAAGGAGAATCTGAAACAGGCAGCAGTGAAGGATCAAGGCATGGAGACAAATGATCTGGAGCGCTGTGGTGACATGAAGGCATCAACAGAACTTCTGGCCTCTTCTCCAGTGATTGAACAGCTGGAAAACAGTTCTTTCACCATCATCTACGAAGGCGCTCTTCAGACGGAGAACAAATCCGTCTCAGCCGATGACACGCAGACGGCATCTGCTCCTTCTGCTCGTTTGCCCTCAGGTAACACGGATCATCTAAGGTGTGGCAGAGCGAGGGACGAGCAGGAGTCAGCCTGTCTCTGTGGGCAGGAGCACGGGCTGAAGGAAGCAGCAGATGGCTGTGGCTCGGAGTCCTTCCTGAGCGTGGAGGCCAAGCGCTACCGAGTGTACCCCTTCTCCTTGTCTCCCATCTACGAGGATGACAGCTCCCAGGAAGACCTGCTCTCCACGGATGTGTCCCCGGAAAGCCGTGCTGGTGGAGTGTCCAAAGACAGCTCTGATCATGCTTCTGTGCTGTCCCTTCTCCAGTCGGTTTCTGAGCGGCTGCAGTTCACCGCTCGGTTCAGTGAGGACGAGGAGGAGGATGGAGTGGAGGAGGAAGAGGAAGAATCGTTATACGAGGAAAATACGCTTGATGTTGAGAAAGAAGATGACTGCCTTTCCAGCCAGTGGAGGGGGAATTTAAAAACAACGCTTCAGCTGAATGATCAAAATAGGCCTTTGCTTCCTGAGCAATCTCTTCTTCTTTCAAAGGAACAACTTGACTCACAGGAGCGACCAGAACAGTTTCCAGATGCGGCTTCTCCCGTTCAAACACCTCGTAAATCAGTTCCAGAGAAAGCTGGTGCTGCTCTCACACATCCCCCTACAAGTGTGTACTACCAGTATTTGAAATCTGCCAGCAGTTCCTCTGCTGAGAGGGGGACCAGGTTTGGAAGCCTTCTCCAGGATATGCTGCAGCCAAAGATTCCCTGGGCTCAAGACAACGCCGTGCCAAAACTGGGAGAGTTGTCAGCGGTAAGATGTCATGTCACATAAAGTTGATAGTCAAAGTGATCAGCCCAGGTTCAAAGGGGCTGTCTCCCTATTCTCCTTGCTCCCTTTTAATTAAGATTAATTCTTTTATCACGAAAGTAATCAAAAAGTAATTATTTTATCAGAAAAGTAATCAAAAAGCAATTCTGTTAGCAAAAGTAATTAGGCTGTTTCACAGTTTTTAAAAAAAAATCTGATAATATAACTTCTAAGACATAATGTTCTTGGTTCAGCACAGAGATGAAAGTGACTTAACTGTAAAAGAGAACGTGAACAGAAAATATAATCGGAAAATATGCATAAGAGCAAGTTTCTATAATAGCATAACACGTACTTGTCTGTGTTTAAGGGCATTCCAACCTGAAGGTAATGAAATTGTCTTTTGTTTGAAAACTGTTCTTTTATTTCTTTCACTTCTGAGATTAATAGAGCTGTCTTGTCCAAAAAGGATACAAAGAGCTACTTGCTGGGCTGTTTGACAGTTTCATCACAGTGCCTTCTACAAATTATACCCGAGTTAGCAAGTCATGTCGCTCGTTCCACAGGTTCACATTTCTTTTTTGGTTTATTTGCATCACTGAGGGTTTGGAAACAGTTCTTCCAATATTTAGAATTTGCACGTGCCACATAGACCAAATGTGCAAGGAAAGAACTCTTTCCCTGATGCTGAGAATTCTTCAGTGTGTGTTAGAGCAATCTTCTGGTTTTTCCACTGTTAAGAAATGCAGGTGATTGTCTGCTGGGAAAGGGTGATGTATCTGGAAAGGTTATTTCCTCCTTTCCAGCACATGCCACTTTCTGCTGGTTGATGCTGTTAAACTTTTGACAGCTCTGAATGGCAGTGAAACAAATCTTGGTGGTTTCTACTCGTGACACTTGTGTGCCTGTGTTAATGGTTGTTTGCCATATCCTTTTGATTTCAGAACCTCATTGACAGGGCAAGTCTCAAATACAATCCAAGACCGGGAAAGGTAAGCAGAATTTGTCACATAAATCAATAAGGTACGTGGAATAAGTTGTTATGCCAAGATTTTTTGAATGGGAAGCATCTGAAGTTATTAGCCTAGTTTTATGCATTTTTATGTATTACTTGCCTCTGTTTGGACATGTTATTAATGAGAATATATTATTAGAAATCCTACCACTAGTAATTTTGCTGCTTTTCTCAGCAATTGTTGTTTTCATTCAGTAGAGTGTTTCATAAAAGACAAAAATGTGCAGCCTCCCAGCTGAGTGGGCACAAATTGCAAGCAAAAAATCCCACCTGTCTGTACTCTCTGTTGAAATGGGCGCTCGTTTCGTTGTATATTGTTTCAGATTATTATTTATGACACTTATGGCAGCAAAAGCAAACAAGAAGTTCATTCTGATGTGCTCGATACCTCATCGTGGATCTTTCCCGTTGGAGCATTACTCAGGATAATTAGAGGATGGTAAGAAATCCAGGTCATGCTTTAATAGAGCCTTTCCAAAAGACTGCACGTGTGTATTTTTGTTTCTTCCATTTATGGCCCATGTCTGATCTGCAAGAGTGTCTTTTTCTTTCTTCATAATTGTACTGATACCAATGAAAAAAGCATGAAACAAGGCTCCACATTCTGCAGTACGAAAAAAAACCCCAACAAATATTGTTTCTCCTGGGAGCTAGCTTCAAACACAAAGTTTCTAATAGAGCCACAAGTAAGTTTAGTTTAGAGTTCTTGCCTGAAGTGCTGAGACAGAGCGGTCGTAATCATGACCAGAAGCACCACACAAAAAATGGTGGTTTTTACAGTTTCATTCCACAGTAGGTGCTGCAAAAGGACCATAAAATGAGCATTCTCAGCTGCTGGTTTTACTGTAGCATTTGGAGGAATGTGGATGCGGAAGGATATACACAAGTACCTTGAAGTTTGCCAGGGTTTGCTTTGGGAAGCCGGGGCTGGATCCAGGTCAGTCGTTGCGCTGGAGTTCGACTGGTGGTGTTCCAGAGGATGTTTCTGGCTGTCAGCCACGGGAACGATGCATTGTCACATCTCTGCACTTTGGAGGCAGCCCCGTATGGCTCTGCATACATTTCTTTCACAGCCTCAGAAATGCTGGATGCCGTTAGTCGTATGTTTTATGCCTTGCGTAGCACCTGCCTGAACAGGACGTGTTTTGATGTGACAAGATGTGTTCTGGGAAAATAAGGCTGCTTATTCCCATGGTGTTTTAGCTGTATTTTCATACAGTTAATATTTTAAGTTCTGTTAGGCTACATCCTGGAGCATAAGAAAGATGTGATAGCTGCATTGGTAAGAAATGCTTCTTACTGGGCTTTCCGTCAGATGTGCTCTGTAAGGACAGTCCTACCTAACAATAACAACTCAGCTCACGATGTCCTTATTACAGCTGGATTTTTTATGAGAAACCAAAGTTCCAGGGTCGAAAATATGTCCTAGAAGAAGGAGAGGCTGTGCTGGATCACCTTTGGGATCTCCCAGGCGTGAAACATCATCGAAGAAACCTCTCAGTTGGTTCGATCAAACACGTAACAAAGGTACAGACTTCCTTAATAATATACTGACATAGACAACTGATTTATTGGGAGTAGTGGTGTGTTACTAACAATGGACAATGTTTCTGACTTAATTCAGACTTCCTGTGAGTCAATTTTTCACCTTCAAGATAAATTCTAAGGCTTTTGCTGTGCTAAATTTCCCTTTCTTCCTGAGTTAATGGGCAGATTGACACTCCGCTCCTTTTAGGTGTTTGCCTCTGCAGTTATTTGAAATTAAATGGAATCAATATTTTTCAAGGAAGATTTATCTTCAGCTTAAGCTGTGTACTGTGTCTGTATGGCTTCTGTTTCACAAGGTAGTGGTTGGGTTTCCAGTCCCATTTGCACAGCGTGGCCTCCAAAAATTAGTTGTTGTTCCCTCTACAGCTTTGTGCCATCTGTAGGGTTTCCATGTGTACAGGGGTACACCTACAGCATGTGGCCCTGCCTGCAGCCAGAAGTTTCAGAGGCTTTCTGTTGAAAAGATAAGGATCAAATGTCTAAAACCAAATAGAATGCACCCATTGTTATTCAGTGAATGAGGAATGTATTACCAGATCTCGTGACTTAAGAAGACTTAGTGCTCTGCTGTTTCGGGTAACATTCCAGTTATTCACAGGGCAGTGGCCATTACTGTGAGTGAATTATCAATTGTATCACAATGTGAAAGGTTTTCAGTGAAGTGCTTTCTCTGTTCTCTGCTGCGATAGAGCTCACTCTGAAATTTATAGCCTTTCTGTCATGACTACAGGAGCATAATGTCATAACAATTAGAAACACTTTTTCATTCTCTTAAAACACCTAGCAATAAACAAATTAATTCAAAATAAGCCGGCTGAAGGCAAGAATAATGAGGTTAACATTTATTTGAGCTAAACAAATTAAAAACTTTTGACCAGTATGTAACAGGAAGGCAACTAAATAAATAAAGGTACTCCACAATAACATGAACTATGTTCTGAATCCAGGGGAAGCTGAAAGTGTCATGGGTATGAAAGCAAACTCTTGAATAGGAAAGGTGCTGTGTTTAGCTTCATCATGCTTGATAAAAATCTTTGTAGTGCAGCTAAAAAGGTTTGACCTTTGTTCTTCTTCCAGTATGTGGTTCATTTATGTGGAGCACAGATGGAAAGCTTTTTTACAGTATGCTGGCTCAGAAATCAACACTTCCCTTGTGTAACTTAGAGCTCTGGCAGGTGTGGTTGGTGAGGAGGGCTTTGCTGCTGCTCCGTAGGGCTCCATGGAGCTAGAGGGGGCGTGGAACTCAGTTGTGTCCTCTAAACCTTGGTTTGTGAAAGCATCCCTCTTGTTTTAGGTTGTGGGAGTACTTCTAGAAGGTAGCTTGCCCAAGTGCTACCTTATTTTTATATATTTTTTGTGAAAGATACGGGCATTGGTTTTATTTGGCAAATGGCTGTTACTCTTTCAGGCAGCTCGTGTGTGATCACGTTTTTGTGTCGTTCTCTTTGACGTAGTCTGGGTGGCAAAGTGGCTCTTCCCCTGACTAGTTTGGCCATCCTGGCTCTGTGTCCAGCTTGTCTGGCTTGTCTTCTGGCTCTTCAAGTGGCTTTTTATGGTGCTTGTTTAATGGCTGCTTGATTATCGGATTTGAATATTTGAGAAGAAAATGGCTTGCCAAGAAGAGGAAATCAGATTTTTACTAAAGAAGCTGTAGGAGGTACTTTTAATATTATTTTTAGTTATTTTTTACTAGCAGATTGGCTGAAAAACAGTCTGCCAGTGGCTTTGTGCTGTTGATTTGTCTTCGGGCCTCCCAAAAAGCTAAGATTCTGTCAGCTTTGTGGTTAGCTTATGGCCTGAGTAACTGTAGGGTAAGCATTAGGCTTCCCCATGTGTAGTCAACTCCAAGGAACTTGTGGGGAGGAGTTTCCAAAGAAGCAGATTGTGCAAGCAGTGAAGTGCAAGACCTGTCTGAATTCCACCCGGGCAAGTCCCCATGAGCCTAGGCAGTAGGGTCTGATGGACACCCAGGTTCAGTGCAGCTCCTGCAGCACAGTCACTTTAGCAAAGCCACTTCTCTGACCTGCTGCGAATCCAGGCACTGACCTGATGCAATTGGAAGGCTTTTCCCATCTCTGTCTGGAAGCCCAGAGAGGATACTGAATGTTATGTTCCCAAAAACGAGCTGAGAATTGTTCTGAGGTCTCCATTCTGGAATAGTTTTGTCAGCTGCTGTTTTGCAGGGTGACAAGAGATCTGAGGCAGCGCTTCATAATCGCTGCCTGCAAGATGGTTGGGCAGGGAATAACCGGATTCCTTATGGACTCTCCTCAAGGAAAGCTCTTTGTAATGGGTTTGTTCACAGGATTACATGGAGGGGGTGTGTCTCTTCTGTGTGTGCGGTCTGCCAGGTCAATAATTTCAGCAGGGACTACTTTGTCAGATGCCATAGGGAAACACCCAGTAGCTTCAAGTTGTATTTACAAGACAGTAATCATTAATTTATTTAATATTCTTTTATTTTGCCACCAGCCCTGTTGTATCCTGTAGTTTGGTTTGGTGGTGGTGGGTGGTAGCAAGAATGAAGCAAGCTGGAGCACTGGGAGGAAGAATTGGATAAAAAGAGCCTGGAGGACCAACAGAGTAATATTTAAAAAAAATAAATCTGCAGAAGCTGGTATGTCCTAAGGACAAACCATGTACCCAAAGTAACATGTGTGTCTAGACTGTATTAAAAAGCAATCATGTGAACACCAAAACTAATTAAGCCTGGTTTTCAGCAGCCCCTTCTCTCATCCTTGGGTTGGCATTTTGCTTAAGAAGGCAGACCTGAGTCATTCTTTGTCTGTTGTTAACATAAAAAGCTACCCCAGCTGAACAGGCTGTTTTGATCGCTTTGGTCACCACAGCTTGGATGTCCAAGGAGAAGACCTGACAGGGCTGAGTTTCTTTGTCCTGCTGGTGCTGTTAGAGCTGTAACCCTGGATCCAGAAGGAGAAGAGACAGCCAAGCCCACCTGGAGGGGCTTGAAGGCTCCAGGTCTGTCACTTCTGGCAGAGCTCTTGATCAGGCTAACAGAACATCAGAGATGCCACCAAAGAGTCATTTTTCATGCTGTGGTCTTCACCCTGTTCAGAAGAAGCCTTCACCTCTGCTCAGGGCCATGCTGCTCTTCTGCAAGTGTCCTCTGTGAGTAACTGAGTATTCCCTGTGCTTCTGTGAGTATCTCAGCTCCCTAAAGACCTTGGGGGAAGCAGGGACACTCCAGGATGATTATGTGGAGGTAGGAGGAGAACACCAGGGAATAAAGAAGGGCAGAGTGGGGCGCCTGGAGGCTGTGACCTACCTAAGCATTTGCTGCTTGTGTGTTATCATTGGCAGTGAGCACAGCTACCTAATCTGCTTGCTGTGCTTTTTATCCTGGTTTTGCCTGGTGTGTCAGTAGGACAGTGAACGACACCAGTTTGGGCTGCTTGTGATTGAGCTGGCAGGGCTTTGGGCGTGGGTACAGGGGGGACACTTCCCAGTCTGGGCTCTGGCCTGAAACATTCTGGGGGCAGTTCTGCACGACAATAGTTTTGCATGTGGGTGTCTCACGTCGAGATCTCGACGCCTTGCAGATGAAAGGGCTTTGGACTGAAGGATCTGGTTCTCAACCTGAGTGCTGTCATATTTGTGGGGTTTTCATGGGGTTTCTGAAGCTCATGGCTTTATTAGGAATGCTAAAGAAGCCTCTGGAAGTAATGATGCCCATTAAGTCTACTCAGGCAAATATGAACATGCTAGGGCAAATATTTACCAAGCTAAAGTTTGCATGCTTGACTTGTATAAACTAATGGCCTAGTATTTGAGCTTGCATCTGCAAAGACATGGTGTTCATCTCACACACTAATAATAAATGTTACCATCTTCTGCAGCCTGTGCATTAATACACGTAAATTGCACTCGATATTTAAGGCAAAATGTGTATTTGTGGCTTTTAAAAAATGTGCTTAGAAAATATGATGTACATCTTGCTCAAACATGCTAACTCCCTTTAAAAATAGGTATTTGAATGGGCTTGGTGAGGACCTCACTTTACTGTGTGACACTCTATGAAAGAAGTTTGTGGACTTAATCTAGCACACACAAAAATACCAGCACAGTGAGTAGAGGGTTTTTTATGACTGTCAGAATCTGACTGGAGAGAGATGGTGATAAAGAGGAGAGATGTAATTATGAGTACTTGTGTTCTCCCTACCCTGCTGCATTTGTCATCTCTTGAGCTGGAGCCTCGTGAGCTTCAGAGTCAGAAGAGCAGACTCGAAAAGAGAATACGGACTGGCTTTTTCCAATCTTAAATGAGAACAAAAACAAAAGCCTCCCTCCTACTGAATTAAAATTAAACATACTCCATCTCATATTCTGTCTGAGCCCGCAGGCTGAGACTTTATTTTGCTACTTGTCTGGTCTTGTAGGTGCTTTGCTTCAGAATTTATCTGAAACCATTAAGAATCCAGCATCTTTATTTGTGGAATTCTTAACAGGTGCAACTTCTGATTTTCTGTATCAGCCTTTATTGTTGGATTTACAGATTTCAGCCTTATCTGGTATTATTAGAAAAAAAACACAGACTTACACATGTGAAAACTATGGGGAGAGTATTTTTTTTTAAACTTGCCTAGCATTACACTTAGAATTGAGTTCCTTAGCACTTTGCCATAAAGTAGCATTGTACTAGAAAGGCTTTTTTCCTAGTTTTGCTCAGCTGAAAAGCTCTGCTGTTGCAGTTTTTGCTCTCCAAACAAATAGCGTGCATTGTTTGCAAGGTACAATACAGAGGAAATGTGATTGTGCATGAGGGAGAGCTGCCAGAATAGCCCACTGTGTTACTCCAGGTCTCCTGAGGAACAAGGAATAATGCCCTGAAGTACATGTGTTGTAGTTGCCACACTTCTTGCTGACAGCTGAATAACCAAGGGGCAGGCTCCTGCCCAGAACCTGTGTGACAAAGGACAGCGTGCAGGTGCTGCCGTGACATGAGGTGCTGGGACCTTGGGACCTTTCACGCCCTTGGTGCTCATGGGTTTTTTTAACCCTTTGGGCCTGGCAGAAGCCACAGTCCGTGTCGTGATGTGACCCCTCTGGGTCCTCACGTCCAGTGGCAGGTGATTCTCTGAGCTTCTCTGTAGTTGCATGTGCAGGGGGCACCTTGCTCCAGCCCCACTGAGGACTTTGGGGATCTCTTTATATCACCCAAGCTCTTTGGCCTAGTGCAGGTGGGTCAGGAGGACAAGAGGAAGGTGCTGTGAAGTTACCACTGAGAAGTGACGTTTTCCAGCCACGGCTGAGCGAGGTGAGAGCACGTCGACCCACCTTTGGCTGCAACAGGAGGGCTGCTCTGGAAAGCCCCGCTGACCCAGGGGCTTACAGGAGACCCTCGCTGGTCCATGGTGTGTTTGAGTGCCGGGTGAGAAAGTATTGGCAATGCATGTTATATACATGTTACAAAATGAGGGTGGTTCAATAAAATCCCTGCAAATTCTATAGAGCATGTGTTCAACAAGTTGTTCTCCAGCGTGGGGATCCATCAGTGGTAAACCTGCAGTGTGGTAATAGAGGTTGTTGCTTTGTAGTAGCAGGAAAATTGCTCAAGTGTCTACTTAATAAAATAGATGTTTTGTAAAACTGATCTTTTTCTTTCTTTGTCTAAAGTGCTGCAGATTTATTTAGCATCAGAAAATGGAACTCTCATGGCTTTATACCATAGTTGAATTCATTACAGCACTTAATTATCCTGGAGGTGGGAATGCAGTAGACGTTTCTGTATGTGTGCTATGGAAGCACTGTCTTTAAGAAAAAAAAAGTATTGTAATACTGTCAGATCCTTTATTTGGAGAGTATTTAAACTGACCTTTTTGAAAGTAGCCTGACAGGCATAAATGCACAGTTCTTCTTTGAAAGTTAGGGGCAGATGGAAATCTACTTCCCTTAGCTTTTCTGAAGATTCCAGTCTCCATTTTTAAAAACCTAAACCTCTTCCACCGTGTGAAGCCTGTGAAGTTATGTCAGAAGGGTGAGAAGACAGGAGGAAGAAAATAAGGGAGCATTTCCAAGCCTTCAGGGCCAGGCTGTGGATAATCCTTGCCCTTTGCTTTGTTTCCACAGGACTGTGGCATTCCAGAGGTGGAGTTCTGCCTGGCAGCTGGGAGCACACAGGGACTTCCTATCTGCATCCAGGGGGCAATTCCCAATCTGGAAGAGCTGGATGTTGAGAAAAACCCTTACATAAGAGTCAAGTCAGGAGTGTGAGTACTGAGCCTTTCCAACAGCATTTTGCCAGCAGGGAGAGGAGTCACATCACTGGATCAAAGTCAGTCAGCAACATGAACAATATTTGGGAGAGGGGTTGCTCCAAATCAGCTGAGATACAACAGATACTCCCAGCTCTGGCCTTCAGCTCTGTGGGCTCCCAGTAGTGGAACCAAATTTCTGAAGGCATTTTTCCTAGTTGCTGGCGGGAGTTGTCTCTAATTCAATTGTTGAGCAGCTTTCTAAATAGAAGCAGCAGCTCAGCTATAATTAGTTTTTAGTTCCTTGGAGGCTGGATAGTCTCCCCAGTCACCCACCCTGTTGTAACACTGGGGCTGAGAACCAGAAAATGAGTATTACATCATGCCAGCATGTCTCAAGCTGCAGCCATATCCTGACATTTTGGGGAGAGGTGATGCAACATGACACAAGCCCCTTGGTAGCCCAGCACTTGCTCTTTCCTGGGTGAGTGGCCAAACTTCACAGTTCCTGAAGTTTGGGAGTTCTGTGTCTCTTCTCATCAATCCTTGCAGGATGACATGAGCTGTTCTATTAAGAGAGTCTGGAGTTTGCCTTTCCACGTTAGCCAAGTCTTCCTTCCCACAATCTTACATCTGTGAAACTCGAGGTGGCGAAGGAATTGAAAACAGAGTCTTGTTTTAGTTTTGATAGAACTTAATGTAACTGTTAACTGCTTATGGTCTGTGCAGTTTTAAGAAAATCACTCTCATATGGCTCAGTGCCTCTTCCTCCCTTACTTGGTCTGCTAACCCTGTGTCCAGCTTCTGCATTCAGCTTTCTTCTTGATTTAAAGCAGTCGGAAGAAGTCTCAGCATTTCTAATCTTCCTGTCAAAATTACAATGGCTTTCCAAAGGAGCGTTGTAAATCATCATAATTTAATAACTTCCACTGAAAAACAAATGAAGTGGGATTGATTTAGAAGCCTTTTAATTCCTAAGGTGGAAGTCCCAGGTAAAATTCAATGCAAATGTCTCATCCTCACTAACTTCTTTTATGTCCTTATAGTGTACCAAAATGGCTTTTTAAATGAGTGAGCAAACTGATAATCTTCTTCTCTTTCACTTATGTTTAGCTTGGACTGAGAGAAGCTGAGATCTTCTCAGCAGCGATGTTGCCAGTGTATTTAACTGTAGCTTTGTTTTGATGTGCTGCCAGTGTCTAAAACATTATCTAGCTCTTACGAGTGCAAAAAGGAAAATAATTCTAATAAGATCTTTGTAGTCTAATTAATGAGCTTAATGAGTCATTTCTCCTGGCTGTTGTAGGTGGCTTGCTTACTCAGACTTGAATTACAAGGGAGAGATGGCAGTTTTGGAGGAATGCGATTCGCCACCCGAAATTCCTTCAGCAGATGTCAAATCCCTGCGCCCCCTACGAATGGTGAGCACTTCACAAGTCATTGTTGCTTCCCCACTGGGTTTGTCCTGAGTACAATGTTCTTTTCTTCTGGGAGTGGGAGGCCAGAAAGGAGTTTATTCCCCAGTAATCTTCCTCTGACCACAGACTGCAGCAGAGTCTGGGGAGGTGCAGCTAATGTTCGTGTTGATGGGCAGCATGTAGGTCTACATATGGTAGAATGTGAAAAGGTATAACATGTAATTCTAACGTACACATAGCAAGCCCACCGAGAGAGAAGAAATAAAGAAATAAGACCTAATAGCTCTCTGTGTAGTCACTCAGGTGAGGTGGGTGTCTTATTCCCTCACAGAACATCATTCAGTACAATTTCCAGAGAAGATGGATTTGTTGTATTTGCTCTTTAGCCACAGACATGAATGTGCCAGCTCACGTTTTCTCTCTCTTCTGCTGTTTATAATTTCTTAGAGCTCCACAGCCAGTGCTTGAGAAACTCATACAACAAAGCTTTAACGGCTAGTTTTAAAAATAGGTCAGTATAAATTAGCTTAAAAACACACAGTAGATTATTTCTTTTATATGGCTAAAGACAATGAAGGAATATTTTTAAATTGCTTGCACCCTCACAGGCTTGTCGATGCACTGATTTGTTTGTAGGTCAGGTTATAGTGCCCCTGCCCTTCTGAAATATCAAAGCATTTAAATTAGTGGTTAATATGGCCAGCACTGAAAATGGTGTATGTAAAAGACTTCATGCTCTGATAGTACTGTAAAATATGTGTCAAAGTGTAACTTCAAGTTTAATATAAATACCCATTTTCCTCCCCATCTTTTTTTAGGGTGGACTAAAGGTACAAATGCCAATGAATGTCAAGGTAAGCACTGAGGACACTGAGAACAAAATATTAGCACATTTGAAATATAAAACCTTTATTTAAGCTGTTTTCTTGGGCATAGGACGTTTGATTAAGTATTCAGTGTTTGCTGCTGAAATAAAATTCACTAATGCTGTCAAGGTCACTTGGTGTTCCATGAGCTGTAAAAGCAGCACACATTCATTTTTCACATGTTAGAAGAATGTGAATTCGCTGCAGAAGGATTTTAAAGCTTTTACAAAACAAAATTAATTTTTCTGAGTCCAAGTTTAGAAAGAGAGGAGGGGGAAGGGAGGAAGGGTGCAGGAATTCCTTCCTAAATCCTATCCCAGTAGGGTTGTGAGTGAGACCACGATCCTTCTGTGATCTGAGGAGCAGAAAGCTAATCCAGGATTATTGCTCCTTTTCCCTCCTTTTTCTAGTCCTCCACAAAATTGCTATTGCTTTAGGTAACTTTTTAATTATACAAACACGTGCACGACTCGTTTTCTAGATAATAATATATGAGAAAACCCACTTTGGAGGATGGTGCAAAGAGTTTTCAGAAAACATCACTTCTGTGCCCGCACTCTTTGCTAGGGAAGAGGAGTTCCAGGAAATCGGATCAATCCGTGTCATTGGGGGAGTGTGAGTATATTTCACTTGTACATTTATTTATTATAAAGTGGGAAAGCATAAATAATTGCTTAGAAGTTATTCTTGCAGCCTCTCCCAAGACTCCTGCCAAAGACCTTGGTCATAAAACAGTTTGCAGAAAATTTTGGGGTTGTTTCTTGGGGGATTTCCATGTTATTATTTCAGTATAAAGACTGGATAACATACATCCTTTCAGGCTGTCGTCAGAATCTCACGAGCACTTAATCAAAACCAAACTTAATTGGTACTGCTCAAAGAATCTATTCGTAAATGCATTGTGTATTCACTATCTGGGAAGCCTCAAACTGTTAAAAATCATTGTTCTGTCTGTTGTGGTGGGTTTTATTTTTAGTGCTGTGGTAACCTAAACAGCTGAATTAATGTAAACCAAACGGTACTGAAAGTAAAGCTGCCCCTGCCTGCCAGAGCTCAATGCCAACAGGATTTATACAGCAATCCTAATATTACAAGGGAGCTTTAATGAAAGAAATGCTTACAAGAAAGGAGGGGGGAGCACTTTTTCAAATTAAGACCCGTTAGGGGTTTCAGAGTTGATACGGAAACACCTTTTAATCGAACCTTATCTATTTGTTAAAAATACTTTTTAAAAGTTTTATTCTTTTAGTGCTGAAACATATTCCATATGCAATATGTTTTATATATTCAGTGTGCTTGTCTATTTATATGTGTGTGTTTTTAGATTAGAGCAGGAAACAATATAAGGAGACAGAAATGTGTTAGTTTTGCCACCAGCTCCAGCCAGGGTAGAAACTCCCCATTTATTAATACACTGTAGATACACTGCCTCTTTCTTTTGTCATTGACAGCTGGTCAATGATAATGGAATGTTTTGGCACCCAGATGTTCATTAGTCCCTGTAGCTCCAAGTAGTGGTGTTGGGAATCTGGCTGACACGGAGAGGTGTGCCATAAATAACCCCTTGCTGGACAGGCAGTCACACAGTGGGACTTTGATGCACCAAGAACACTTCGTGGGTGCCTGTTGTGAGATCAAGCAGGCGTTGCTTGGTTCACTGTCTGAGTCTGTGATACTCATTTCAGTGTTCTGGGCACGTTCTTCCCCTTTTATCGTTCTGGGAAACGGTGTGTGCAGTTGTTGTGCTCTGACTGACTTCTCTTCTGCTCTGTGCTTGCCACAGATGGGTTGCCTACGCCAAGGAGCGCTACAAGGGCCAGCAGTACTTGCTGGAGGAGGGAGATTATGAAGACAGACACTGCTGGGGGGGGACTGACAGTGTCCTCCTGTCTTTCAGGTTCCTTCAGGCTGTGAGTACTTACACGAATTTCACACAAATTATGCGCAGCTCTCTCCATAAAGAGGAAGGTCATTCTTTGCGTCAGGTGCAGCTGTCTTGGGCTCGGTCGTTCCATCTTTTGCCCGTGCTCCTTCTCGTTCTGTTCCTCCTGGCTGAAATTGAGGCTGCACTGCACACATTGCAAAGCAGAAGCAGGTTCTGAATAATCTTTGTAAAGTTCATACAAAAAAATCCCCACACCGTGCAGAATTCCTTGTCTACCTGCCAGATTTGCCAAGTGCCTCCCCTCTGCACTTCAAGCTATTTGAATCCCTGCAGCAGAATTTGTTTAAGAGCCTAACGTGCCTTAAGTGTACAGTGTAGTTCTTTATTAAAATAAAAATAGCTTTTCAACACAGCAGCTGTTACAAGCCTTAAAACAGCATTACCCTCTGTCTCTGTGATTTTTCTGCCAGAAAATTTTGGCAGCAAAAATAATCATGGTGGAAAAAAAAAATAATCCCTGCTGCTAAAATGGGTTTTAGTGGAGGCAAAGATGAAATAATAATAAAAGCTATCTGTAAGGCCCCAATACTGGAAGCAAAGTTGGGCTTTTTAGTGGTGGGGAAACATGGGATTAGAACTTCTTTATCATTTCCTTTGGTTTGTTGGGTTTGGGTTATTTTTGTGTGTTTGAAGAATTTTTTATTGTAAGGGGAGCTCTGTGAATTTTAAGTACAACTGCTGAGAGTGGCTGCCTTTGAGACTTAGATCGTTCACTCGGATGTTGCTCAGTTCTGTATACTCAGCTCCTCACCTGAGGAGGTTTGATATTCCTGAGCCAGGAATTTTGTGCAGGTTGAAGACAGGCATTTAGAGCAAACTCACTGTCCCAACAGTCATTATCTTTTTCTAAAAACAAAAATGTGAACTCAAGAAGGCCATACTTAAATTCACAATTTGCCGCTTTGGTTTTTATGGAAGGCACCTAGCAAAAGCTGTATTTATCATCAGAATCTATCATTTAACTTCAAAATAGGAGAATAAACTGAATTGAATTAAAATATCCTTCTCTACAGAATTTGCTTTCAGGTTTCTGAGAAAAAACAAGCAGGAAATTCCTTCAGATTCCTCATTTTGAATGTGCAGAATCCTATTCAATTACTGAGTAATCTTAGTTTCTACTTTCCAGCTATACACAGGATACTTGAGCAACTTAAATTGATCTATTCAGATCTTCCTCTTGGCAAAGGACATAAATACAAGCTTAAAATCGTGTGTGTGGCTGGTAAGAATGGCCCTCCACACAAACACCTGTATTTAATTTGGTTCACACCTAGGACAGTCAGAAGACTCAAGTCATTAACATTTTAAAAACATTCATCGTTCACAGTCATAAATCAACGAGTATCATTCAAACTGGCATATAAATATGTGTCAATATTTAATAAAATAAAAGTGTAAGGAATAATTTTCCTCAGACTGTAGCATAACTAGAGGCAGGGAGCTGCTTGCCAGGGAAATGACTAAAGGCACTGGCATTCTGTTGTTTGGCCTGACCAGCAGATTGCTGCTTCTCTCTGATGTGCAGCACGCAGGTCACTGTTCAGGCTTGCCGTATGCTCCCTTCCTGACTCTCCATGTGATGCTTAAGGTCAGGATTTTAAAAACACTTTAGTGCTAAACTCTTGTTTTCACGGGCACCTGGGCAAAACTCCAGAACTGTGTGCTTAAGGCCTGTCCCTCCATAAGCCCAGAAATTCCCCCAGGAGAAAGGTAAAGGTTGCAGTGGGGATGTTCCTGCATATCAGATCTTTGGTGCTCCTCCCTAGAGATCCTGGTGGAGTCCGGTGACCTCTCTGCAGCAGATTTAGGGCTTTGACCGTGCATTATTTGCAGTCAGGTTACGTAGGGAGTGTTCTTTCTCCACACCCACTGCTGTGCTGTCATGGAGTGCCAGAGGGCAGGCAAAAGTCTGGGGGAAAGTGGGTTTTGATAGTTCTAAGTCTTTGTTTTCCCAGTGTAGCCTTCAGCACACTGCTCTCTGGTTGGTAACATTTCAGTGCTACAGCAGCAAGGATTTAGTGAAATAATTCCCCTGGTGGTGTCCTCATGTTGGTGGATCTCTGTCAGCCACACTGGTTGCTTGATGGCCTTTATTTTGTGTTTGAAAGCCTCACTTAGCTTCAACTTGCTATGACACTGCTGAATGTTTGAGAAACACTGACGTTGAGCTCATGCTAAAAGTTAAAGGAATAAAAGAGGATGGAATGTTGTTTTCTCTTTTCCCAAGCAGTGACTGAACTGTGTGCTTGGAATTGCTAAGTGGTTAAAAAGCTGAAGATTTGAAACCCAAATTCAAATAATCTGAAGCTGTGCAAGTAATCTGGTGAAGGAGCTAAGCCAGCTGATAGCAGAAAGCAGTGTCACACAGCTATGTAAGAGAGAACATGACAGCGTTAAGCAGGATTTATTTATAGCTCGAGTGATTAGTCATGCAGTGGATGTGTCCAAAAAGTACAAATCCCTTGTGCTGGAAAGGTGATCCTGCCCAGTGTTTTCCTCTCCATGATTGTTGCTGGGGAGGGAGGAGGAAGGAGAACTTGAAGGATAAAACTGCAGTCGTGGTAGTACTTGGAGTAGTCCCTGGTGAAGCTGTTGGAAGCTCAGTGCTAAATCCCCAGCTCTTCTCTCTCCCACGTGGGCATCTTTGCACTCTCAGTCATCCTCTTAGAGGAAAGGAAGGTGCTGAGGGGCAGTAGGCTCTTTATCTCTCCAGTGGAAGCCACTGAAGGCCGTATCAGGTTGCCAGGCTTCCAGTTATTCCAGAGCTTCCACACCAAAGTACCCCTAAATGTCCACATAAAGGATCCAAGTCCTTTCACTGCTTTATAAAATGCTGCTTTTTGGCTGTAACTCTTTCCCAAAATGTTTTATGTTGTGAAGTGACAGCTTGTGCTGCCTCTTAGGATTTCATAGAGTCATCGGTGGCGCTTTTTCAGTCTGATGATGAAGATGGGAAAGCCTTGGACATCAGCAATGAAGAAATCCCTGACTTGGAGAAGGCTGGATTTGGCCCAGAGACGAGGTCGATCCTTGTGAGAAGTGGAGTGTAAGTCTACTGAAATACATGGATGGAGTTCTTAAGTGTTCTTGTACATATTTGGGTGCCTCTTTTGACAGAATATATTTCACATGGCACAAGTGGTAAACGTTTGGAGGAGAAAAAAATGTTTCTTTACCTTTCCTTGGTGAATGGAAGGGAAAAAATAACCTTAATTTTCTGTAGGTCTCATGCCCCACACCTTGGTTTGGATCTGGGAGTTCTTGTTACTGGGCAAAGCTTGTTCCTCCAGAGGTGTCACAGACTGGAGTTTCATGGTGCAGCAGCTTTGGCAGTAATACAGAAGAGAGATTTTAGATACGTTCAGAGCTGGGGTGCCTTTTGGGACAGGTAGAGCCTGTACAGAAAGGCTAAAATGTGCTGTATTTGTGAGAAAGTCAAGACTGCTGGCACTGAAAATGAAAATACATTTTAGAGAACTATTTAAACCAACAGGTGTGGGAGAGTATCTGGTTCAAGCTGATACAGCCACAGGGCGGGCCTGCCTAACTTTTGGTGTGCATATGTGAATTCCAGAAGGAAAACAAACAATTTTAATAAATAAGGAGGGTAAATCAGACCACCTGCAGTGTCTGTTGACAGAGGTACGAAGTTTTAACTGATGGAGCAAGGGCAGAACTCTGAAGTGCTAGAAGCCTGAAAATGAGTGTGGAGGAGCCAGAATGCTTGGCATGGAATAAGAGCTCTGATGCAGCAGATCCTGCAGAGAGTCACAGGGAGGAGAAGCAGAGGAGTCACCCACTCTGCTGGAATGAAGAAGTGGGCTATTACATGGAAGGCAGTGGTACTGTGTGTGGAAAATAATATTAAATGCTACAACATAAAAGAGCACTCTGGAATCATGTGGGTGGGAATTCCAGGCTTTTAACAGTAATTTTGAAAGTGCAGTATTAATATTGCCATACCTACCCTGGTGGTGAGAGGGAGCAGCAGCTGGTAAGTGAGACTGAAAAATGCTTCAAATTTAGGATGGGTAGTGACAGTGGGGGACTTGAAGTGCTGACACAGGGACTGGTCGTGAGTGTCTCCTGAGGATGAAGTACAGGAATGAAAGGCTGAGGCTCAGTTTGGGGAGGAGGGACACACAGGAGCTGCCAAATGCTGAGGGTGCTAAGACAGGACTGAACAGATAAAGAGTCAGCTGAGAGAGATCTGAAAAGCTGTCAGCTGAGTTTCTTTCCTCTGTGTTTCTTGTTGCAAAGCATCATCTCCTGGTGAGCGTACCTTTGATGGAAAGGCAGAAGCCCAAAGCCGTGTGTTTGTCAAATAGTGTTTGCAAAGCAAAAGCAGAACATCAAATGTGTGACAATTCTGTGCCTCTCGCGGGGTTCAATGTTGCACTGTCAGGTGGGCTTTTTGTGGTATTTGCTGGTTCTGCCATGAGACTGCACAGAAAAACAGGGTGTTTCAGTTTAGTTTTTGTGTCATTCTCCAGGTGGGTGGCGTATCAGCAGAAATATTTCTGTGGAGAGCAGTATGTGTTGGAGAAAGGAAAATACAAATGCTTCTTTGACTGGGGAGGATCCAGTAAAATCATCATGTCAATTCGCCCGGTGAAGTTGGTGAGTTACCAGGACTTGTTGAGGGGAAACCTTCAAAGAAATGAGGCCTTTGGAGTTGAGAGCATACCATAATAATTAATAATAATTAATCAGGACAGTCCACAGTATAACAATTTGTCTGTTTATTTGGAAACAGCTTAAAGACCCTTGTTAATGACATAATGATTCTGTTCAGGATGGAGGCTTAAATGGATCCCTTCTGGATCTTTCTCTGCCTTGAGAAAATTATCAGGGAAACCTCCAAAGAACTTCCCTTTGGCAAACTGTATAAATGGAAAGAACAACCTGGCCTGGAAAGATTAATTTGCCTTAAAACATAGTTAATTTATATAGCCTGATTGCTAATGGATATAAAAATACTTGAGAATATCTGGCCCATGCTGTTGTGTAACAGAAGTCTGATTTTTGTGATTTTCATGCTGAAATATTTGTAATACATACAGTGAGTAAAGACAGGAAATATTTTTAATCCATTATTCAATCCAAAGTAGTGCAGCTTGCCCAAGCAGATTAGTGCCAGAACTGTCAAAACCCAAATGCAAAGCAAAGACAGTCCTCAGGAATAAATATTAAATAATAAGAAGTGATAAATAAGTAAGTAATAAATTATAGTAATGCACTGAAAATAGGAGAGGAACATTTCACCTTCTTTTGAAGATCCCGTGTTGCAAGAGGTGTCACAGTTGTCTGTTGTTTTTAATTCTGTGTCTTTGCAAGAAATAGCCCCCAAAAGAATTGCAGAGGCATTTCCATGGGCTCTAATCCACATTGTGTGAAGTAATTAATGCTGATGCAAGTTCTCTGCCTGAAAGGCCCTGAACACTCGGGCAGGTAGTCGTGAGCTTACAGGCAGCAGAAACTGGGGAAGAGGATTGTGCCAAGAGCCTGGGAAGTGTGTTTGCCTCTGCTCTTGAGTTCATAATTAACAAACCTCAGGGACTTTACATGTTTCCTAGGAAATGAATTGTAATGGAGGGGGTTTTAACGTGTGTATATGTATTTATTATTGCAGGAGCCACTTGGAATGAATGAGCCTCCACATTTGGTATGTTGACATTATATGACAGTCATTAGTACATGTAATAATTAAATACAGGTAATGTGGAATGTCTTGCTACAGATGGTATCTCAGTATTGCTGTGTTCGTACAGCAGCTCACTGATGGGTGGAACTGGTAGATGTACAAAGGTTAAGTTTGCTGATGTTCTGCTCTTTGCTTCATTCCACACCGTACCCTTTACTATTGTGTCCTCAAAAATGCAAGCAGTTCAGGAGGCTTTGACTGCCCTTGCGTCTCTCCAGCTCTTTATTTCCCTCTTCTTTCCTGCCTGTTCCTGGAAACTCACCATCCCATTCATTCCTCCTCCTCTCTGTGGCAGATTTTCCTTCCATCCTTTTGCGTCTGCTTTGTCACCGCTGTGTTTCACGGGTGAGCTGGGGATGAAAATACAGACTGGAGAAAGTTGAGCTGGCCTTTTCAAACCTGCAGAGGCGTCACCAGGGGAAGTTGGGGTTTTCAGTCTTGACTTGTGGTAGCTCTGCTTTTCAGCCTCGCAGGCAGGGGTAGCTGCTCCTTGAGGAGCTGGCACCACGTGATCCACGGTCACCTTTCTCTCACATCAGACCTTAACTGAACACATCCTGATTTATAATAAATCGGTGATAAATCTCTTCTCTGGCACATTCTGACAGTTTTTCTGAAAGTTGCGTCTAACTTGGTGTTACCTTACAATGACAAAGTGGTCCCTGTAACTCGCTTTTAGTCTCAAGAACGAGTTAGTTTGGGGTTTTACACTTGTGGGCCTTATCTTAGGAGGTTACATTCCATTCATGGACCTTTTGTGTTATCTTTCTAAAACAAAATCCTGCTCTGTGCTCATCACCACACATGGTCTGTGTCCCCTGCCACGCTCTGTCCCAACAGGACCATCCTCCCTTCCAGCATTACTTGTTTGAGTTGCCTTTTTTCTGTCCTGGAGTCCTATGTGGGTGACCATCGAAGGGCTTACATTGCTCTCCCTATGACTTGCTTTTAATTAAGCAAATCTGGGAAACTTTTCTTTCAAGAAACACGGCATTTTTTTCAGACTAAAGGGACTTCAGAGCTCAGTGGTTCTGTTTCAGCAAACTTCAGTGTTTTGTCATCTGGACACAATCTCTTGCTTGGATGGGAAGTAACGTGCATTGTGTTGTTTAGCAGGTGGACCACACCCTCCTTTTTCTCCAAATATCCTTGTTCTACAATTTTATGATTAACCCAGGACTACAGGAAATGTTTCCTGTCTGAAGACATAATTGGTGCATTATTTTAGTCCTAAACACCGACTTCCTGCCAGACCTATTCACATGGCAGTTTGCAGCCAAAGCCAGAGGCTTGCAAGTACGTTCCCAGTAAGGCTTGGTAAATAATACCAGATAAAATAACTCAGATGAAACCAGCTGAAGATAACTTTATTTCCATCTCCAATTCTTTTATTTTTTCAGGATCTCCCAAAAACTATTCTTTGAGTGCATTACTCCAGCTTTGCAGACCTTTCAGATCAACTCAATAAATTCTGCTTTGCAGTCCTTTTATTTCCAAAAAATTGAAAAAAACCCTCTGTGTGTGTATTTGCAGTCACCTTTAAATACTAGATTGTGTTTTGCCTCTTGTGTTCTCCAGTAAGAGTCTTAGCACCGTTTGTAAAACAGTTACTACCCTGATTCATCACGATCCTGGTTCTCACCCTAAATTAGCAAGGGAAGGAGGAACACCCTTCATATCCCTACAGCTCTTAGAGGAGGGGAAATGCTTTGAGGAAGTTTTTATGGGAAAACATTTAATCACTTAGGATAAGCAAAGGACAGTCTTTTGGTTTGGAACTTCAGAGCAAAGGAGCTGGCAGGTCCTGATGCTTGACCCTTGTCTAAGCCATATATTGGGTATTTTCAATGGTTATACATTCTCCCACCCTTAATAAGCTGTTTTCACTGTCTGCAAGAGCATGTCTGTTTTTTCACTGCTGTTTTTAGGTGCTCATCAGAAACTGAAAAGCAGCTAAATTCTCATAAATCTCCCTGACCTTTTCCACCTGCCAGGCTCCCTGATAACCCCTGGACATACAATGTCTGAAATCACTGACTCTGCAAGGCCATTCATTTTGTTTATTGGGATAAAGCTGGGTTTTACCCAGCAAGAACAAAGCCCCTTTCAATAGCACCTGGCTTGTACAGATGATTTAGGAAGCAGAGGTAATTGCTGGGCTACCTTATATTTGTGTTTTAACATGCTGTCTGTTGAGCTTTTAGGAAGTGAAACCTCACACAGAAATGTCAAACCCTGACAAAGGAGACATTGCTGCAGTCTGAGACTCATTGCTTAGTGTTTGCACCAAGGAATCACTGCTTTTGTCAAATTAAGACCATCATTCATTATTAGATACATCCTGTATTAAAATGAGCTGTGGATCTTTTTGAAAAGCCTTGCATAGCACGTGGCCTGTGAAAGAAAGTGTATGTGTGTGTGTGTATATATAAATATTCCATTTTGTAAAGAGCTTTTAGCTGGGTGGGTAGAAAATACTACGTAATTACAGCTTAAATAGGTGTTCTGTGCCACAGCAGTGCAATTGTATTTAAAGGAAAATCAGTTACACTTTATTCCTTGTGTTGTAGCTGGTTTGTGCTCTCCAATTAGCAGTCGCAGATGTAGGACCAGGTTAAGCCTTTCTTGTTCTTTCTGACAGCAAACATATTAATTTGTTTTACAAACACAGACTGAGCTTTTCCATAAAATCGTTTGCTGATACTTGTGTTTGGCCTTCTCAGTCTGTGCTGGCAGAAGCATTTGATTTCTTTTCTTTGGCAGGAAGCTTGGCCCGCGTGGGGCATGGAGGGGGAAGTAGCTCTTGCAACAGCCCATCGTGTTTTATTTCCATTACAGAATCTGAGCTATTCTCTTGATACAGTTAAATTTTTCATTCTTTTCCAGCCTCTCTTTCAGGCTTTAAAGTGAAATTCATCTCAGTTACACAGTGGCAGCCCAAGGGGACAGAATTCTAGGTGACTTTGCTGTACATCATAGCCTATATCATACTAGGTTTTTTCCTTCTTTTTCTATTTTTCTCTTTTACTTTCAGCCTTATTGCTTTTCAGGGTGAATGGATCACATCCTTCTGGTGGGGTGTGGTTCTTCACCATGATGTGTAAAAACAGCTCAGCTGAACTTCAGAAGTTCCCAGTTTCCCTGAGAAATTCTGCTGCTGGTCCTGAAACAAAAGAACTCCTTGTGATCACAGAAGGTTTCACAGCACTTTGTCAACAGCAGCTCTGCATCTTTTTGACCATCCCTTCCCCGTCCGGCTTTGAAGGCTGGATTGCTGGAGTGGGAATTAACTGCAGTTCAGGAATACTTCATATGGATGAGAACAGCCTTCAGTCCCACCCTTCTCAGTTGAGCTTCTGCTTGATAGCACTGTCTGCCTTAGCATCACTGGGGAGCATCCTGGACCAGTCCCAGAGATGATAAACTCCGTGATCCTTCTAAAAATAAAGCAGCTGTAGAAATGTAAAAGATTGCTTAAATGAGAAGTCGTTCTGTTTACTGTATCTTTATGAATGGGATGGATGCTTCTCTGAGAGTACAGCTTTCTCTGTGTACATTAATGATAATGCCTTCATTTTCCTTCTAGTCATTGGTTTTGTTTTGTTTTGTTCTTGTAGCTCAAAGCTTTCAGTAACACCCATTTCCAAGGAGCATGCATAGATTTCACAGCAGAAGTTTCTGATTTTACATCATTCATACCATGTTCTTTTAAGGTCCTTCGGGGATGGTAAGTGTTGTTTTACATGCCACCATTTTCAGAAATGTGACCTTTCTTTTGTTTAAATGTCACTAAATTTCAGACAAGTGAAAACACATCACCCATGCCCATCGTATTCCATCGTGTCCTAGAGCTCAGTGCATCTCAGTGACTCTCCTCCTCTCCTTGGTTTGGGTAGTGTGCATTTTGCTATCCCTGGGGGCAGTTGGCACAGTTTACTGCGGTTCCTTTTTTACCTCCAATTAGAATTTATTCCAGACTGTGAGAACTTGGTACAGTAGAAGTGTCTGCATCCCACTCGCATCGTTTGACTCTGCAGCTGAGGTTTCTGTAGCACATGATTTGGTTTGGCTGCTTCGGTCGCTTCGTGGCGTAGCCTTTCAAGCCACCTTACTTTTAAGCCTGTCAAGAGCAAAGAAATTGTTTATTCCTAATGTCCTTAGCAAACACTAAGTCTTGAAAAAGACCCACCTTACTGTTAATGAGCAGCTAGAGCAGCTTATCTTCTTTGTTTCGTTATTCTTGCAGTTGGCTCCTGTGTTACAAAGGGGAAATCGCTGACAATCACTGTGTGCTGGAAGAAGGTCTCTACGTTGACCTCAGTTCCTGTGGCTGCCCCACTGCTACAATCAAATCCCTCAAGCCTATTCAATATGTAAGTACTTCACTGGGGAAAAAAAATAACATTTTTTAACTCTTTTCCTAGTCAGATGTCTGAAGCAAGTGCTTGTGCTAATCAGAGAAAAGAGTGAAGTTTGTTTTCTTGGCTCACAGGACTTTCTGGGTCAGGAACAAGTTGTTGCTTGTGCTCTTGGGTGTTCTGGGCTCAAAGTGGCATTGGTTACCATTTTCCTCACTGGTCTTGTGGCAGGTTGACCCTGGATGGGCACCAGGTACCCGCCAAGGCCACTTTATCATTCTCCCTCCTCATCTGGACAGGGGAGAGAAAATACAGCAAAAGCCTCGTGGGTCGAGGTAAGGGCAGGGAGGGATCACTCACCAGTCACTGCCACAGCAAAACAGGCTCAGCTCGGGGGAATTAACTTAGTACCAATCAAATCAGAGTAGGATAACGAGAAAGAAAGCTAAATCTTAAAAGCACCATCCTTCCACCCCTCCCCTCTTCCCTGGCTTCACTTCACTCCTGATTTTCTCTGCCTCCTCCCCACAGCAGCTCGGGGAATGGGCACTGGGGGCTGCAGTCAGTTCATCCCATGTTGCTGCAGCTCCTTCCTCCTCGGGGGAGGACCCCTCGCACTGTTCCCCTGCCCCAGCATGGATCCTTCCCACAGGGTGCAGTCCACCCGCTGGACATCAGAGTGTTAGTGGCTCTAACGCTGGTGCTAAAGGAGGAGCCAGTGGCTTCTCTGCCCACTCCTGTCTGGCACTGACCACCAGCTTCTCCAAAATTCTTCCTCCTGCCCTGATCACGGATCACAAGCTCAGTCTGCGTGCCGTGTGTCCTTCAGTGGAACTCTGGTCTTCAATGATTACTCCATTCAGTTTTTTTCATGTTATTAAGTGCTTTTCTTAATTCGTGAACAGATTTTGAAAGCAAAAACAAAAAAAACCCCTCAACCCCCTTCAGAACAAAGCCAAAAAACCCCTCACCAAAAGCCATGGGTGTGGTGGAAAGGATGTACAGCTTGAGTTTGAGAGCTGGACTTTTCCACATACAGTGACTTCAGTGGAGCTGTAGCTTCCCCCTGCTTCAAGCCTGGTGTTTAAAGCTTTCCTTTTCAACTCAGGCTTTTGCACTCTGCTGTCAAGTTTGGACGTGAAATAGTAAATCTCATCCCAGTCCCCCAGCCTGTAATCCCGCAGGGAAGTGACTCCACAGCTTGGCACGGTAGGAAAGTGCTGGCCAAGCCCTGGCAGCAGCATGTCTGACACACACACACTTTGGGAGAGCCTTGCACCTCCGAGTTTGCTCCTCTGCCAAAGAGGAGCCCCTGTATTTCCCCAGATGGGGGCACTGAGCAGCACAAGGTGCTGCTGAAGCCCACCTGGGGCACAGATTGCAGTGCCCTGGCACTGCGTGGCACGGCCGTGATGCCGAGCACGGAGCGGTGGGTTCTGTGCATTGTCCCCCAAATGCTGTTCCTGGAACAGAGCCCTCATTATTACATGCTTCTCTTGGCTCATTCAAGAGAGCAGCAAGCCTGTTCCCAAGTGGGTAACTGTTGTGTAGCTTTATTGAATTCATCTGTGGCGCTGGGAGCCCCTTTGCATTGCTCAGCTTAAAATAGCAGGCCTGGGGTGTGTCTCTTGGTGCCTTTTGTGGAAGAGGGAGAAGGTCCAACCCCAGCACCAAGCCCTGGGTGTGCATTGCCTGCTGCTCTCCTTTCAGAGAGATGTATTTGCTGCAAGTGTGGCTGGGAGGGACTCCCACGCTGCCACGTTGCTTCAGCCTGGGAGGTTTCTGCATCCCAGATGCCGACAAGGAGAAGAGGTCCACGTGTGGCACTGGCAAAGGGGAAAATTCATGTGCCTTTAGGAGTACAAAAGCTACTCATTACCGGCCTTTGGGAACGGTCCAAGCCTGTTCAGTGCTGTAGTTCATCCAAGCCAGTGGTTCGGTGCTGTAGGTGTGGGCCAGATAAATATTTTAGAAGTAGATTGTACCAGCCAGCTCTTTGGGATAGGAGAACAAATGGGCTGGGGAAAATGGGAGCGTGGGCTCTGGGTATTCCCTTTAATTTGCAAAACTGTGGTGATAATTTAACTGTCTGTTACCTTGATTTTTGTACAGCTGAGTGAAGTGTCAAAGGTAACCTTTTTGACTTTTCACTTCAAACCCGCAGCAGTTCTGAGGGGCTTCCTTGAGTGTTGCAGCTGCTGCCAGATTTCTGGGCTCTGTTTTGAAAGGAGAATTTGAGGATCAACATTCCATATTTGTAGTGCTCCTCCGTGGCATGGGTGTGATTCTTGGGACCTGATGGAACAGCACTGTAAGGTGGCAGTGGAATTTTGGTGGCTGAGGTGACAGTACTGCCTCAATCAATATAAAACAGCAAAGAACATTTTTTTTTCCTCAAAATAGATCGACCCATTGAAGATGAGGAAAAGATTTAATGGAGTCATTTTTTCTTTGGAAAATGCAGCTTCCATGCAAACAAAAGATTTGCAAACAAATACAACAAATGTTATAAATGGGGAAAAAGGATTTTTTTTTGTTGTTTGGGAAAGTAAACTTATGTGGGTTTAGTTTGAAAATTGACAGAAATACTTTTTGCTTGTTAAAGAGCTAATTACATAGCAAAATGAAAGATTTCTTCCTAAATCACAGAGTTGGCCCAATTGAAATGGAAAAACTCAAAACTTCCAGAGCAACACAAAACGATTTGGATAAGAACACAGGCTCAGACCAGCCATGCTCTGATTTCTTCACCGTGGTGGCAGTGTTGTAGGTTGGCTAACTTTTATCCTGACAGAGTCATCTGTTTTGTCCTTCTTGGAGCATTTAGGAAAAGCTGTAGGTTCATGAGGGGGTGCAAAGAAGGAACAAAGCTTGATGTGTACCTTGGTAATGAGAATATTGTGTCCTTCGGGTTTGATATCCTGTGAGGAAAAACCAGTGTGTTGATAGAGATTGCATATTGAATGTGTAGCAGGGCCTCTTGTGCAGAGTGTGCCCAGTGTTTGTTGCTTGAAGAGTTAATCTTTTGGGATAGACCCTTATGTTCCTGCAGTGGGGACTTGAGCTCTAGGGCTGCCTTTTCTCAGGTGTCATATTTGGTGTGATTGCCATGGGTAAGAATATCCAAGACTGTTGCAATGAGCACTGAGCTTTCCTTCTGAACTGTTAATGTCAGCCCTTAAGTTAAACCAGTCTCATAGTTTCTAAAACCAAAAATGACATCCAGGTTGTAGGTTGTGCAATGCTTTTTTTTGTTTGGTTGGCTTTTTCCCTTTTCTCTTGAGGCGTTCCTTATTCTTGCTCTGATCAGGCATGTATTTCCATATTGATTATCTTTTCCAAGTTAAATGCAGGCGTTAGCCAATCTTCCCAGCGTTCCTGTGAGGCAAATAATGAAATCAGATACAAAAACTAATTGGTGTTTCCCGGGGCCAGGCAGTGATTCATTCTGTGTAGCTGGGACTGGACCGGGGTGTTCCGTGGTCCAGCACTGTGTTCCTGTCCCTCAGGAGCATCCAGGGCATCCATCCCACACTGAGGGAAGTAGCCAGGCGAGGGCAGCCTCAGGAAAGACAGTTGGAAATGATGATTTTCCCAAGGATGTTGCAATACAGCTGTGCAGGCTCATCCAGCTCAGACTCTGTTGGCAGAGCACGAGGTGGGGAACTGCACCAACCCTTGCCGTGATTAGAGTGGCCATGCCCTGGTCTGGCCTTGTGGGCTCCTTTCCTTGGCACTATTAGGCTTTCCCATCGAAGTTTGCAAAATCCTAAGTTTGCAAAAATAAGAAGTGCGAGGAAAAACATGTTTTGGGGTGAGCCCTTTTCGAAAGGGCTTTCTGAGTCATAATTTCCACAGCGTTCATAATGCAAAACTATCTGAATGCTACCCAGAGCTGAAATTATGTCTTTTGTTAGAGGCACATCTGCAAATTCACCTGTGGACTCGGTTTTCAGCTGTGGTGCCCTTGGCCAGCTGCTTTGTGTCTGTGCACTGGGGCTTTCTAACAAAGCACCTGCACTTTGCTCTGCAAGCAAAAGGCATTTAAAGGAAGCTCATCTTTGTGTAATATCAAACACAGCAGGCTTGTACTGTGTTTTATTCTGAACTGGTATAAAAATCTGTCCTGAATTGTGAAAAGTTTGTGATGCTTCTGCCCCTTAAAAAAAGGGCAAAAATCATTAGGGGAAAGCCTGAGCTGAGTTGAGCTGCACAAGATGTTTCCAGTGTGTTGATTTTCATTGCATCACGTGCTGGGTGAGCCATGGGCTACCACACCTGTTAAGTAAAGAATACCAGTGTATTTAACAGTTCCCAAGGCTGCTCGTGTCTTGAAATGCTACGTAAATACAGCCTGCCTTAATCACTGCCCTCTGAAACGTATCAAATCTCTTCAAGTTTCCCCCCTGCTCGCTGGCGTTACAAATCAGAACAGGCAAAAACCTCTTGAAATGTTTCTGGTGCTGGTTGAAGCAAAGGCACTTGGTTCCTTCACGCCTGAAGATGAGGCTAAGTCATTCTTCAGTGCTTTGTCATTCCCACAGGTGGCAAGCTGTCCCCAAAGGATGGCATTTCAGGAGCTTTCCTGGAAATGCCTGTGAAAGGAAGCGAAGGTAATCCTGACCTAGACATGGGAGTGACTTGCCAGTTGTGGGTGAGTGTGGGTGTCTTTAGCTCACCTTTCAAATGGGCAACTGGGGTCCACCCAAGGCAATGCCACCACGATCTGGGGTTGTCCCCTCTTGTGTTCTCTGCCAGTTGCCCTTCCTCTGGCTCTTGGAATTCTTGGAATTCCCTGTTCATCCCTGGCCTGTCCCTTGGTGAAGAAAGCTGATCCAGCCAGTCCCACAGTGGTGGAACTTCAGCCTGAAAATGCTCCTCAGCATCGTGCAGGGAAGGGTTGGGAGCACGGTGCCTCTGTAGTAAGGATAACAGCATAGCCTCAAACCCTTGTTTTTCACTGTTGGTAGTTTCCATGGAGCTGTGAAAACAAAGGCAGAGAGAAAAGCCAGGCCAGGTCACTGCTGCCAGCTGTTGGCCTGGAATGGGATATAGAAAGGGAGGAATCAGCTCCTTGCTCTTTATATGGTTATGGGAGCGTGAGAGCTCAGTGCTTGCCACAGCAGCCTGGCTTCTGTCTCTGCAAGGTCAGTGGAGTCCTCCTGAGGGAAGGTGGCATCTGCCCTCGTCCCTGGCTCTGTGTGTGCCAGGGATGCAGTGCCTGGGACTCCGAGCAGCTGGACAGGGCATTCCCAGGCCATCCAGTTCAAAACAATCTCAACCACAGGGCAGCTGGAGTCAGCTAATGGACTCTGGAGTCATTTTAATTGACTGTTCTGGTTCTTGGCATAGAAACGGCTATGCTGTATCAGATAACTTGTCCATCTAGTACAGCATCCCTGGCTCTTAACATCCTGACTATTGCAACAGTAGGATAAATTTGTAGGCTTGGCTAACAGTGCCTAGGATGCCAAAGGGTGTTTCTCATGGTCAGTAAAGCCCTGGTGAAAATGGGCCCTGTTGGACCTGTTCTGGACACGACTGCTGGTGTCTGCAAAAACAGGAGTGTGATGGCACTGCCCTGCTGAGCAGAGCAGCCTGAGGAGTAGCTGCCTGCACTAGGTCTGCTGCTCTGGACTTCAAAGTGAAGCCCTTAGTCACACCTTGCAGATCGGACCCACCCCAGCTAGCAGAAGGCACTCGGGAAGAACTGACATGCCAAAATAAAAACATCAAGGTTTGGATCTCCTCCTGTTCTGTAACATCAGTTTTTAGGGGTAGAGTGGGCTGTAAAAATGTCTCCGAGTGGATGATCCCAAGCTCTTCTTTAAAATGTCTCAGCAAGCTCTCTGTCCTTGCAGTGGTGCACGACTTAGATCGTCCCTGCACGGGTTGGCAGAGGAAAGCAGCTTCTCTGAGGCAGATTCTGACCAACCAGCTACATACCAAGTGCACTGAGTCAAGTGTCAAGTAAATTTGTATGTCCTGAATCACCACTGAGACACTTCACTACAATACATGTGCCTCCTCAAACATGAGAGTTCATTTCTCATAATTAGTGCCCGTGTCAACTTGAATTCAAGATTTTGCTTCGTTCATTCCACCTGGGGCCATGTCTTTGCTGCAAGAGAAATCCTAACTTTTGCCTGGGCCGGCTACCTCAGGGTCACGTCTCCTAAGAACACGGAGACTTTCCTGGGGAGGCTGATCAGGGATTAGCCAGACCTGTTAGGTTAAAAATGCTGAAGAATTGTGCAAGTATTCCTTGTACTAAGGCACAGACTCTGTATTTAAGTGTTTCCTCTGTTCTTCTGCTGATCTTATAGCTGTACCACATCTTCGTGCAAGCTGATCTTTCTGTTTGCTTTCACAGGCAATCTGTCAACTGTAGAAAAGGACATAAAGTGAAAAATGTTTCAGTTCTGCGTGAGATTGAAGGGTTTACTGATTATGCTCTTTCTTCCAAGATTGTCAGAAGAAAATCAGGAATGTCTGTTAAAAACATTGAGAACTTTTTAGTTGGTCTTTAGGTTAAAAAGTTTGTAGCTCTCTAAGATCTTTGCAGTGAACTACTGCCAGATGAAGCCTGTGGGCACTGGAGTTGTGATTTACCTCACTGATGTAGGTGCAATCTGCAGATCATCCTGAAAACTGCTGCTGTAACATGTTCCATCTGTGGATCTATGGATTTGTGAACAGCAGCCGAGGCCCTGATGACACAAATCAGGCCAAAGTGAGTTTTTTCAGCTGCAAACGGAGGCCTCCCAGCATGGTGAAGTGTCTGGCCTGTGTCAGTGGGGCGCTGCACTGATGACAGAGCCACTCACAAATGCAGGATATTCCAGCTCTGGGTGCTTTGGGGTTTTTTCCTTGCTGAGGGGCATGATCTAACCTAAGAGCGTGTGGAAATTCAGCTGAGGTGGGCAAAGGTGTGTGCATCGTGTCTAACAATGGAAGTTAGACTATTCCTGTTAAAACTTTGCTTTTCTTCCCCTCTTTCCTCCTCCCCCAGGTTTTTGCTGAGCCTTCCATCAGTCTGTTCACTCTGGAATGCTGCAAGGGCAGAGAGCTGCACTTCAGTGAACCTGTCAACTCTGTTTTGAATGAGGACCTTCATTTTTACACTCAGTCTGTGTGGGTGAGGAGTGGACTGTAAGTATGCAAGAAATACTCCTGCCAGTTTTGCACTGTATACTAATACTGAACATGCATTTTCTCACAGTCAGTGCCTTATTCATGGGATGTTTTACATTCTGACTTTGAGACAATGCAAAATTCTAAAATGCAGTTGAATGCCAGGCATACTTTTTGTATCAAGACCCAAAATGAACAAAGAACTCTGGGCTGAGGGTGTATTTCCCCCTGTAAAAGTCATCCTTTTATCCCTGTGTAATGACCACCAGAGCCTGTTGCTGAAGCCAGGAACTGAAAGTAAGTAAATTTTGAGTGCTGACTTAGAGAGACAGGCAGTGTAAACTCGGAGTGCCTTTATTAACTGGCTGTAAAATACCAGCCATAAACTGCAGTGATTTAAAGCACTGCGGTGGTTCAGTGAAGCTTGATGTGCTGACTGGCTGCCAAAGAGGCAGCAGCTTCTGAGAGAAGCTCAGGGTGGATCTGACAGCTGGAACAGCAATTTGCTGCTCTTATTAGTTTAACCCTCCTCCCTGAGTGTGAACACACACCCAGGCTCTTCTGTGAAAACCATTTTGCCTCTGCAGGAGTGACCTTCCAACCTCTTCCACATGTCACCCTGCCACCTTTTGGGAAACCTTTCAGGTGTTCTGTCTGGGCCACATTTTCAGCCTCCACATCCACAGCAGCAACAAATAATTTGCAGAGGTCTCATCCTGTGACTGAGACCGGCTGGAAACTGCTCTTCTTCTAATGTGACACACATTTCCTAGGTTTATGTTTGCCCTTTCCCCACCTTTTTCACACAGTAAGTTTCTTGAGAGGATAGTGGAATATAAGCTTTCCCCCCAGAGCTCTGCCAATTCACTGTAACTTCTAGTGCCCAACATCTGTGCCACTCCCACCCTGAAAGCTTGCTGGGAGTGCAGAGGGAGGGATGATGTGCTGCTGTGGTCTGAGGGGTGGCAAACAGCTGCTGTTGGAGAACTGCATGCACACATCCCCTGTGACCTGGGTTAGTGTGCAGGAGGAAAGGCCTTCTTTGGGAGGAACACCTGCCTCCTTTCTGGTGGGAGTGCGTAAATCTCCCTTCCTCTGTGGAGGTGCTGCAGTCTCAAGTTCCTCCTGTTGGGAAACATCCCTTTGTGAGCTTTCTCTGCCCTCTCATCAGGAAATGAAATCCCTTTGCCTTTGCAATTGGCTGTAAAGGAAGGGTGATGGCTTTGGGACCACAGAGCAAGAAAGCATGGAGAGTGAGTGCAGCACTCCAGCCCCTCCATCTCTCTGCTCCTTTTTGTGTATCCAAGCGGGATTAGCTGCTTCCCTGTCTTTGGGAAGAGTCAGGGCAGAGTGGCTGGGCTTTCTCTGAGCTCCTTGTGATGCTCCCCAGGAACAGACCCCCAGCCTGTCCCCATCCCACATGGCAGACAGGTGGCCTAAAGGCTGAGGGTGTCAGGTGGACATGGGAAGGCTGTGGGTTTGTTTGCCTTACCTGTGATTAAAAGCCCAGGAAGGCGGATTTAGAGGTGTTTCAGCTCCTTGTCCCAAAGCCTGCTGTCAGCTGTAGGCACATAACAAAGATTTATGTAAATATTCCAATGCCATCTTGCTGCCAGGCTTAGGGACAAGATCCTTCCTGGGCCAGCTGGCCACCTCAGTCATGGTACAAGCCATGGATGCTGAAGTGCTGGGAGATGTGGGAGAGCAGGCACAGCCTGGTGAGGGCCAAGGTGATTTTTGCCTGTGTTGCTGAATGCCAGAAACCCAGCCTGGCTTCACATGGTGATTACTGTGACAGTCTTTCCCCTCTCTGTTTCCTATAAATGTCTGCTTTGAAACTGCATTCCAAATTAGACCGTTCCATGCTCCAGGAACAATGCTAACAAATGAATCCTCAGTCACCTGACAGAAAACATTCCAAGAAAAAAAGGTCAGGAATGCCTTAGGGAGGTAAAGAACACACAGAGGTGGTCAGGCTGCTCTGGGTACCTGTTAGTCAGGAGTGTGGGACTCTATCTGAGGGAACAGGGACACAGCCCCATTGCAAGGCAGTTCACAGTCAGCACACTTTGGGCTCCACAGAGTCCTGAGCAAGGCTGTCTGTCAGTGTCTCCAGACTCTGTGCAATGGGAGAAGCAAATTCCAGGTGCTGTGGATGTTTTCTCACTGACCCAGAGCTCAGCCATCCCTCATGTTCCTGGCAGCTGACCTGGGAAACAGGTAAGCTGGGAAACCAGCTTTGTGTTCACAGGAGCTCAGGAGTCAGGCATTGAGAGTTCACTGTCCACACAACAATGTCCTGTTGGCACAAACAGAAGGGATCTGTGATCCTGGAGCTGCCTTTGTAAGCGGCACTTGCTGAGCAGATGCCCCGACAACAAGGGCTCTGTGTGTGCTGCTGCTTTAACCCTTGGGTTCACACAGAGCTTCTCCTATTTGGGGGAAAAAATTGGAGAGGGGGAGTACAGTTTACAAATTGCAGGCAGGCAGACAGAAAACAGGTCTTAATGCCAACAGAAGGCAGCAGAAGCACTGAAATGGATTTCATTCTGCAGCACAGAAATAGAGGTTTAAATGTAGTCCCACTGTGGAGAGGTTTGGGCAGGTTCAGGAGCACAGCCCCGACCTGCAGTTTGCTTTTGCTGTGGTTAACACGTGGTCTCTCCTGTTCTGTTTTCCGTGTCCAGGTGGATTGCATACGAGGGATGTAATTTTTTAGGCAGGCAGATCCTGCTGGAGCCCGGTGAGATTTCCAACTGGAATGAGCACAGTGGCTGGAAAGTAATTGGCTCCCTTCGGCCTGTGAAGCAGGTACTGTAAGACTGTATGAGGACAAGGGGGGTTTGGGCAGGGATTAGGGCCCAAGAATCAGCTCTACCAGTAAGGACAATGGGGTGTGTTGTACTCCTTAAATCAGGCCAAGTGATGACAGCCAGAAGGACCTACTGGAAGATTACTGAAGCAGAAAATTCCTCTCGTGGCAGCTATTGAGATCTATGTTAGGCTCTTAGGGAAATAATTCCTCGTTTCTTGGAGCCAAGTTTTGTTTTTCTGAAGTGCTCATTAGCATGTTCTGTAGATGCTCTATTTTTACATTTTTGCCATGTAACAATATAATGAGAAAACCAATTCCACACTTGCTTCATAATTAACATAAATGGAAGCAAGAGCAAATTTTATTGTGCTGTAGCCTGCATTTCCCAAACAGGCAAAGTTCATGCAGTCCCACCAGGGTTCCCCTCTCTGCCTCACCCCAAGTAATGCCAATTCCAGTCTCGTTCAAAGGTTCAGATCTCAAAACCAAAACGTGCTTAGGAGCTTTGCAGAAGATGGAGAAGCAACAGAGATAAATGGCCCTAATTCAAGGAAAAGGAGGTACAATTGTTGCTTTTTGTGCCTTTCCAAGGCCTTTCCATCAGGTCACCAGTGACACACAGGAGCTCCAGATCAGTCAAAGCACAGGTTGTCACGTGCCCAGCCTTGCAAAATGGCACAGCCTTTGCTCAGTGACTTCTTAATTCCTTGTAAGGAGTTACTGTACACTGTTCTGACACACCTTGTGTTTGTGGATGCCTGGTGGGAGGGAGGCTTTGTTGCCTGGACCTGGGGGTTTGTTTTAATATGAAGAAAAAGGGCATTAAAAGCTCCCAGAAGAAAAACTGTGCTTGAATTGGGGTCCCAGCAGAGCCGCCCTTTGTAACTCCCTGCTCTTTATTTGAGCCAGAATCAGGGAATGACAGAGCAAAAGCTCAAACCCTGTAACAGCCCTACAAAATCCTGGGTTTTGAGTGAACAGGGATACCAAGTCTGTTTTCTGTGTATGTTCAAAAGCAGTGGTGTATCTCTCTGCCATACACTCAGTTAACAGGGGCTGAAGTTACTGGATACGTAACTCAGGAAGTTTTGTGTCCCAAGAACAAAAAGCTTGTGGAGCCCTGGCCTTGCAGTGACTGAAATGTGCTGAGCTCGATGTATTTGCACATCACAGGAATTAGTTCTATAGCCACAAACGCATTTTTCAGAGCTGCCTGTCTGCCTGTGAAAACCACGTGCTGCTGCTCCACAGGCACGTTTGTGTCCAGCCAGTAAAACCCGACCGAAGCCGATCCTTCAGTGCGTTGATCCTGGGAGTCGAGCGTGTCCAGCAGAGTGCTGTGGGACACAGGGGGCCCCTGAGGTGCCCAGGGGTGACGTGTGTGCTGTAACTGTGTCCCTGCAGCCCGCGGTGTACGTGAGGCTGAGGAACCGGGCGCAGGGCCGGTACCTGACCGTGGCCGGCAGCCTGGCAGACGTGCGAGCGACGTCCGTGTGTGCGTCCCCCCGCAGTGGCAGCAACACCCAGCTCTGGCACTACTGCCACGGGCTCTTCAAGGCCAGGGTGAGTCTCCACCACGTGCTGCTTCGATCCCTGCTCTGCTTTGGCCTTCAGTTCTTGCTCTTACTGCACGCTTTTGGTCTCTCTGAGCATCTTAAACCAAAACCCTTAAAACTACGTCCTCCTCCTATGTCTAAGCCTGTCTGCTTGGGCAACGTGGGCTGCTTTTCACATCTGTCCAATGGGACTGGTGTTCCTGGAAGCAGAAACCCGTGGAAACCTGATTTTGTCCAAAGTCACGAGTTTAAAACTTAAGAGTTAAGAATTTATCTGAAAAGTAATGTGTGAGTGAAGTAAGTGGTTTTCTACTAATGCTGCCCATGATACTCTCTTATTAGCATTAAAGAAGGCTGATCATTTACTGTAAAAACCTGAAGTAACAGAGACCACCACCTTTGATCAAGCAGCTGATCAGCTGCTGAACAATGTTCCTCACTTGCTTGTCAGGCTTTTTACCAACTACAGCACCATTTTCTGGCACATGCTCAGTGCCTGGAATTAGTCAGGCACAAAACTGAGGCTCTGTGGCCTGGATCTCACTTCTCTTCTTGTTTCCTAGGCTAACAATGCCTGTCTGGATGTCATTGGTGGCAGAGATGTGCCTGGGGCCAAAGTTGCCCTCTGGGCACAACATGGGAAGGACAGGCAGAAGTGGAGACTCAATGAGGATGGAACCATCAGTTCATACCTCAGTGAACAACTGGTGCTTGATATTAAAGGTATTTAAAGGATTAACAAACAAACAAACCCCTAAACCTCACATGCTGTAGGTATATTTCTTGATTAAGGTTAATTGTTTCTTGATTAAGGTTAATTGCCATATTCCAGCTTTTTTTTTTTTTTGGTACTTAAAGGTTTCCTGTTAGGTTTATGTCCTTGACGGTGGGGCAAGAAACAACAGGGCAGGGAGGAACCTCACTCTCTTGATTCCAGAGCTTTATTTTGGTCAGCTCAGCTATTTTACTTGAGGGAGTTAGGTAGTGCTGATGGCAAGAAATGCAAGTTACAGAAGACAAAATGGTGAGGAAGCAACCACAGAACAGCTGTGGCTCAAAAAGAGAAAAGGAGTTCAAAAAAGAAGGCTGGTTAAAATCATCATGGCTCAGTTGCAGACACCAGCCCTCCACCTCATGGAATTTCTACTTTTTTCACTAATATTCCTGTTCAGTCACACTTCTTAAAGGTTGTACAGGTTTTTATGAGCTTCTCTTTTAAAATTTTTTCCTTCATGACTTCCTTTTGTTTTTAAGGAGGAAATTACTATGACAAGAATCACATCATTCTGAATCAGCCAATAGAAGGCAGACTTTCACAGAAATGGGATATTGAAGTATTGTGAGTAAAACCCACGCCACGGACGGACCTTGTGTGGGCTGTTAACATCTAAAGGGGGGAAAAGAGACCCCAACTACTGAAGTCACACACCACTGGAACCATGAGCAGCAACTTTCCTTCATGCCAAGCACCAGCTCCTTAAAGGAACTGAATTTTGCACAAATCTGGAAGATGGGAGGTTGAGGGAATGTCCCTCTGCAGGGAAGCTGATTCTTCAGGGGCCACTCCGATGAAAGTCACTGTTACTCTTCATCTGAAGTATGAAAGGTAAATGTGAGAGACTGAGACACAGGTTTTGCAGTGTGGGAACTGCAAGAGATAACAGGGGAAAGGCTCTTCAGTCTTTAGCTTCCTCTCCCGCTGCTGGAAGCTGCCTGGGGAACGAATGCACTGGTGAGCTTGGAAGCGCGTGGGACTTTTGTGTCCCAAGTGAAACTGTTTGGGCTCCAAGCCATCCTGATCATGTCTCTTGCTGAAATGCAATTTATTTTGTTCATAAAGACAGCTCTGGACTGGGATTCCAGCTGAGCCTGTGAGACGAGGCAGTGGAGAAAGCTGAAACGTTACTGGCAGGCCTTTGTCCTCTCTGGTTTGAACACTACCAACTTCCCAGATTCAGGAACTGGTTTTGCTGAGCCACGGAACTGTGAGTTATCCCTGGGATCACCTTTAGCACGGAGCCGTGTGTGCACGTACCAGAAGAGGGCTGAATGCTCCCGGGGCAGACTGCACTGCTGCAAGGGCTAAGCTGCGTTTGGCACAGCAGCCACTTCCAATGTAGCTGCATTTTGTTTCAGGGTAGATGGCTTCACTTAATGCAGTGTCCTTTGGTCTCCAAACCACGTCTTCCTGCAGGAAACAACTCACCCTAGCATGTGTTTCCAAAGGTGCTAGCAGCCTGCATTCCAGTGCTTGCTTAATGAGGAGTCCCTTATTTTTATTATCATTATTTCAGCATCACTTGCCTACTTCATTGAAAATGTCTTTTTTTTTTCCTGTGTTTGTATATTCAGGGTATGTATTTCTAGGACTATTTAAAAGAGTTCAGATTAGCTAAAGGCAAGATATTTTAGATGCCAAAAGCTGTAACTGTTTCAGTTGTGCACTCAAACAGGATCATCCCCCAACAAATAAAGACATAACCTTAAGTTTGCCATAGAAATAAAATATATGGATGTCTATTTTTGTATGAAATGGAGTTCTATATAGTACTATTTAAAAAAAAAAATCTACTTGCACTTACTGTTTTACATTCTAAAATTATCATAAATCTGCTGTTTGAGTAACAGATCCTCAAATGTATGTATCTATTTTTCCAACTAAAGCACTTGTTTAGTTTTTTTCCCATGTAAGTACATCAAATGGTCTGCACGTGACTTGCTTTCCACATGAAATTTTAAAGCCTGTGTAAAAAAGTTGTCGTTTTTTAAATGAAGAATGACTAAATCACATTTGGTGTCTCAGTGTTACATAACAAAGCAAAGCAGGCTTTTGTACTTAGGAGACCTTGAATGTAAAATGCTAAAGCATGTATATTTTAACTGTATAAAACTTTTCAGGAGGAACATTTTGCGTGTTGGTTTCTTTTTTTAAACAAACCAATGGTTTTCAGCAGAGGTCAAGCACACACCTGTAAAATACCTCTTTCCAAGTGGACAAAAAAAAGGGTAAGTGTTTTGAGTGCGTGGCTCTGCTGTTACATGAGCTTGCATGTTAAAAATCAATGAAGTATTAAAGTAACTGCACTGCTCATCACAGCCCACTCGAGTGAGCATTGAAGATACAGATTCCAGCCAGAGGTTTTTGGGTTGCTTTCACATTAAATTGGTGCTGGGGCAGGTAGAGCTTAAATACTGATGTTTGTGTGTTCCAGTGGTGGCAGCAGCTGAGAGGAAAGGGGTTTTCTTGGGCAAAATCTTCCCCCTTTGGGAACAGCACAGGCAGCTTTTACAGAGAAGCTTTTGTCCTGTCAGGGCAATCAAACAGAACAAATGTGTTTTCTTGCTGGTGAACTTCACAAATGAAGAAAAAAACCAAAACCCAAGTTACTGTTCTATGCCCAAAGTTCTGCAGTCTGCTCCAAGTCCAACTTCAGCTGTCCTCCCCATGACAGCAGCTCTGCAGAGGGAAGGGGAGATCACAGCACTGGTGGCACTGCGAGGGACTTCGTCCATCCAGACATGGAGCTGTGGCTCACCAGACCAGGAGCAGCTTACCTGTTCTGCCCCATGCCCAGTTTCCCAAAACTGAGAGAAGAAAGGTATATATTTGTTAGACAGCATTACAACCCAGAGGCTGGATGGACAACAAGGTAATTTAATAAGCCTTGCTCCCAAGAGATGCTTCATAGCCAGAAATACTCCTTGGAGGAGCAGCTAATTCACAAAAGCATCAAAGAACTTCAATCAGACACTCACTCCACAGGGACAAGGCAAGGTTTTCCTTCTCTTCATCTGAGGAAAGGTTAAGCTCTTTAACAGGAACAGTGCTGCAGCTCCAAATCTGCTTCAGAGCCTCCAGGTAGGACAGAGGAAAGCGCAGCCCGTGAGTCTGCTGGGGAAGAAGAGAGAGAAAAACCCATCCTTGAGCCGCGTGCAGTGTCCTGATGGGCAGCAGTGTGTGGGGCTGGGGGCAGGGAGCAGCAGCAGCGTGCTCTCTTGGTGCATCCTCCAGGAGACAGTTTTAGCCAGGCCTGTTTTATCTTCATGGGGAAAACGCTGAACTCTCTTACATGTTCCAGCACACTTTGTGAGGTAGGGATGTTTACAGCATGTGGTTTCCACACTGAAGAATTAAATAACCTTGAATTTACACTCTTGCCTCACCCTGCCCATTATTTTTGGAAGGTCACAGAAGTTTATTTCTATCTGCCCCATGCAAAGAAACTGTTTCTTTGGAAACAGTTTGACACAGCCCCAGAGAAGCTCCATTACCAGGCCTGGAGGCTTCAAGGGCGAGCAGGAACATTCTGGGATCTGCACGTGTTGTTCAGGTGCCAGTGTACAACCTCAGCCCTAGAGGACCACTGAGATTTATCTCAAAAGCAAAATAAGAGACAGGGACAGACTGTGTTCTGTTTGGGATCACAGACCTAAGACAGAGCCTCTCACTGTCACAAAAGCAGAAATCAAAGTTGCAAAAGCTCAAAGCCACGCTCAAGAAGGATTTATGACTCACTGACAGCACACTGTACACACAGGCAGGCACAGGGGCAAACCATGTGCAGCCTTATTGACAACATGAACAGTTCCCTCCTTACCTTTCAGAACAAGGTGGGTCTTCACTCCCAGTGCTGCCCCACGTACCCCAAACTGACCTCCCCTGCAGTTCCAGTGGATACAGAACCCAACACGAGTTTAGCATGGCAGTGATCCCTAGGGAATATGTGCTGGCATATCCAGCAGCCTCAAGTGAGAGATGGTTTTAGCTCTGCTAACCAGGACACAACGCATGCACAAGAAACCCAGTTAACATCTCAAACATTTAATTAAGCATGAGATCACATTACTGAGCTCCTGGTAACTGCCCTGCTCCCACTCTGGGCAAGCTCATCCAGCGCAGCAAAACCGCCCGTGGCAACCCAATTTTTGGTGTGCGTTTGCAGGAACAAACCTGTGATGTGCCGCCCTCACTGGCAGTGTCATCTTCTGTCCCCATCATGTGGGTTTCTCTCCTGTTCTTTAAAGAATGATACACGTAAACCATCTCCCTGCGAATTTCATCCTAAAAGACAGCAGGGGAAAAAAAATACATGATCCACACCCTCAAATTCATCTCACTCCAGCTGCCAATGCTCCTTCATTCTGCAGTCCAGTCTTAAAGAGAGCAAGTCACTGTCTCAGCTCAATGATCCAAGAGCCACCTCCCATAGCTATAAGGGACTCCCCAAAACACCTCTGAAAATGTGTTTATAATCATCTGCTGCCTTAAAGCCGCCCCTACTCGAGTCACAGGACTGATGCTGTACAGAACACAGGCCATTTAAAGGAAAGTGTTAAGGAGCAGGCGTGCATCAAGACACTTCCAGCCTGATACTGATCTGTCTCTTCAAAATCACATGTCCATTTATCAATCCTTGGTCAAAGCTGTGCAAAGCAATTCAGAGCTCTCTGAAGGGCAGTTGCACATTGCATTTGTGGACAGAAGCCTTGCATGTCATTCTGGGTTGATCTTGGGTGACATCAGGAGGCAAGGTGGCAAAAAAAACTGGGGAAAAAAAAGCTTCCAAAACCTACAGAGCCTCACAGCAATATGGACACAAACAAAATGGAGGAGACAAACCAGAAAGTTACGGAATGTTTTTCTTGGAGGGAAACACTCCACTCATCCTAAGAAACCCAAACTGTACAAGATAATCTGCGTGTCCTACACCCCCTTTTTTTTAAATTCAGGTAACAAAAAGCACTTCTACACTTTCATACTAATGAACCTTGATAAGAAGCAAACACAGCCTAATGCAAGATGCTTATATCTGTGTTGTGAAACACCTTAGTAGTGCCACTGCTTAGATACAAAGGTAACTCAAAGACTAAACCCAGCCACAGCAGCAGCTGCAATCAGAATTCCCTCTCTTGAGGAAACCTATTTTTATAACTTACTCGTGTTCTTCAATACAAAGAATAGGAAAAAAAATCTACTATCAAGCGCTACAGAGACCATTTAGCTGCTGTAATGATCTCCCCATCTAACCTCAGAGCAAAGCCACGCACCTCCCATGCAGAACCACGGGCTGAATTTGATCCAGAAGGCTGGAATGTGCCCTGCCACTGCTCAGCAAGCAACCCCACGACAGCCTAACAAACCCTCACGGGATGCAGGGTCCAGCCAAGTGCAACTGCACCACCCTTTCAACAGAGCAAGTGCCACGCCTGGCACTGCCCAGCCCACCCCAAGCACACAGGGGTGGCTTCACTGTACTCACAGCGTTCCCTTGGTCTGGCTCCACGGTGACGACAGCATGATCTCTGAACTGCAGTCTGATTTTGCTGTCTATTTTCGGCAATTTCCCACCTAAGAAAAATAAATTCTCCCTCAGAAAGGGAGAAAACCAGACAAATGGTAGAAACTGAGCCCCCTTGTGCTCTCCCCACTCTCTTATGGCTGGAGTGTTTGTTAACCTGTTCCTACACCCACATGTTCCCAAACTTGAGGTGGAGGGGGCAAAAAAGATTTTTTAATTCTGTCACCCTTCCAGTCTACAAATAACTAATTAATAGCAAGCTAGAGCCCAGGGATAAATGCTCCCAGTTAAATGCTCTCAGGACACAGTTTATCAAAGCTGCCAATTCCAGTCTAGGATAGCCTTTATTCCACTCTAAGGGAGACGTGTCATCTCCCCCACCAGACATGGGAATTCACCAGCACAGGGGTGCAAACACACACACGTGGGGCCTCACGCTACGGGAAGCTGATGCTGGGCTGTGATCTCTGCCCGCCATAAAACACCAGAAGTCCTAAGGGACCAGGACCTCAGCCAACACTGGTAACCCCAAGACGTACCTGGAACCAAAGCATGGGAGTCACGTCCCAGGCACGGGGGCAGGCGGTGTGTGATGAAGTCCTTCTTCATGTCGGATGGCCTCAGGTCTCTGGTGAGTTCCAGACGGTCTGCGAGGCGCCTCAAGAGGCCGCTCAGCTTCTCTGTCCAGTCGGCTGCATTCACCTGCTGGCACAGAGTTGCTCCCATGTGAATTCCAGCTGAACACACCGGGCCTAAGCCACTGCAGGAATGCTGCAAAAACCTGGACACTCCTTTTCATCTTTGCAAAGGTCCCCAAACAACAACCTCTGCTTCTTTTACACGTTCCCCAGGAGCTGTTCACACATCCAAGAGGAAGCTACTGCAATGCTGAAGGACACCCAGCGCAGCTGGAGAGACACTTGTTCCTCCTGCACGCTGACGAGCTGATCAGCACCACAGGGTCACCACAAAGAGGTCACACAACAATTTACAGATTCACCAGCTTTTAAAGACTCAAAAGCTTGGCCTGAGAGGGACTATGCCTGTCTGACAGATCCCAATAACATTATTCTTTGAAGGAAACAAGCCATACAAGGACACTGGGATACGAAAGAAAAGCAGTGTAATGAATCAGGCAATGACTCAGATGGAGCAAACCTCAGAAGAGTCACCCTGAAGGCCTCAAAAGAAGCTGGCTGGGCTGCTAGGCAAGGCAGTGCCATTGCACTGAGCCTGCAGAGCAGATCAAGTGCTGAAGTTTCACCTGGATGCACCATTATTCCCTCAGTCCCACCTACCTACCATAAGCAGCTGCCTTGGGATGCTTGTCCTCAGTGTCACGTCATCCTTTGCTGTATCAAACACAAGGCCAGGAATTGCATCCAGCAAGAAATCTGCCCAAGAGCTGATGGACAGGAAGGGAAAAAAAAAAAAGAATTGCTGAAATAGTTGCACTGAAATAAAACAGGCATCTTAACGGGTGCCACGGGCTGGAAATCCTGACAATTCCCACCCTGCTCCGTGACTTTGGCCACTCCACCACTACCCTGCAGCCTCATGCAATGGCTCATGCTCGTCTCAGCTGCATGAGTGTCCTCACCAGCTCCAGGTCAGTGGCACTTCTACAGAGGGAAGGAACTGGTTTGAGAAGGGTCCAGGGCCAAAAACACTGGCTTTGATCGCCGTGCTTCTGTTCCCCAGCTGTAACAACAAACCAAAGCAGGAGAGGGAGGACTGCACCTTCTGTGCCCAGCCTGGGTCACCCTCCTCAGGAAGAGGCAAAGGTGCTGCCCTGTCCACGGGTGACCTTCTACCCTCCCACATCCCCAGGGGTTGATTTAATGGACAAACATCCATCTGCCAGAAGATTCCCACCCACGTAGGGCAGGGCCCTGTCCTGCAACACACGCTTCACCCTCTGCTCTTGCTCTCCCTCAGCACCCCCTGTTCTCAGCACTGATCTCTAGACAATACTTCAGTTTAGGGGGAAACAAAAAAAAGTACCTCTTGTTACAGTCTCAGTTGTTTTTTTATCATCTCCACTCAGGTGTTCCACTGTCTGCTACACAGTGGGAAGGAAGAACTCCGGCCAACAAAAGGAATTAGACATCTCCTGCTTCTTACTGCTTCCGTTCTCTTGCCCTCAGCCTCCATCTGCCAGCGGCTCAGTGCTCTTCCAAACTGCCCTGCTTATCCTGCAGGTGCACACCTCTCTCCTGCTGGGATCTGGCCCAGACAAACCGTGCTCCAGCACAGTGCTGTCCCTTTTGTCTTGGTGCCTAAAAACAACTCAGAGAGCCCCCTCCACCAGCACTTCACAGCCATTTTCAAGGTCAAGGAGTTCTCTTCAATTTTCCAAGGGAATGTTTCCACATCATGCTGCCAGCTCCAAGCCAGGGAACGTGCTGCCAACAGCACCACTGCTCAGGTAACACAGCGGGCTGCCCTGAGGCTCAGGAAGCCACAGAGAAATTGCACTGACTCCACTCAAGCCTGCAGGTCTGCAGCAATCCCATTCCAAGGAACCTAATTCTGGTCTTCCCAGCACTACTTGAGCAATAAATCTGTGCAGATCCAGCTGGATAAACCCTGTTCTGTAAAACCTGATGCCAGCCCAGCCTCCTCTAACAAGTCACTCTTCTGTCACTAAGCCAGGGGGGAGGGAAGTGCTGGGACAGCAAAAGGAAGCAGTGGGACAAAAAAGGCAGGAGGAGAGAGAAGGAGCAGACCATCCTTTTGGAGTGATCACTGCTGATTACCCTGAACGTGCCACCAAACTTGCTGTTGCCTCCTGCACAGCAAAGGAAGTCAAGCACCCTTTGCAACAGCAGTCAACACTTGCAGAGAACGCTTTCTTGGGTTTTGAGGGGTTTTTTGCCTTCTGAATATAAACCTCATCAGTGTGAATTAAAATAATCTGAACCCAGCTTTTGGGGAGACTCAAACATTTGAGCATCTTCCTCTTCAGCCTCCCTCCAGCCTGGAGGGGTGTCGACATGAAGAGTTACCAGCAGTACTGACATCCTGGGCTTCCCGAATGGCACGTTTGGTGGTTAGAGATTCACCTCACAGTTACCTGGAATATGCCCAAACTCGTTCTGCCCTGTTTTGTGGCTAACAGAAATCCTCCCCAACTCCTAACCCAGCACCCAAGAGGCTGGTTAGGAACATTTCCCTGGGTGATAACAAGGTTTCAGTGGGCACAAGGACCAGGCGTGTGTCACAAGAAACCTGACTTGCATACATGGGGTAGGAGATAAGAACAGATAAGCAGAAAATATTTGCAAGGAAGAGTTGGCAGCCAATCTGTCAGGAGACGTGGGTGTATCAAACACAGGAGAGAACAGGATGAAAGGGGTAACTCATGACTCTTTGCGTTATAAAATGAACAGTAACCTCAGCCACTGATTTTTTTTTTTTTAAACACAAGACTGAATTTGCAGTTGGAGCATCTTCCACATTAAAGTCCACAGCTGGTAAATAATAAAAGAAGCAATTAAAAAGCAATCAAGCTGGCTGCATGAAAACCTTGCAAAGAGGCTGCTTCAAACCCCAAAACCTTCAATTTCTGCTACCTCAAAAACTAGCTTAGATTCTGTTATAACAGCAGGGCACTTTTATCACCTGCATACATTCCATGTCACCTCGTCTCAGATCTGTGCTATTCACACACACATCTGGCAGAGGAAAGCCACACAAAACAAAAAATAAAGGATAATTACTTGTTCTGGTAGGTACTGATGGTCACATGTGTTGAATAGGAGGTCCCAGGAGGAGTGTCAGCTTGGTGAATAGTCCCTCTTGGGAAGTAGAGTAAGTCACCTGGCTGCAAGGAAATCAGAGAGAATTGAAACATTTAGGCCACCTGGTCACACCTCAGTGTAGTCAAAACAGAGCAGACACACTGACAATATACTTCAAAATCACAAAATGATCACACTTTAATAACATGAAGAACACCAAGCCAGAAGTTCAAAGCCTTAAACTGTCCAACCTGCTGCCAATATTTACTGTACACCTGTCTCAAAACACCAAACAAGCTTTTAACATTATAGAACATGCAGACTCCTACTGAGCTGCATGAGGAGGACAAAGAAGCAGCTGAGATGAACCTGCTGGAAGAGGAGCAGGGAAATGTGAATTGGTCACATCACATCAGAAGAAAAGGCTAATATTCCACAAGGAAAGGAAATATTCTATAAAAATGGTAACCTATTACAATACTGTCATCTGAAATTTTCAGTTAAAACACTTAAAAACAGGTATAACCTTCCTCCTCTCTATCTTTCTTCTCACCTATGTAAATTAAAACTCCACACTGAAAAAAATTTAGATTAGGAGAGTCAAGACAAGAAAGAAGTGCAAAGCACATGAAGTTGCCTCCAAGAAGGAAAAGTAAGTTTACTCATGGCTTCTCCTGTAAACACCTATGCAGTTGGACAGCACAGTCAAAGGGAAGATTCATAAAGCAGCAATTATGGTTCCATTTTTATTTTGCCAGTCCTTAAATTTGGTCACAGCAGCTACTTCTAAGAGCCCACTGAACTAACCCAGGCACATTCCTAGTGAATACTACTTGATTTTTCACTGAATTGGAAGGTGGTTGTAGATTATAAGGGTTCACAGGACTTGGCAAGATTAAGTCTCTCCACCCATTGATCACAGGTCAGCTCTGTACATTTGCTTGTTTGAAGCCCTCTCTCTGCCATCCTTGCCAGCGTGGGGACTAGACCAACCAAGAGTATTCTGAATTCTCTTCACTTGAAAGAAGGAGAAAGGAAATATTCCAGAAAGACGTTTAGGGAGGAAAGAGTCATCTGACAGCATCCCTCTCAGAGGCAGCTACAGACAGACAACCAAAATTTGACACTGGCCACTCAGGAGAAATGGGACACAGGAAGCAAACAATATCAAACAGAAGAAAAAGAAATTGAAAACTTAGATAAAATTAAAGGCACTGAAGCCTGGCCCAAAATATTCCAGAAATTAACAAGGGAACTGCAATTTACTGGACTTTGCATCACCCAACACAGGATGACAACTGAATATTACCATCTGTCAAACTACACAGCTCATGGTGTCAGTGCCACATCCAGTGTGTCACACTGTTCCTACAACACCCACACCCAAAAGCAGGTCTGGGCACTGGGAAGAGCAGAGACTTTGCAGAGAAAGGCCAAAAGGCACGGACACTCCTGAGGCTTCCAGCACCATCAGCTGGGTAAGTCACAGCTCAAAAGCACAAACATGTAAAACAGAGCAGGGACAAGCACCAGATCCCCTGCTGGCACAGGGGCTGCACTCAGTGATCTTCATGAAATGCTCCTTTCATTCCAAAGAACAACAGGCAAACACTTGAATTCCAGGTGTTTTTTGAAAAAGGAAAAGCAATGAATACAGCAAGTTTATATGGGGTTTAGTTCATGCTTCTGTTCATCAGCCAAGGGTAAATATTTAGATCTGATTCACCAGAGCAGTGACCATGTTCAGTGCAGCAGTGAGTCTCAGTGCACAGGATTAGCCTCACTGATTACAGGCAGCATGTAGAAGCACAATGTTTCATAACCACTCATAAGCCCAATGTTTTTTCCACACAGAACTCCACAAACATGACCCAGGAGTCAGGTGCCCAGCCTGGAGAATACTGGTGCATTTCCAGGACTAGTTGGTTTTTCTGGTCCGTTATTTAAATACTAGAGGCAAAGAATATCTTTGAAAAAGGATAGGGTAGACAACTATCACCCAAATTTCTGGTGCTCACAGCGTTTTGGGTGCAAACCCTCCCCTGAGTTTCACAGCCACAATCACTCAGAATCCTGCCTTCAAGAAATGGAGCATTGTAAACTTTTCTGGCAACCACAGCCCAGACCACGTGAAGCAATTAAATTACACCACCTTTAATATGAACTCGTGTGTGGGGTTCCCAATCCTATCTTCTGATTCAACGTTGTACTCCCGAGCTAAGTGCACTGTTGGTTTGTAGAGTCTCCAGTGCTTCTCACCTTCCAGCTGAAGGATAAACACCTGCAAAAAGACCATCAATCCAAATCCATCAGGAAGGTTGCTGCCCCTCACACATCCAACTGATCAGGTGTTTTAAGTTGTCTTCTAACCTGCCAAGTCTGGGGAACCAAGCCAGAAATCAGGGACAGAAAGCAAACAGCAGCAACACCACGAGCTGCTTAAATATACGTGCAAAGGTTGGACTGTTTTGTTTTGGTTTGAGTGGGATGGCCCAACCTTTTTATAATTAATGTTTCTTTTAGAAGCTAATTTAAAAAGCATTTGGACCACAGGGCTTCATCACATCAATAACTTCTTAAAAATGAGATGACCAACAAGCACAACGAGTCTGCTTTCACTGTCCAGCTGAAGAGAGAGCAAGTACTTAGCAAAGGAAAAAGGACTTGTGACTTCTTGGGGCCTGAATGAAGTAAGTGAAAATGAAAAAAAAGGTGCTTCTGCAGCTGTGAAAACAAATTCTCTTCTCATCTAATGGAAATATCAGGTCTGGAAAGCCCAGTTTACACGATATTATGATTAGATATTACTGTTAGTACATTTTCAGCACAAATATGTAAGAAAAACAACTCTAAGTAAACACAAATAACCACCCTAAGTTTTCAGTGGGCAAAACCCATTTTCCTGTAATGTTTATTGGGGGGAGGGCTGGAAGCACCCACACAGGTACCCACTGCCAGCAGCAGAAGCCCAGGCACAGGTTCACACACAAGGTTGTGCTGTCCTACCTCGACATCATCGTAGTGAGGGGGAAGGCCCTGGGATCCCTGGGGAGTGATGTAAACATTTGACCCCACCAGAGACCCAAAGTAGCACTCCAGCTTCTCCTGAATCTTCCACAGCTCCTCCTACAAAAAGAAAGGATGCTGTTAGTGCTGAACAGTGGAGTGTCGTGGAAATGTTTCACATGGTTTCTTCCACACCTTGTGCTCCATTAAAGGGAGGTGGCTCAAAAGCCCCCCTTTTGCACAAGGAAGCAGAAGGGATAATTTAAGCCCAGATGCCTCATCATCAGTTCTGTGCATTTATTTTTTTTTCCAAACTTTTATGTGACAAAGCAAAATTTTAAAAAGGATACTTAGTATTATAGCATGAGTCAGATTTTGGTCTTGCTGCAGAGCACTGGAACATGATGGACAGTGCAAAAGTACAAACTATGCCTTAACACAGCTCCTGCAAAGATTTCAGCAGGTCACCACTGCCAGCAGCTTCCCCTGAGGGCAGAGATGAAGCCAGGTCTAGTGCAACTCAAGCAAAGCACACCACATTAATAAAGCCAACGTTAATTATCTCCAATTAAACAATCCCACCTTAAATCTCTGAGGCTGATGAAACTGTATAGTTGCCTTTTTCTGGTCAAAGTCCTTCTTCAGCTGCATGTAATTCACTTTACCATCTTTATTTAAAACCTTCTTTTTCCCATTCACACACCTGCAGACATTTACATCTCGCCCATAGTACAGGCCCTGGCTGCAGAGCTCCTTCAAGTCTGACAGCTGGAACAGGGACAGGTAGTAAGCAGCCACCAGGGGATCACTTCTCTGCACAAGGAGAGGCTTTTGCTCCCAATATTCCCTGAAAAACACCTCTTCTTTGATGGGGGAGATCAAGCTTCTGAAGAGGCTGTCTGGGCTCTCGAAATTCAGGACTGGTGGAGAAGAAGCTGCTTCCAGCTTGGCTCGTTTGCACTGTGCCTGTGTTTCTTTTCCCATTTCAGTGTGCTTCCCTCCTTTCTTGGGCATGTTCCTGTTCAAGAGGAGAGAGGACCAAAACAGTCAACCAGCAACACAAGCTCAAGAGCTCAAGGCCCCAGAGCAGAACTCCTTAACTTACCCAGTGGGATATCAGACTATGCTGGGAATAGCTCTGGTTTCAGAGGCTCACTATTTGCCCCAAGCAGCAGAAGATGGAAAGCCCACAGCAGGCCTCCAATCCTCTCTCAAACCTCAGCAAACTCCAGCTGGGACCTGTTGCTCACACAGCTCAAATCCCACAGCTGAGTTTGTAGTAAAAACATGCCATGAAACCCACTGGGTCTGCACAAATTGAGTAACCCACCTACAATAAGAACCTGTGGTTGACTGGTCTTCTGTAGCAAGAACTGCAAATTAATTTAAAAAACCAACTCAGCTTTAATGGCAACATTCAGAGGGGAGTGGAGAGAGGGGACACGGTCAGGAAACTTGTACTCTACTACACCTCCTTGAAATGCATTCACAGTTTAAAGAAGACAGGGAACATTCTTAGGCCTTTCTGTTGATGCTCTGCAATTACTAAATTTACCAGTTTAAAACTTGTAAAGTTTACTAGCTGAAGAACTAAAATGCCAAGACTCTGCTTTCATTCCTGCCAAGCTGTCAAACCTTGCCGTTCATGTAGAACAAAAAGAATCCTTTCATGCAAGTGCAGACACTTAAAAGTTGAAAAGTCGTTTACTTTGTTTTTCCAGGCAGATGGTATGATTGTGTACCATTGTGCAAAACCAAAAAAGTTAATCCACGGGCAGTTTAGCTGCCAAGTCCCCAGGAAAGGCAAGGCAAAAATCAAGCAGTGGTAGGGCTAACACTGTAGTGTGTGCACCAGCATTTCATCTCCTGGAGCGCCATGCAGCAGGAGAAGCCTGCCTGAGGATCTGAGCTAAAGATCCTGAGCAACTGAGCTAAATACCCTGAGGATGAGCCAGCACCAAGCCCTGCAGCACCTCAGCCACCCAGCCAGGCCTGGGCTGGCCAACTCAAACTGACTCTGGCACGTCTGAGCAAGCCTGTGGAGCCAACACATGAGAAGTTTGAACATGCTGATGCTGTAATTTCTAGGTAAAAATGACAGCTCTCGTCCCAAAAGCAAATGCTATCAATTTATTGAGATGCCTGTACTTACACAGATCCCTAACCTTGAAACTTAAACTCCAGTTCTGGTATTTATGTGCAGCACCAAGTTCCTCTGTGCAGCAGGACACCCTCCTTGCTGACCCACTGACTCCTGGGCCTGTCCCTTAACAGTAACATATGGTCACCTCAGCCCTGCAGGAGGGAATTCACATCACCTCCTTCCTGGGAGGATGGACATTCCCAACTGCAGCAAGGTACAGTTCTGCATGAAGCATGGGGAATGCTTAAAAAATTAAAGACAAAATGAGTCTCTGATTGGCAGCAAGATCTGAAGATGCTGCCAGCACCGAGATCTACAGCTGACATCCCCAAATGCCAGCAAGACAAATTCAATCAAAGCCTGAGTTACCCGTTTTGAATTCCAGACCTAAATTCATCGTATCAACCTCTCAGATCACTCACACTGATTTAAAGAAGTTACATCCAGGTATGTACTAGTCACAGAACGCAGCTTCATTTACAAATATAGACTCACAGAATGGTTTGGGATGGAAGAGACCCTCTAGTTCCATCCTCTGCCATGGGCAGGGATACCTTCCACTGGATCTGGGTGCTCAAACCCCCGTCCAACAGGATCCAACAGGCCTTGGACACTGACAGGGATGAGGCATCCACAGCTTCTCTGGGAAACCTGTGCCAGGTCCTCAGCACCCTCATCAGAGAAAAATTCTCACATTTAATCTACACCTACCTTCACCTTAAACACATCTCCCCTTGTCCTGTGGTACAGGCCCTCGTACAAAGTGCCTCTACATCTTTTCTTGTAGCATTAGAGTGTGAAGAGGCTGCAAAAGAGACTTCTCCAGGCTGAACCCCCCAACTCTCTCAGCCCACCTGCACGGCTGCTCCATCCCTCTAATCCTCTGGATTTGCTGCAGCTGGTTCGCCTCCTCCTCCTAATGCTGGGGACCCCCGAGCAGGACGCAGCACCCCATGTGGAGCAGCCCCAGGGTGGGACACAGGGGTGGGATCCCCTCCCTCCCACCCACTGCTCTGGGGGCAGCCCAGGACACCATCAGCTTTTCGGGGCTGCGAGCGCTCCCTGCCTGCCCAGGGCACAACTTTTCACCCACCAGCACCCCCGAAGCAGGGCAGAATATCCATCATGGGATGCTGCTCCCACTCCACGTGGTCCCATTCCACGTTGTCCCAATTCTACGTGGTCCCACTCCAAGTGGTGCCACTCCACGTTGTCCCAATTACACGTGGTCCCACTCCACATGGTCCCACTCCACGTGGTCCCTCTCCAAGGGGTCCCACTCCACGTGGTCCCTCTCCAAGGGGTCCCAACTCCACGTGGTCCCTCTCCAAGGGGTCCCAACTCCACGTGGTCCCAACTCCACGTGGTCCCAACTCCACGTGGTCCCACTCCACGTGGTCCCTCTCCAAGGGGTCCCAACTCCACGTGGTCCCTCTCCAAGGGGTCCCAACTCCAAGGGGTCCCAACTCCACGTGGTCCCAACTCCACGTGGTCCCACTCCAAGGGGTCCCACTCCAAGGGGTCCCACTCCACGTGGTCCCACTCCACGTGTTCCCAGCGGGAGCGCCGGCACCTGCGGGACCGGCTCCCTGGGAAGCATCGGGAATACGGCCGGGCTTTGGGAACACGCCGCCTCGCTGCTGCTCCTCCCTCCATCCCATCCCATCCCTTCCCTGCCTGCGGACCCGCACTCACCCGGGCGGGGGCGGGACGGGTGGGACGGGATGTGGGATGCGATGAGCTCGGGATCACGGGGTGGATCGGGAGGGGATGTGCCAGGATGTGCCGGGTGGAAGTGGGAGGCGGTCGCTGCGGCGCTGGGAGTCACGGGAGGAGGGAGAGGCTGCCGGGAGGAAATACGGCGATATTCCAGCCTTATTCCAGCATGTATTCCAGCCTTACTCCAGCCTTAATCCAGCCTTCCTCCAGCATGTATTCCTGCAGGAACGCAGCAGTATCTCCGCTAAGGTTAATCACACGGGTTAACTCTTTCCTCGTACAACAGCTGCATTATTTGTTTTTTTCTGGACCCGAAATCCTGTCATAAGCCAAAACAAAAAGTTAGGCGGGCTTTGGTAAAGGTTTGTTGTTGTGCACTGATAGGTGGAAGGATGCGGAGCAGAACGAGCAGGAAGAAGTGAATTTTGGAAGCCCCGGCAGCCTTACAGTGATGTAAGTGCAAGGCTGTAAAGCCAGAAGTCAATTACTAGAAGGAAATTTCAGTGACAGGGGACAGAGCGGGCTGTGTCCTGTCAACAACAGAGCCTTTCACATTTCCAGCACCAGTTCAGATCCCTCCCTTTATGGAAAATGGGTTTTCAGCCTTGTTGCCCTTCGCAGCGTGGTTGTTACTCACACAGTAATAACTCCTGATTCCCTGGCGCTGGCTGGATCATTTGGAACAAATGTTACGGGATTCCAGCGGGTTCTGCACTCATGGATACATCCAGCGAACTCCTGGTGCTGAACAGAGAAGCTGGCAAAATGTAATGTATGGAAAAGGCAAACACTGCTCACCCTGCTCAGTCCTTGTTCCTTCACCACCTGGACCGCTTTGTCACCAGCTGACCAAAGTATCGTGGTCACCTGAACATGAAATACAGACTGATCAGCATGTGGCTGGCTTACCACGAGAGAGATCTGGCCAGGGCTGAACCTGCAGCTGTCCTAATTGCACAAGTGTGTACAAATTAGATGGAAAATTTAAGTTTCTCCAAGCATTTTCTCTTCACAGACCTATGAGTTCCAAAAAAAAAGACATTCTCTACTTTGAGTCCACCACTACATCACTCAACATTCAGAACACTTTGCAAAAATTAATAAATTGCAAATAAGGTAAATGCTCACCAATAGCGGGGATATTCAAAGGCATACATTTTTGCAGCTCTGTGAAAAACAGATCACTGTCATGCAACTCGCTTTATTTCTTTAATGAGAGTTCTAAAGCTTTGAAGAATGAAGTAGTACTCCAGACTCAAAGGTTTGCATGACCTAAGTTAACACTCAAAGGATGTTTTCTTGCCACAGATGGGTGTAGCAGCAGATGCTAAAAATAGGGAGGCCACATCCTGCACCTCGGCTGGTCACAGGCACCACTACGAGGTGTTATTTCTGTTCCAAAAATCCACAGAGTGCCCTCAGCATAGCTGCTTGAGCACCACCAGGATGAGCACTCGCACAAATATGTGTTTGCAGAGTGGCTGTGGTGTTTTAACCTGCAGTAAATGCTGTGGGACATAAACCAGCAGGAATGGGAAATGCCTTTGAGTAGCTTTTTAAAGACTTCCGTGCTGGTCAGTGGAGACAAATTGACTGAAAGCATTTATTACCATCCCTGTCAGGAAGGTAACACGCTTCAGAGGAAGGTCATGGGTGCTGCAGCCAACCCTCTAGCACCCTCTAGACAAGAAATTATGTATTTAAATACCGTTTGTTATTTTTCACTCCTTACACAAGCAATAGATTTTTGAAGTATAATTGACCCCCGTCACGGCGTTAAGATAAAAACTATAAGCTTTGCTGTAAAAATATCCAGTTAAGTTTCATCATCATTTACAAGGGCATGCAGTGACAGGACAAGGGGGAATGGCTTCAGACTGGAAGAGGGCAGGTGTAGACTGGGTATTAGAGAAACAAATCCCTTACTGTGAGGGTGGTGAGGCGTTGGGACAGGTTACCTGAAGAAGTTGTGGCATTTTTTCTGTTGGAGGCTGAGGATTCGCTGATGGCCACACAAATACTTCTTGTAGGGCAGATAAAAAAATATGTGAAAACAACGGCGTTATATTCATGTGAAAAGTTTAGGACACACACATCTGGAGCAGTTAGATGGGATCTTCCCAGGCAATCTGGAACATCTGTGCAGGATGCCTCCATAACAGCAGTGCAGGAACAAGGCTGTGATGGTATATTTTTATATATATATCACACATTTTGCTCAGCTTGAGGTCTAACGTGCTGTTGCTGTTGCCAAAGCCTGCGTGTTCCCGGCATTGTCATTCCTGGTATGGTTCTGCTTCCCATGGCAGGATTTCCTGGAAGAGTATCAAAGCCCTCTTAGCCCTGATACATTTGTTTGGCAGCAAACTCTCTGCCAGAGTACCCACTCACTCCAGCAGATTTGTCACCCAGCGTGCAGTGTGTCACCAGCTCCTCCAGCTCTGGATCTGGAAGCTTGGCAAATTCAGCAAGTGACATATGAGTAAACAAGCTGGGAGCAGGAAAAATAAATAAATAAGTGGAAAATAAAGTAAGTAAATAAAATAAGCAAACCAGAGAGTGGTTCGGGCTTCCAAATTTATTCCCATTTCCTTGACCAATAAACTTGACCAAGCATTTACCTTGTGGCATTTTTTGCCACTGCAAATTATTATTTTGAACTGACTTCCTAAATAAAAACGCAGTTCATTAAATGACAGACAAACCCAATGAATGGAAAATGCTCCTTATTTGGGAAAGTCACAAAAGTAATCTTGATTCTTTTCTGGTGCTTGTGAACACTTTCTATATGTGTCCCTGAACATCCCTGGTTCAACCCGCTTAGCCTGAACATAAGGATATTTCCATGCAGGATTCATCTGAGACCAAGAAGATTCCTGTACACTTGTGTTTTGGCACAGCTGATTCCTTTTATTCCTGTGTGTCTCTGATACCTGGAACTGTGCTGGGGATCACTGCTGCAAACAGCCATATGCAGCTTCTCCTCACTGTAACATTCAACCTCGAGCCAAAGGGGAGAAGGAGGGGGCAGAACCCCAAGTTCACATAAAGCAGAAGAACCAGAGTCTGCTGAAGATGTGGTTGGTTTGTTCTCTCAACAAAGTTTTTTTTAAAATCTCTGTCTCAAAGCCTGTGTTTCTAGAACAAAGAGTTCTGCAGAAAGCAGGGGATTACAGCAGAGGCAGAGGTGTTTGGTTGTCACATGAAGGGCACAGCTCCTGCCAGGGATGCTGGTGATCCACCTGGAAGGTGCATCAGATCTGGGACACCGTTCCTGTGCTGCCTCAAGGACTAGTGAGCAAAATTTCTCCAAAATAAAGGTCCCGTGGGAGGTCATGGACAACTGAAAAGGGAGAGGGTTTTTCTTGAGGTGCTGACAATGTACAATCCACAAAGCCCCATCGGCCTTGCTTCCTGCTTTCCCCTGGTCCCTACTCCACTGCTAAGCCATACTTTTCCCCCTGGTTACCGAGGACAGAGACTGCTGCGGTGCACACAGGTTGCCCATCAAAACTGAAATGCAGCAAGTGAAACAAGGATAGGAGATACTGAAGGAGATTGGTGCCAATTCCTACAAAAACGGACCACAAGTGGAGAACAAACAGACAGGTTGATTGAAGAGGAACAGTTTAGGGGCAGATAGAGACTGGATAATACCTCAGGGGGGAAGTGCTGTCTGCTCAGGTGTGTGGTAAAGGGCTCCCTTAGTGACCAAACTGCTGCTATGCTACTGCAGCAGGAATAATGCATGGGATTGCCCCGGTGAAGCATGGCACAGTTCAGCTGAAAAAGAACCAGACACCTGAGAGTTTTTCATTAACAGTTTTGCTGCTAACCAAACCAGCCCGAGTTTGACACAGAAGTCTGTTTGGGGATTTATTTTTTTTTTTTAATTTTAACCCTTTCCTCTACTGCTGTTGCATTAAAGTATGAGTCTACCCTCATACGCAAAATAATGTCTCGCTTACAAGGATTTTTGTTCACATGTACAAACCCCAGTAAAAAAAGTTGAACACAATATATACACTGGGAAATATAATCCTGGAATATGTGTCAATAGCATGATTGTTCTGTAAAATAATCCTGCCCACGCTTCCCTTCAGAGATCTCTTCCTCTTCAAGCGAGTTGTGTCCGCGTTGGAGAGGTTGGTTTCGCTTGTCCGGGTCTCACTCTCCTCGCAGGGCTCTGAGAAAGCAGACAGGTCCATGTCCACGTCCGTGTCATGAAAGCAGCCATCAAAAGCCATTGCTTGCACTGCATCAATATACATTCCTGAGGCCTGGCAACAAAGAATAGTTATTCTGCGTGTGGAGGAGCCATTTCAGTAAATTATAAACAAATCAAAGAGAAAAGAAAGCTTTCCCTTCAGTGCTGTTCTGTCTTGGAGAACATATGGAGAACAGGGCTACCTCACAGCCTGGCAATCTGTGGGGCCTGCCCCCTTGGGCAGGACATGAGCAAGGAAGAGGATACACGTGATAAAACACTCCTGTCTGGCTGATTATTGCCGGCTGCTGAAAAATCAAACTGTCTCTCTCCTGCAGGGCTGCATTGCTGGAGCTGTGGGAAATGACTTCAAACATTTCCAGCAGATCATGTGAGCAACACGTGCACCCTTTCTGTGTTTTTCCCCTTGTGATATTGCAGCAGATGAGTTTACAGGGGAGCATAATCTTGAAGCAAAGGTTTTAAGTGAGCGCTTCACAGAAGGCAGATGTTTAACTTGCAACTATTTCTGCTTCAGGCACACTTTTCTAAAAATGACCTTGTCATTTGGGACAAAAGGGCATCATCAAACCCATCTTCCTAACTGAAAATGGCAAAGCAGGAAAAGGAGAAATGGACTGTGCTTCACAGGAAACAGGAAGGAATATCACATGAGTGCATTCTGGGGTGTGTTCCAGAGAGAGGCAGAATGCCTTGATCAGCAAGTATTTGAGAACAAAAGGAACCTTACCTTCCTCTGATGGGAAAAAAAGGGAGAGAAAAAAAACAGGAGCTGAGTATTCCCTAATATCTGCTACAAGAAAATGAGGGAGAAAAAGCACAGACCACCTCAGAGAGAATGATACATTTCCTCCCTTCAACCAAGTCCAAAAAAGTGAGATACAGAGTGGAGACAGAGATGGTTACTGTTCTGTTATCACAGTGGTACATCAGGATTACTCTGTGGCTTCTATGATGCTTTCTGAAGGCAACAAAACACACAGGATTATACCTTGCCCCTTTTCTTGAGTTGCTTTCTCTCTTCAATTGTGGTGAGATAGTTCACTGCTGCGTACTCGATGACAGACAGGAAGACAAAGAGGAAGCTGATCCATAAATACACATCCACAGCCTTTATGTAAGACACTTGAGGCATTGAGGCACTTACTCCTGTCATGATGGTCGACATTGTCAGCACTGTAGTTATACCTGCCAAGGAAAGAGGGGAGGTTGTCCTAACAGTGACCAGCTGGTTCTGCTCAGCTCATCACCAGCCCTTGGACAGCACGGCTTTGGGAGGGCATATGATTGACACAGCCTTTAACTTCATCACACGGGCTCTGAGAAGTGGAGTGAACCATGAAGGACCCATCACACGCAATCCTGAAAGCACTAAATCATCCCCGTGCTCAGTGCATGCAGTCAGAGCTGCAGCACAGCAGCTTCCAACAGCAGGGAGACGAGCGTGGGGATGGAGCAGCATAAGGAACGCATTTCTGGGGCAGCTTCAGGCACTGCTGCAGACAAGGGAAAGCAGGTTTGTGGGCTTCCCTCACCTCCCAGAGCCAGGGTGGCCACTACACATTTTCTTGTCCAGGAGGATCCCTAAAGAATCACCAATTTCCCTCCCAATCCTTTCTCAAATTGTACTTCTTGAGAACATTTATCAGCTTGTATGTCTCTATTATAACTCCTTGGCTCTCTGAAAATAATGTAGCATAAAAATGTTACATCTATTGAAACTAAGAAAAAAGAAATTGTTGATTTCAGTGTGACCAGAATTTTGTCCTCATCTTTTCAATCTCTCCCCTTACATCAGCTATTCCTCTCATTTTGGTTTGCTCCATCTCAGAAAAAAACCCATCACCACACTCAGGCCCTGCTTTTAAAGAAATGACTGTGACACTGGAAGGGGAGACATCTCGAGTGAGACAGCACTGGCTGGCACATGGCCTGTCAGCTGGCTCTCAGAGCAGCCCTTCTCCAGCTCTACACTAGTTCAAGCCCACTGGAACACACAAAAGTTTTCCTTCTCCCTCTCTGCAAGTTCCTTAGGTGGAAGGATGGAGTTTGGAATATACCATATAAGAGGAAATCAACTTATTTAAAATACATATACTCCAGGCGTGGGAGCTAAGCTTTTTTGTTGTTAACATTGCCTATAAATTATGTATTCTTGTGCTAATGAAATGTGCTTTGTTCATAGAACTCCTGATGCATAACCTTCTGCAGAAATCCATATATAAAGGACATGATCAGCAAAACCATCTTGACATTAAAAATGGCCTCCTGAGATTGAAAAAGTTATTTTTAAAGGTGAAGTTAAATTTCTTATGAATAAAAGGAATTAGTAGATGCATTAATAAAAGTAGGGAGGAGGTACCATAATTTGTTTTCAGATTAACAAATGGATTTATATGCCAAGTATTAATAGCTTTAGACTGTGCCGATAGAAAGGGATCTGAGGTACCTACAGTCCTATTTTTTCTAGATTGATATAGATAAAAATAGAGGGCTTTTTCACTTGTCTACGAAATATGAGAGCATACAGCTGGCTTGTGGGACCAGCACCAGTGAGAAGAAGGAACAGAAGCTTCTTTGCTAATTAGTAAACAGAGAGTTGCAGGACTCACATACATTATGGTTACATTAGATATCCTAGCAAATTTCCATCAGATCTTCAGAGATGCTGAGTTTTGAAAACATATACTCATTCCAAAGGCCTCAGAATTAAATTCCCAACAAAGGCAGTCCTGAAGTGGCCCTCACTGAGAAAAACAATAAACTTCTAGGGAAAAACACTGTAATTAGGCCTTTTCTCCTGAGCTGAGGTGTTGAGATCTAAAACTGAGAGAGCAGAAAGATGCCCAACTCACTCTCTGGCTTTCACAGAAGACTGTGCCTTGCACAGTCAGGACACCAAAGCAAACAAAGCCCAACAAAGAAAGGCTTTGCTACAATAGGCAGCTGGTTCCAACTCGATAGGAAGCTAAATATTTTTAGAGAAAAAGAAGAGCTGCAGAGCTTTTAGACTGCTATGCCTAATGAACCATGGATCTGGGGAGGGATCTGACTACCTGTTTGCTGGGAAGAGGGAAGGAAAAACCCAGGCTTTGCAATTAAGTAAAATTCTGCAGAACCATCGCTTTTTTGCTTCTGAGGTGTGTGAGCTGTTTTCTAATATAACAAAGCCAATCTGAACAAACATTCCATTCCCAAATGCAGAGGTTGGCTAAAGGTAGTGACAACAGTGGCAATATTAGTGTTGTTCAGACAATTACCTGATATACTTGCTCATGTCCTGTGGAAATAAGCTATGGTAACTTCAAAGCCTCTCCCCCCCCCATTCTACACTTCCCAAAGAATACACATTGAAGGTGCACCTAGTGATACCCTGGCAGGAACAGCTCTTCTGTCAATCCAAAATGACACCCAGGACAGCATCACCATCAGCATGGCTGGGAAATAGGACTGTAGCACAAAGAAGAAAATATGTCTCCGGAGTGCAAAGTTGATAAAAAGTCGATTGTACCAACCTATTGAAAAAAAGGGAGAGGATTATTTGTGAGCTCTGTTCACTGGCCCCCTCCTTCCAGCAGGAGTGATGTATCCACACCAGTAATGGTAAATGCCTAAGAAAACTTGCCACCACCTTAATTTTACTTTACAAACTGTCCACTGTACCTCATTAAAATACTGCTGCCTTGGGAGCGAAGCATCACGACAACACACATAAAATACTGTGTTATAACTGAGGCTAGGAAATTGAAAAAAATTCAATCGACTTCAAGTGAAACTGCCAGGAGAATCCACACAGGATCCAATTGTCCAGTGAGGCCAACACCCTGGCTCCTCCAAAAACTAGCCTGCCTTCCCTCACGCTGAAATAGCCGGCAAGAAGCAGCCTCTGTTCCCCTGGCTCAGAGCAGCTTGCCTGCCCAGTGCTGACTTTAGAGGAGAGGGTGCCATCTAGTGAATTTTGGGGCGTGCTCTGCCTGTGCAGCACAGCAGGGAAAGCAATGTACAGAGAGGAGAAAAGAAGGCTGGGCAGCACCTGCCCACACTGGAGCGGTCATGCCATCACAAGGAGTGACTTCACAGAAAAGAATATATCAAAATTAACCCAAATAATGTTAGACACGATCTGTTGTGGAGAAGGTTTTTTGTTTGAAAAATTATTGCCTCTAAAATGGATTTAATTGTTGCTCCTTTGGAGCCAGGGAATTCCAAAAGCCTAAACACTACACTGAGATTCACAGGAGAGGATATGTGGAACCTGAAATGCAGAAAGATGCTTTGTGAGCAGCATTTTTGTCCTTGTTTTGCCCGAGATTTTAGGGGGAGATGACTCCCATTAGAGTTGTGCTGATTGTTCCCCACTATTATTTACTTGGAGGATAAATTTTCTTCCAACAAGAAGCAAAATAAAAGAAAAAGGGAAAGTGGAACCTCCTGAGCAAAACAAAACCTCAAAGCCAAAGAGTAAGTCTATGAAGGACAGCACTCTAAACAGGTATGTTACAAGCATTGTTCATGTACTTCCCAGTGGTCCCTGCAACTGAAAAATGAAGTATTTCCGTTCACCTTTGTGTTGCTGAGTTAAGCTCATCATCAAAACATCTGCAGGTAAGTGTTAAGCAGCTACACTTTGCGAAGCCCTGGGCACAGGGGCACTGTGAGGGTGCACTGCTGTGCACGAGGCAGAGTGTGCTTGTGTGAGTGCTTTCTGATGGGAATAGCAAGGCAGAGAGAAGCTACCTGAGTTCCCAGAACCCAGTTTGAACACACAGTGATGGCACTTTGGTGGAAAACAGCCCAGTCTCCTCCTTGCAACGAGGATAAATTGGACGTCGCTCTCAGCAGGGCACGGTTATCACAGTCGGGTATCGCTCTCCCTCTTCTCACGTGACAGTGGCTCTCGAGAGCTGGAGCTCTGTTCTTAGCTCATACATGAGCAAGAGATAAGGATGAAGAACCTGATCAAGCTGTGAATTCCTCACTGCTTAGGCTGCTTCATAATTTAAACTGGAATTTCTGCATTCCATATCAGCCACCGCCACCTTCACTGGCTCTTTTTTAAATGGAAAAAGAAGCTAACCTGTAATGAAATACAGTAAATAAATCTATTTGCTGATTTCCTGTATGTTTTTTTTGTCCAAAGTGTTATGTACTTCATTCTATTAAATGTAATAATTTGTATTTTATTAATTTGTCTTGATGTAAGGGGCAAAATCCAAGCTGAAATGAATTTACTCAGACTAGGAAGGGCAAGAGCAAGCATGCCATTTTCTCTGTTTGGAAGTATATGGTCAGACTACTTACATAGAGAAATATTTCAAAATTTATAATTGCACGTACAAATACAAAGAAAACAAACCCAAACCTACCTTGCATGAAATCAAGACTAGAATAAACTCCTAAAGCCTTGCAGAGTTTGCCAGGAAGTACAGTTCAAGATCTATAGGGAGAAATAAAACCCTGTCTGGGACAGATTAACCTGGATTAAACTATGTAGTACTGACATAAAGGGATTCTTTTCCTGCAACTTTATGTATAAACAGGGAACATTAAGCAAACCATGAATTAGACCTCACAGGTAATAAATGGTCTCATGTGGAAACCCTCCCATTAGCAGACTTTTAATGCCATTATGTAGCTGAAAAATGAGGATATTTTAGCCAACAAAACACACTGGGATTCCTCTTGGTTGGTTTGTAGTATTTGACCCTTTAGGATTTGCATTTTCAAGATTTTCTGTGTAGCCAGGACATGAAGATTCCTGTACATTCAACATTCCAGTGGCTTTCAGAGAAGCAACATTATTAGCAATGAATTTGAATGTGAAAGACATTGTGCATGACTGTGTCCTGTGCTTCTCCCTTCTAATGAGGGGCTTACTGTACCAGTACTGCTGTAAAAAGCCAGTCCACTGGAAGCACTGAATTCTTCGATGAAAAACTGGGAGAGGGAGATGTGCTCATCTGTGCTCAGGGACTTGTTTCCGTGTTTCCAGTACAACATCAGATCATCCTCATTGTATGCATCTAGGAGAAAGCAGAAACTAAAGTTAAAAAGTTACTAAGGTAAATCACCCCTTCTGCTGGAACAATGCTTCTGTTTTCCTTTCTTAGGGAGAGGAGACCGCTCAGTCTGGGAAAGCCTCAAGGAAACACTTTATTTCACCTCAGTTTGCCAGTTAGTTGGCATGACAACAATTTGCAAAGACCTTATTCCATCTTGTTCCACGTGCAGCCCAGTGCTGTGTCCTGCCAGCAGGATAACCTGACAGAGGATCCTGTCAGGGAGACATGGGTGTGCATCAGAGCTCTGGAGCTGCCACGGCACAGGCTCTGCCTCAACACTGCAGTTTAGTTCCCTTTTTCCAGACTAACCAACCAACCAGCACCCAGTTTTCCTTAAAGCCCAAATAAGAACGAATTTTGAGATGTAAAAAGGCTCTGCAAAACAGGATTACTTTGTGTTGTCCAGCTCCAGAGCTTACTGCAGACAACTGAGTCAGGGGTGAGCAAGCAGATGTTTCATAGTAATACAAGCACTCACTTTCAATCTTCCATGAGGTCAAATATTGACATCTTATTTTACTTTTAACTTGCACTTTTTTTCCTCTCAGGAAAAAAACCCAAACATTATCTTTGATGAATTTTTAGATTTAGGCCTTGGGAAATTAGCCCAGTGGAAACAAAGCAGGGTGCAGCATAGTTTTTCTTTTCAAAGCTCACTGAGTTCTGGAAAGATCCCAAGCTGTCTACAGTTTAAAACGCACATGTTGAAGGGTTCAGGTCACACATTAAAATGAGTGAAAGAGGTATAATGAACAAGGTGGAGTGCTGGTAAGAATGCACATGTGAAGAACAAATAAGAACTAAACTTACAGCTTTCCAGTTCTAAAGAGCAATTCTGAGTGTCCAGAGGAAACCTACTGAAATCCATGAAACACATCGCAGACACTGTTATTCTGCAGAAAGGAACAGAAAAACAAATAAAATTAAACATTTCACACTTTCTTAGAGCTCTGGAGACGTCTTAGTGAGATCCCCAACCAATCTGCTGCTTAGAATCCTAATGATTGAGTTTTTCTGCCCTTTTAGCTGCTTCTGAAATTGCTTCAAGAGAGTGAGATAAAGTTAAATCAGTGAGAGATCACCTTTTTTAAACAGAAATAGTCTTTATTATTAAGTACATTACCTTAGATTTTTAAACCCTTTACTGGCCTGATCCTTCATTAGCCTTTCACACATTTTGCTTTGAAGGGTTATGAAGATTAACAAAGGGAGTTCACATTTCTTGGCTTGATTGCTCACAGATTGAAGTAGATAATATTACAGATTAGATATTATTGCAAGTGCTGTTTTCCCAGCTAGAATGGTAATTGCTTAAAAGGATTAGCTGCAATGTCTGGAAGCCTACTCTTCTTTTCAACACCATGGAAATGAAATGCTTTATGCTCTAAAAAACCTCAGGAAATCTAGGTAAAGACTATTTTGCATCCCACCTTTTTTCACAAATGTTTAGAGGATAAACAACCCTTGGTGTTCTAATCAATAAACAACAAACAACACCAAACCCACTAGAGGCAGTGATTTAAATATGGTACAATCACCAAATTTCCTTTTCTTGTGATCACCCTGTAGCTGAATTTTTACAAGTGTCAGATTTTACTGGCTGGAAACGAGATTGTAAGAGCAGCACATGCATATGACTTCCAGCTATGGATGTTGTTTCCATCTTTTAGCTGCTGACTAAGGGACCAGGGGAACAACAGGAAAAGAGTATTTTAGCAACAAATCTGGGTTTTTGTTTCACTTTGCTTCACTAAAATCCTGGATGTTAGGCACTGAAGAAAAACTGTGGAACTGCAGATTTAATGCACATAAGTATTTGGAATATAATCTACTCACTGCATGTAAAACTGGCAATACAAAAAAGGTGATTCTCTAGGAAAATGCACATTCCTGCTGTTAATCTCGGTGACACTTCACCTCTCCAGCCAGCTGCCAGGAAGTGTTTGCCCATCTTATGTCCCTTTGCCACTCCTCCTTCCCCCAGCTCAGTGTCACACCCTTCACATGGAGAACCACTGATAAAAGCCTGACTGAAGTGGGGTCGTTCCTCTTATCACTCCTCTCTCATGGAAACTAACAGAACAATAAAAAGCATACTTCACCTCATGGTTTCTTACTGGTCAGTGTTTCTTGAACATACACTACTTTAAAGTATATTGCTGTTTGGGAGGGTTCTGCAGGCCCTCATGAAAGAGTAGATAAAGTCATTAATTGCTGGAACAATTATTACACAGCCAAAAATCACTAGGGCTTCCATAAATCTTCAAACTATCCTGATGAGATGAAATATCACCTCTGTGCACAGGGCTAGTTAGTACCAAGCTGGAGAACTGTGACTTCTGCATAGCATGGGCCTCAGAGTCCTTACCCCTGGGGGAAAATTCCTCCATTAAAACTCTGTCAAATATCCAACTCTGCTTTATAAAGCAAAACAGTAACACGCAGATGGAAGGAGACACATTTAATGACCTTGCCATTCCAGTTCTGGAATTGCTGTTTCACTTTCCAGTTGCTTGTAGTCACACAACATGCCTGTCTAACACTGCTGGTATCACCAATAATCTGCTTTCTGTGCCTATCGAGAGCCCGGATGAATATCAATGGCATGTTTATGGGTATCCCAGGAAGAAAACAGAGACAGTTTTAAAAGACTCAGGAAAAAAAAATCCAACCAAACAACAAACAACTCCTTTTTTCTTTGCTAATAATATAAATAATAATAAAAAACTCTCCAATCTTGCTAGTGCCACTGGCCATGAACCAACACTTGATAAACTGCCATTAAGCCATGACAGGAAACAATATGTGTGAGGGATAGAAAAACATGTTATCAATCCTGAATTTATTTTCCCACTGCTACACTGGGCACCAGATCCCCACTAACTGGATTAATGCCAGCCCAGTATGAGAAGCTTTAATGCAAGTATTCCCAGTAAGTCCCCACTTGGTCCCCAGTTGCAGTGACTTAGTTCTTACCGCAGACTGAAGAGGACGTTGCCATCGGGGTACACTCGGAGCATGATGTTCTCCACAGTGGTGTCATGGATGAAGGATCTCTTGGAGTGTACAAAAAACACATCAGGGACCCAGATCTTTTTGATCAGTCGCCCATCGAAAGTCATGCTTTTGTTTTTGTTACTGCGAAAGGAAAGTCTCTCGTCCTTCCAGTAATGTCTGAGATATAAAGTCATTGTGAAGTCCTTCGTTTCGTTAAAAATAAAAGAAGAAACACTTGTTTTAGTTACATTTATGAATTAAGTGTATCATAAAGAAACAATATGATGCCTTTCCCATGACTGCAAATATACATGTGGAAAGAGATGGAGAGGATTTGCAAACCCCGTCTGTGCTGCAAAGCCTGACTGCTCTGTGTTCACCTCTATCACTCGTGCATTATTAGGCAAACATCATTTATCTCAGTAGAACAATTGCTTCTCATAAGACTCTTGGGAAGATGCTTAGGTCTTCCCCTGTAATCTGATTTTATGATTGGGCTGGGTTTGCCAAGGAGTGCAGGGATTCATACTGGCAGACCCCATTGCAAATGCAACCCCCACGACTACAACTCCACTCTCTGTGAAAGGATAATTGTACATGAGATCTCTTTGCAAACTTAACAAGCCCTGCTCTTCTAGGATGGAGCAACATGGCACTAAAGACCAGGTGGCATTATTAGTGACAATTTTGGCTGAGCAATGAACAGCCTTGTATTCCAGTGCTACAGATCTTTGATTGCAGTGAGGGCCTTTTCTTCCTCAGACCATCTTTGGGACTGATTTTTCTGTTTCCTTTCGTTATGAGTACAGCTCCACCCATGCCACAAATTGTGGGAATATTCAGATCTGCATCAGCAAAAGGAAGCAAAGGACATGAAGCCTCATCATCTAAAGTGCAGAGTAAGGACTAATGTGGAAGCCCAGGGGCTCCAGTGAATGGCTGGCATTTTCCAGTCAGAGCACTGTCCACTCTGATCCGTTCCTTTGGCCCAGGGAGAAATTCAACCCTTACAGTTTAAATGAGAATGACCTGCATGCTTCAAGGCAAGGTCGTGCTCTTTAAGGCTTTGCTTTCTTTAACCATCTTATTCTATATCATCCGTCTGGATGTTTCTGAGACCTAGAATTTTGGCTGAACTCCCTCGCTCTGATTCAACCCATCAACTTACCATGTCAACTTCAGATATGCTGTCAATGCTTTCTACCTGCACATCGATGCCCACAGGTATTGGTGACCCTGCAATGTAACAGAATGAGTGATGAGGAGCATCAATCTGTATTTTTAAAGGGAAGACTGTGTATTAGCAACATGCAGGGAGTACCCCATCCCAACATTCACTACAGTCCGTCCAGCTTAGTACTCTGAGTGAGAAAGTCCACAGCAACAAAGTAAATTCAGTTGTAAAAATTAAGTACAAAATCTTTAGTGATCTTTCTGCAGGCAGACTAGTTGCTACTGGCACTGCAGTTTGGACAGCAATGACAGCATCCTTGTGATGCCAAAGCGAAGGAACTCCCTGGAGTGCTATTTAGAACCATCATAGGGAAAAGCTGAATAAATATATGAAATACAACAAAGATTGCAAAGTTTTCATACCAGTTCCAATGCTTATTCCCACACTTGTAAACTACATATCTATTACATCTCTTATTATCTTTAGTTACTTTACTTTATACACCACCCCACTATTTCATGCCACCAAAAAAGGCTGTGAGTCTATAACACAGTGAGATCTGAATGAACAAATTATAAAAACGTTTGCATATTTAGAATAAAGTCACTATAGAGCAGTTAAAAATGGCAGCCAAATACGAGACTATTTCCACTCTTTTCAGTGGATCTAGTTCCCCATGGGTTATGTACCTGTGCAATTTTCAGCAAGCACTTCATTCCAAGAATTGAATAATCACTTCCTGACGGATGAGGGAGAGAGCAGTATGCACGTGTGTGTGTACACTTCACACCAACCCCCAGGAATATTCTGCATTTGGCATGAAAATCTGTAGTAATTATTGTACACAAGATTCCAATCACACTTGTAAAAATCAGTCAGTTAAAATATTTTTAAAGTACAGATTTCAAATAACCTGGTAAAAACATGAAGAGAAGGAAGTCTGAACAGCAGCCAACAGCAACAGCTTTTCTAATTAGTCTTTCTCTTTGTCTTGTCTTTTCCTTTTAGCAGTGTCAAGTCAAAATAGTCCAGAAACATCACTGTCATGATAACCTGCCATAATACTGTGTCTCTTTTGGGAATTATCCTTAAAATAGCAGCCTTCAAGGATTACACAGCTGCCTCCAGTTCTTACCAGTAGAGATCTTGAGCTATTTCAGAGGTATAATCCCTTGATTTGACTTGTATTTTTTAAGGGAGAGTTTGACCCTGCCCAGAACAGACGAAGAATGCACTGTGCATGGGAAAGCAAGATAAGATGTGTTTAGAGTTAGCAGGGTGCAGCAGAATATATTTAGGCACTGACAAGAGCTGTGCTGTCTGGCTTGGAAATCAGGTTTCCGTTTGAGAGGAATGCATCACTCAGTGGCCAAAGTCCAAAACAAGACTCAGGGCTCCAGGCAGCGAAGATAAACCAGTTTATTAGTGAAACACAAGCCAGCACTTCAGAAAATGCTGCTTGTTTTGGAGGACAGAGACAGCAGGAGACATCTGTCCTAGAGGTTGTTGCACAAGTATCAATGTACAGCCTTCCTCACTCAAACTGGTGAAAATTTTTATGCTTAAGTTTTACCAATTTTTGTCTCTGTTTTGATCAGAACACACAACTAGTTTACTTACACTAAACACCAACTTGTACCAAATACTGGTTGTAATCTGAGTGGAGTCACCTCCTCTGTTTTCCACTGAAATCTAAACTAAGCTGTAAACTAAAGATGGGTTTGGCCTAAGCAGAAGTCATTGTGGATTTATGCCTGATGTGAACATCATTCACAAATGGCATTCACACAAACAATTTATGGTGAATTACATGGGGGGAACAGGAGGAGAGTGGAGCAACTCTCAATTTAAAAAAAAAAAAAAAAAAAGTTTTACCAGTTTCTGAACCAAGGACGAATCTAAAGCAAATCAGGTTAAATGTCTACAATCAACGTCCTTCAAGCAGAGAAGGAGCTACCCACAAATCATATCCCAGAATAGGATGACTGGTTTTCTAAGCCATATGCCACGTGTAGTGAGGAAAAGGCTTTTCTTAGAGGCAGCTGCTCCAAGTCTCTTGATGGCAGTCCTAATATTACTTGGAATTTCAAAAATTACAGACAATTTCTTACCAAACAAGTGTTATTTCAGTGTGGGCACAGTTTTACTCAATAATTCATCCCCTGTGGGTAGATATAAATGCACTGATCACAGAACTAGAAATCAGTGGCAGCTTATGATTATGTTGATTGCATGCACACAAACCAAAGGGCCACTTACACATAAATACACACAGGGCCATTTGATTCTTTGAAAGGAAGCTTGCCCTGCACTGGCAACTATTATAAAAGCAACCTACAGCCAGGAGAAATACAGTGAACGATTCTAAAGTGAATTAAAAAGAGAAAGGTTACAATTAAATTTATTCCTGATTAGTAGAAATGGTAGGACTGTGAGACAGATTCCTTAAGAAGAGATTCCTCTATCTGGAGAAAGACCAAACACTGTACTCATGGTGCTTGATGAGAAAAAACTGTTCAGTCTAGCATTCCCCACAGACAATTATTAAACCACATCCCCTACCCCAGCCCTGACCCATTACTGACAGATCACAGCAGCTGCAAATATCTCCTTCCTGTTCTGACTTCACTTTGGCAACAAGTGGAAGTACGTAGTAGAGACATTAAACACTGCCCATACACAGCCCTGACCACTTCAGTGTGCAGTTCCATTTTCTAACCTGAAGCACTTTTATACTGTTGTCACTGACATCCCCCCTGGTCCCCACAACAGCTCGTTCTGTTTCAATTTCTTCATTCTCGGATTTGTTTTACCACAAGAGGATGTTTAAAAAAAAACAAGACACATCTTTTTGATAAGCATTGGAAAGATTCTAAACCAGCCAGAGTAGTTCAGCGATGCTTCTTCTTCCTCTGTGTCTGCTCCACATCTTTCTCCCTGCTATATTGAGAATTTCGGTCTCTGGCTGACCACCAGACAACAGCATCAAATTCACTTTAAAAAAAGTAACCAGAGCAAAGCTGTGGGTTTTATTTCCCAGTTTGACAAGACTGGGGATGGCAGAGAGGATTTTGTTATTAAATTGAGCAGCTTCAGTTGCTTCTGGAGAGTCACTAGAAATCATTATTTTAGAGGGATTAGTGATTTCACAATGGAGGCTCTGCAGATTTTCAAGATAATTACTCCTCAGCAGGAAAAAAACCAGCATTGTTTTCAGATGGGTTTATCTTCACACAAGCCATTTCCCATCTTTTATTTCAAAGCTTTACACATTGCAAAAGAATTCCTTGACGAGCATGGAATTTTTTTAACAGATAGTCTGTCAGGCAAATTCTATAATACCCTTTTTAGAAGGGCTATTATGTAAAAAGGATATCCCTTTAGCGTTTTTAGGATCAATTTCTACAGTAATAATGACTGGTTTAGTGAATTCCACAGTATTTTTATAATAGACCTTTGAGCACACAAGAGATTGCACCTCAAGTTCCGTAAGATAAATGCTGAGTTTAGAAAAAGCAGCCACTGTATCCCAGTGGCTTTGTAACCGTTTATGTGGGGGGAAAACAACCCAAAGCCTACAGAAAGTTCCCAGTAGGACACAGAGACCAGGAGAGGATTAAGGCCCCTAGGATTACTTTCTTCTAAAAAGGCTTGTGGAACTGTAGAGGAAGGAGACCGGATAGAAATGTAAACAAGCCCCAGGGAAGTGAACATATGTGGATGTGTTTACTTTCCTCTGGCAATGACAGGAACAGGAGAATTACTGGCAAGGGTATTTTCTTCTTGTTACTGTTCTGTTTCTTTTTTATTTATGTGAGAAATGAAGATGGACTGGTATAAGCAGTAGCCAACTCTTGGAATGGAAGAACTAGCAGTATTCTGGAGTTTTTTCTCAATTTAAAAGAAAAAAAATCCAGAAGATGACTATTAGAGGTCTTGTAAATAACCAAAATATTTCCCTTCTGTCCTGGACTCCAGCTATTCCTTCCAGTAAGAGATGATAAAAAAACACTCCACTTTCATCAGTGTGAGTCTTCACCATGGTGAGAAGATATTTTTCACCTTTCAGGGAGAGCTGTGGTGCAAAAAAGAAGACAACTTGGTGGCAAAGAGCTATCAGAATTGCAGCACTTTTTGAACATACACTGGGCCATATTTTCTTTCCCTTTTCCTTCCATTTACCTTCATATGAATGTAAATGTTACTAATTTATTTTGAGGAGGGAGGAAGCCTGAAAGGGAATGATTTAGTGGGATCCTCTGAAAATTCAGAATTAAGACTATGCTTGTTTACACACTGGGTTGCAAATTGTTACCTCTTGACCAGCTAAATGTTGCTAAATTCTTTTCCATCATTTCTAATACTTGCTAATGTTATTACCCTCCATGTAGGTTGACAGAGCAGGGATAATAAATTTTAAAAGTTTAATTAACACACGGCTAGCATAGGAAACTACAGGTCCTTTAGTCACAATATAAAAGAAAAATAAAGTTGCCATACTTATATGTATATATATACACACCGTGAGAACTTGCATGTACACAGTGATTATGGTCATGTGGTTCCATAATCTTTAAAATGCAAAATAGTTCAGAGAGTCAATGGAAGGATTTTACTGCCAGGAAAACCAATACATAGAGGAATAAAAGAATGACCTCCTCTATAGAATAGTCTATGATCTTTTTTTAATGGCAATATTAATTTTTAGTAGGTGGAGACAACTCAGGAAACCAAGAGCTCACACCAATTACTTCTACCAGTACTTTGAAATAACATAGTCCAGATATAAAAGGATCTAGACAAATAAATGTATAGTAGAAAAGACAGTAACTTTAAAGTGTTTCTAAGGATTCACTTTAAGACCTCTCAATGTGCAGTTTTGGCAGCTGTGGGGCTCTCAGATCTGAGCTGCTACAAGTCTCTGTTCATTGTCCGGTACTGTCCTGTGCTCACCCCATCTCAATGACAATATTCATTTCAAGAAGTGCTGGCAGCATAATTTAATATCTTACTTTTTCTCCACTCCAAAGTTGAGATGTCTTCTCACAGATTATCAGTTTACTGGGCTATTGAGAAACCCACTGGCAGGTGAAGATACACAAACCATGCCAAGATCTGACTCTGGGCCTTTCCTTTGGTAGGACCTATGCAGACAGACAGCCTTACCAGGCCTGGCAAGCATTATTTTACCACTGCAGAACCCCTCACATTCCCATCTCCTGGCCTTTGGCAGTGCCTCTGGAAGCAGCAAGGTCTAAACAAAACTCCCACAACGTTCACTGATGCAGCTGGTAAAGCTGTGACACAGAGCAAAGGAAATACCCATGCTCCTAGTCCAGTGTCCAGTGGAATTAAATCATTATGCTGGTCCACATCTGTTTGCAGCAGCAGGGGATCCATCCACTAGAGACCTCCAAATAATGCTGGCCTGTGACTTTACACAGGAGGCAACAATCGAAGAAAAACAACAACAAATTCAGGAAAGCAAAAAGGCCACCAACACCACACTTAGCAACTGAAGAGCCTGGCTTAGGGAGTAAGCCAAGTTTAATTTTTGTAAGAGCATTTAGGTGTAGTGAATTGGTGGTTTGCTTCACTCAACCTCACTGCGTCATGCACTGCAGACAGAGTGACATTTCTACAGCCAAAGAGCAGGAAGAGTTTACAGGCAGCTTGCTGGCTTTGCTTCATCTTGATGCAGTATGATTCTTAGGCTCTGATCCCATTAATAAATCTGCTAATAAATGTACAAAGTGAGGAATAAATTTTAAAATCTGCAGTCAGAGAGTCAACTTCTGATTGTGCAGCTGGAATGGCATTGTAACTGACAGAAGAATGCCAAGATACACTGACAAAATGACAGCAGAGTTGTGTCCCTTTGGTAAAAAAAAAAAAAAGAAGGATCTCTTACCTCCACAGAGCAAGGATACACCTTCCTGAGAAAGCAACAAATCATGTGAGCAGAGTCACAATTATTTCCAGTAACACTGCAGCCAGTAGCATCAGTACCCAGCAGTTCCACATCCTTTTCCCTCAGGTTTTTCCCTGTGCATGTTTGCTCAGTTTACAAATCAAATACAGCTGTGCTCTGGTTTTCATTTGTAATTAAATTATAAATACTAAAAACTCTGGGTCCTTTAATCTGCCTCACTTACACTGCATGTGTGGGGCTAAATGAAATCAAACAAGACAGATTTAGAGTTAAGAGTTCTCTGAACTGAGGAATCTCCAGCAGGTTCAAAACAGCATGAATTTTCCAGCTGCTTTTTCTCCTAAACTGGTGCAAAGGATGACTGACCTTCTGAGGAAAAGGGACACGGTGGAGCCAGATTAACAAAATCTGTCATTCCAACTCCCTGACATACCCAGAAAATCCCACCAGGGTATAGGAGAGGGGGGAAAAGTGTCCCTTTTTTAAAGGTAAAGAATAAATTCTTAGTTTTCATCCAGCTTCTCTGACCTGTTTTTTTTTCCCATCTATTGCGAATTGATGCATTGTCTGAGCTGAATAAATCATGCAATTTGGCATGTGACAGATACAAGCCCTTCATGAATCACAGTACTGAGATGCTTCGTTAGATTTGACGGAAACAAACCCAAAATTTCACCTGCCTTAAATACATCAAGCCACAGTGCTGTAAGTCCTTATGCAGTTCAGGGCTATTTGTAACTGCACCTGTGGCAGGGACATCTCTAATTTCACCTTCTCCTCTAGGTGCTTCCTTCTGTGCACACTAAATCATCAGCATTCTTCTGGGAAACCCATGCCCTGTCTCTGCTGGCATAAAATAATTCGGTTATTCAGATTCATGTTTCAGTTGTGTATTTGTCCACTGATGAGATCACACTTGTGTATTAACTCTCTGCTGCTGCCTTACAAACCTGCCTCTTGTGAAAATGGTAAAACAGAAGCAACGGAATATAAACTTGGGACTGACATTCGTTTCACTGTGACTTTTTTCCCTCTGTGCTGTAAAAATGCTAATGGATCTGCTGTAGTCTAGGAGAGTGCACATAAGTATTCCACAGGAAGTGTGAGAGCTGCTGGACGTGGCTGGAAAGAAGTGCCTCCCTCCCATGGCACCGTGGCATGTGGATGACAGAGGAGAAGCTCTCCTGCTGAAAGCTATTTCTGAAAGACAGGAGTGCAAGCTGAAATCACACCCACGGCAATGTGATTAGTGAGAGGCCTGTGCAATGAAGTCAGTGGAAAAACTACAGCTGGCTTCAAGAGGAATTGAATGGGCTCTATGACTAGTCATCTGAAAATAAAAAGACATGGGGAAAAAGCCTGGTACAGATTTTCTGGGCGTAAAAAAAAAAATCCTCAGTGCCTGTGGAAAATTACAACTGCCAGAATTACAGGGTACATTCTCAAAGCTGCTTTTATGTAAATCATAAGTATTCCTTTCTGGGATGATCCAGCAATAAAGTACACCCCAAACCTCCGTCTGCTTTCATGGCAATGCTACTTCCTCTCTGAGATGACACTCTCAAAAATTTAAATTCCTTGTGTGGCAAAGCAGGTGGTAACAAGAAGAGGTCCAGGCTAACAGATATTAGACTAGACAGGTATCAGGCAAGAGGTAATTTGAGCTTCTGTTGCCAAGAAACAGACTGTATCTCAACTACTGTTCAACATCAGGCAAGATTTTTGCTCTCTGACAAGACCTAATTTCTATGGTAACAGGAAACCCTTTCACATTCTCCCAGTGTATGCAGAGAGGCTCTTCCTACCCCAGGTCTCGCTCCTGGCAATGCTCGTCAGGCCCCAGATCCCAGGAGCTGGTGTGAACAGGCACAGCTCCACAGACTTCAGCTCGCCTTCCAGATCTATGTTTGTCTACACAACTGATTATTGGTCCTCATATTTTATTTTGGTTCATAATCCAGTGCAGTTCAGCTATTTTCATGAATCATGACAACAGGACTGGTGACGCAAAGGCTCAGACAAAGCTTATTAGTGGGGCAGCTTTCTCCTTTTCCCTTTCACAAAGGAGAGTCAAAATTGAATCTAAACTGTGAACATCCCATTAAATATTTCCTTTATCCAGATTCAATTTAGTTAAACGAAGAAATAATCATCACAGGGCCCAACAACACGGAAACAACATGGTAATAAAATGAAGGCCTGTGGGTAGTTTTTAATTTTGCACAGAGCAAACAGATTTAGGAACTGATGGTTCACTTCAATCTCTCCAAACAAATCTGATGACTAAGTAATTTGCTAATTGCTACTAGACAATGCAATTTACAGCTTAATCACTGTTCTCAAAGAATCTTATTTTAATAATTTTTTTTTAATTAGTTCTGAAAAGGAGACAACCTGACAAGGACAAATCTCTTCTATTGATATACTAAACAGAAAAAAGTCCCTTGCCTTCAAGCGTTTTTAGATTTCTTCTTTATCTCCTCAAATACAACAGAAGAGGTGCTCTGCCATTACGTTTGTCATTCCATTTTAAGTGACACTGTTGGACAGAGTTCCACTGAACTCCCAGAGGGAAGATAAACTGTGAGCCAGCACAGTGCAGGGGTGTGCTGCTTACCTCCAAATCCAGGTCTCAGTGCAAAGTCGTGGTCCTCTATGTGAAGGAGCTGCTCAGATTTAAGTGGCCGTACCTTTGTGCTGTCAAGTTTCCTCATTTTAATTTCTCGTTTGCTATGTTTAAAAAGAAAAAAAAAAGGCAAGAAACTTATTTTTTGTAATGCCTGACGTTCAGATTGCTAGCTAAATGAAGTAGGGACTCAAGAATACTGGACAGCTGAACCTGGTATGATAAGGGTAACAACTGTGCTAATAAAGTTGGAGAAAGATATACTGGGAAAGGTTGGGAAATGAGGGATGAGGGTGCCCAAGTCCATGAAGAACACCAATTATTTATAAGAAGCCCCAGGAAGAACACCTAGATTTCTGTTCCCCTCAGAGGCTGCATTTATCATTATACAAGAGAATAGAACTGTTTGAAACAAAGTTATTATTCACATAAACACTTGCAACTCAAACTTGGAAATAACACCACCTACCTATGGCTTAGCCACTTCGTACATTATCCATATTACAGAGGCAATTATTCCTTTGTATTATAAATCTGTTTTTTTTCCTGGGAGCTCGAAAGGGTCAGTAGTTTTTAAGGACTGAGAAATGATCATCCTGGATCCAGCGACTTACAGGGGTAATGGCTTTAAACAGAGAGTAGGTTTAGATTAGGTATTGGGAAGAAATCCTTCCCTGTGAGGGTGGGCAGGCCCCGGCACAGGTTGCCCAGGGAAGCTGTGGCTGCCCCATCCCTGGGAGTGTCCAAGGCCAGGTTGGACGGGGTTTTTGAGGAACCTAGGATAGTGGGAGGTGTCCCTGCCCATGGCAGGGGGGGTTGGAGCCAGATGACTTTCCGAGTCTGTGTTCTATAGCACACATTAGGAACACCTTTCTCATGGTGAGAATAGTGAAGCATGGGAACATACTGCTTGGGCAGGTTTTGAGACTCCTTTCACTCAGGCTACTTAGGAACAGGGCACACATTTCTTTGTAGGAATAACTGAACTACAACCGCTTTGCCACAGGCAAGGGACTCTCCCTAGACACAATTTGTTTCATGCTTTCTGTGATTCTCTGGGACTTTGCTGCCAGCAACGCCAATTATTCCTTTAGACTGACTGACAGAAATCTGTTCTGAAGACTGGCCCTGTAGTCAAACACTGTTTAAGGCAAGGTATGGAAGACCTCAGGATAAGGTGTGCGCCTGTATTTACTTATTTTTGTCCTTTCCCCCTTTTTTTCTTGATAACGGAGCCCAAGAAATTACTTTTAAATTGCAGGAATGCTGAGGTGGCTGCTGGGCTACTCAGAACCATTGGATTTGAACAAATTACCCTTGAATGTCTGTGGCAACGTTGGCTGAATCAAATTATCAAGGCGATCAGGAGGCCCATCAGGCATTCCAAACACAGACTTCAGTTTCCTAAGTACAAAAATCACGTGGATACTAAAAAGGAACCCCGTGCTTCAGAGAATTAAAACCACCATGGAGCAAGCCTGTGCTAGAATGGGCAGCCGAGCTGAACACCTGCAGTGCTCTGCAACAGGGAAATTCTACTGCTTGGGAACCAGTATGAGAGAAAATGATGAATTGTGCTCAGAACGCCGTGGCACAGCTAATACAGTTTGGAAGCATCAGGTTATTTGTCATCGGATGCGCCAGGAAAAAGGTCTGTTTGGTGCTCTGATGATTTCACGGGAAGAAGAAGCCTGGAACTATGATTCATCTATCACAGTGTCTTACGAGAGGCAAGTATGTGACTGAGGAAGACTTTCCTGGCCATGAGAGTAAAACAGAAGGTACCAGTAAAACAGAAGCCACCAGGGCAGGAATTTTCTACTTTACAAGCCACTGAGATGTTAAGGGATTTTGATATTCCTTCTGTTTTCCCAGATGAGGACAAAACAAACAGAAATGCTGCCTGTATGAAAAGCATCTTTTGTGCACACTTACTTGAACAGCTGATGTTTTATATATGAATGGTTCCAAATAGAAATAATTGTATAATTATTTCTAGCTGCTGCTAAAAGTTGTTGCTCAAGCTAGGCAGGATCTTGCAGGAGAGAGAAGAGCACCTTTATTCAAACATGCTACATCTTCTCTTCAGTACCTTCCTTTGGCAGAATATAAACCTTTTCAGGCTTACATGCAGAGATACATGCTTATGGTACTTGGAACGAATCTCATGGACAGTGGTAACATTCACCTGTGAAGGTACCAAAACTCAGAAAAATTCCATTAAAATTTCTGAGATAATTAAAAAATAATGCACTTCTGCTTCCCATTTTTCCTCCTTTTGACTGCTTCCCCAACTCAGGGGTAAGAAGTGTTCTCCAGCAGATACTCCTTTAACATCAGCACCTGGACTCCAGATGTTGCTCCTTGGCAAAGAGTTACAGTATTAAATTGTCCTCACTGCAGCACTACAGTTATTTAACCAATGATTGAAAGGGAGTGTTTGTGTTTGTTTACTCCAAGTAAATCTTAGACCAGTATCTGACTACTGATCAGCACTCCAGCATTGTGAAATCATCAGCAGATGTTTTCTAGCGTGCTCCATTCCCACGGTACCAATTCCATTAAAAAGCAGGAGAGACAGATCTAACTAGCCTAGGTCTCAGTGAAGCTTCCTAAGATCACTGAAGACATACTTTTAGTTTGCACAGAAGCACAGCAAAGAGATTGTATTTCAGTGGCCTGGCACCGTGGTTTCTTTACCCGGCAGCTTTGACCAGCACAACACGGTCTAGGACTCTAAATGCAGCCAGTGATTCTGCACATTCAGTGTATGGCAGACGTCAGGCTGTGGTGGTTGAGAGGAAAAGCCCACACAGAGTCACAGAATTAGGTTAGAAAAGACCTCTAAGATCATGGAGTCCAACCACTAACGCAGCCCTGCCAAGCCCATCACTAAACCATGTCCCTAAGCACCGTGTCTTTTAAAGCCCTCCAGGGATGGTGACTCAACCATTTCCTTGGGCTGCCTGTTCCAGGCCTTGACAAGCCTTTTAGTGAAGAAATTTTTGTGAAATCATGAGCAGACACATGCACCAGCAGGCACATGCACCTAAGGAAAGGGAATTTACCTCCTTGGGTGAACTCTGACAGATGCCTTGGCATTAGAATAGATCTGGGCAATGATCAATACCCGTTTATTGGTCTCAAGAAACTACTGCTTCCAGTACTGTACTGTACTGTGCTTCCAGAGCTGTACTCCAGGCAACACTGTACATTGTTCAAATGAAATGGTAATCTGCAATTACATTCCAAAAGAGGGCATAAAAACACTTGAGGTGTTTCAGATCACACAGGGAAGACAGCCCTGTGGTAATTACATAGTAAGGTGATAGAAGCACTAGCTTTTGGGATGAAAGGAGGTGAGGAATATTGTTTTGACACTTCCCTACCCAATACTGCTATATGGACTATTTGACAGAGCTCTCAAAGAGCACTTAGTCACTGCCTACAAAACCACAGCTACTAATTCAGATTTAACAATGGACAAAGATGTGTCAGGCTTTTAAAGACAAATTTAGCTGCTCCTGTGTAACCCTGATTACCATTAGCAAATGAAAGGCCAAAGGTCTGCTCAAGGGTACTTGGATCATTTTTGGTTAAAGCATTTAATCACTTAATGCCACCAGTGTAGCTCCATGGCCAAGGGCATTCATGGGATTGATGTGGGTAGTATCCCATCTGGTTGTCTTTAACTTACCACGTTATCAACAGTTTATGCTGGTCCAGGGAGCAATCAGACAAATTCATGGAAAAGAATTCCCCTGAAGATCAACAGATCTACAGAAATTACAGGATGTGCCTGAGGGAAATTTGGTGACTTGATACTGGTGGGAGTACTAGGGGGAAATATCTTATTTGTTTGTCCTGTCCTTATTCTTGCAAACTTGTGCTTACAAGTCCTTGTTATATTTGGTAAGATCCTGTGTGGCTGCTCCTCTATTTTAGTGCCCCGTGTCACTAATGATGTGGTAAAAGTTCTTGGTAGGAGACCAGAGAAAGGTGGTAGGGAAAAAGCCATCTTGTTATATTCAAAATGAAACTAGGAAAGTTTATGAAAAGAATATTAGTAAGGACCCTTTTATGGAAAGAGTAGATAGGTTTCATGGCCATAAGTTTCTTTCCAATGCTGTGTCCCCAAGATACTCTAGCTACTACTAAATCAAAAGTACCCAAAAGGTAGAAGTCACAGAAATCTTACTCCCAGCAGAGTCTGTGGGGTTACACAGCAGCATGATCTCTTAAATGCTTTAATGAATTTACCAAATCTTGAAGCCCAGATAAACGTAATAATTAAAGTTGTATAGTTCTGTCTCTCACCTACAGAAATGCATTTCTAAGTGTTCAGTAACACCAGCAACATGTACTGTCAAAAAGCCTAATATTTTAACAATCAAATGTTTTGTTTTGTTCTTTGCTGTAGGAAATGGACCATGAGAATAATCGCTTCCTCATGTACTTTTGGTTAATGCTTTAAAATCTTCTTTACAGGAGAATGCAGACAAATAGCTTTGGAGGGAGAATTGGGTTACTCTATTAAAACAGTGGAACTTGTAGGTTAAGTAACATTTTCACATGGGATTCTTTTTAAAAGGCCACCCATTTAACCAAGGCCATCTGTCAGCTGTGTCCCTAAAAACCCTAGTGCTGGCTGAAAGATTTTTCCTCAGAAAGAAAAAGAGGCTGGGGGAAAGTCAGACCCTATTGCAATGTACTGGAGGATAATTCTGCCTTTAGAACAAAACCAGAGAATGAAACAAAGAGAAATGAAACACATTTGGATCCTTTGCAGAGAAAAGCTGATTTGCAGCTGCTAAGCTTTGGGATCCTTTGTGGCTCAGATTCCGCAGTCTTCTTCCCAGTCTGAAATCACCAGGACGTCAGAAATGGAACATGTGGGATGCCAAAGCATGCCCTATGTATAGAAAACTGCTACAGCAGGCAGCATCAGAGGAGAATGCAGTGCTGGCAGTCCTCCTTGTTCCTGTTCTCCCTTTTCTGTGAACACCCTGCCTGTGTCACAGGCTTGTCATATGGATCTATTTAGATGTATTAGTAAAGACCTGTGAAGATGGAGAGGACACTGTGCTAGTACTGGTGCTGCTGTCCTGTGGCAAGAGCATGTCCAGCAGGATGCCTCAAGATTTGCTGTCTCCTGCCACCAGGTTTCTCTCCTGCTTTGTGGTTTTATTTTACGTCAGTGATGGAGCAACTGCTCTCAGCTATTGCAGAACAGGATAAATGTGAACAACAGGAGCATATGCTTCCCTTTCAGCACAGACAAAAGTGTACCAGCGGAGCTTAAAACAGACCTTCCTTGCCACTACCATTAGCAATAACAGGGTATTTGTTCTGTTTCCATTTGATTTCTAACTGCTTCCTGAGGCAAGCAAAGCACCAGATTAAACTTCATGTTGATACTAGGGCTAGTTCTGTTTATTTCCCTTTGTTGTTACAAATAATTGTGCACCGGCACTCACTCACAAAAGCTCACAGTGAGTTTGAAACAGTCAGCTGAACAGCCATTCTTTTCATGAGCTTTTGGCTTAGACCAAGCTTGAACCTATACCTTGAAATGGAAACCCAGAAGTCCTGAGTGATAGAGCATCTCCAGGCAGCTCTGCTGTGCAATCTGTTACTTTGCACTGCTTAAAAACATCATTTTGTCAAGACATGTAGGGTTTCAGAGATATTTCACTGCTGGATTATCACATAAGAAGTGATACAAGAAGTTAACAGCGGTACCCCTGTTACAAAGCATGCAACTTGAGGGAAAAAACCAACTTAAACACATCAGAGGAGTCCACTCGTGTTACTTTTCCTCAGTATGTGACACTGTAGAAATAAACTATGAGCTCCCCTGCTCATTTTAGTAGGGAGTCAAGCACATCGAAAAATCTAACAGTTGTATCCCTTCTCCTTCCTTAAACGCAGCTACTTATTCCCAACACAGAGAAAGTTTTCTTGGATTATCACTGGCAGTCATTGGTCTGTTCCCATACTATTAGATTAATCTGGAAATGCATTGAGAGACCTCACATGGCAGATGTGAAATTGCATTTGCAGGGAAAAAGCACTAACATTTTGCACATGTAAAAACCTCTGTATCATTATTCATTTCCAGCCAGCTCCTTAAACAGAAAAAGTAGGAACAGAGACATTTTTCAATGTATAAAAGTACAAGTAAATTCCAGAAAGGGAACACACTGTGTCATCACTACAAATGAAGTATAATTCACTTAATTTAGTGCCATAACAATGTCTTCTGTATCTTTATAGTGTAGCTACTCTGCTGTTTAGGCAGTGGAAGTCACTTGATACAATTGGCAGAGAACTTTGGAAGGCATTTCTGCTTCTTGTAATGGGAGAGAGAGGGAAATAATACTTGGTACATCATGGTAGTAGTCTGGTGTCACGATAGTAGCCTTATATCACACAAGATAAAAGAGCTGTGTGTGAATTTGAGTGTATATACATAGATATGAAGCATTCATGAAATCACAATATGAAATGCCTGGTTATGAAAAATTAATATTTCACCATTTTTGTTTTGGGAACACTCTATCCATATTATGTATGCTACAAATCCAGAAAAGGCAAAACAGGGCAGTGGACAAAAAGGGTGCACTGAGGGGTGTCTGACAGCATGAAGCTGAACACTGACAGATAAAGTACGTTGCTTACCTGGTATGCTTTCTTGAGAAAGATAATTGTTGCCGACGATGAGGATGGTGATGCTGACTGTGAGAGCTGTGTAGCGTCGCTGTTGGCCATAGGCAGGTGAGCAACAGCAGTTTCATGACCAGGACCATCTCTTCCAAAAGAAAAATGCACCTGATCACCCAATCCACCTTGCTGACTTCTTATTTTTAGTGTTTTTACTGTTCAGAAGCAGCATAGCATACAAAGGATGCACGTGAAGCAAGGCATCACTGAAGAGAGAAGACAGGGGCATCCCAGTTCTGATGTCCTCGCCGAGTTCCCCTCATATTTTGGCAAGTCATAAATTTTCTTCAGCTCTACATCCCTGCGGCATCTGCTGTCAAAAGAGAAGCATCTTGTTTTCAGAAATGTAGCAGGTAGAGCAGTTTGTTTGGCCAGGCTGCAGTCTGATCCATTGCCTCCACTCCTTCAGCACTTTAAATTCTCCATCACCCGCTCAGTAACCTCTTCCACATAGCCTGTGCAGGCAAAGTGATGTCAAACATTTAATCCCCCTTAAATCCCACACAAAACCATACAAAAATCTGCTTTAATGACAAAGGCCTCTAAATTAATCTTGCTTTATATATATGTGTGTATCTGCTCAAAATCATTTTCTGTACAGACCAAGCCCTTTTGTTAACTGGCTACATTGCACTGTCTCCCCAACCATTCACATCACTTCTGTCTCCGGGATCTGCAAGCATTTTGTCTGCACATGCAGAACTACTTTTGGACAGAACAATACAAGTCCAAACTAAAAATGAAGTCTTGTTTCAGTATTCCCCAGTAACTTTTGGAAATACCAACAATCTCTTCCTCCTTCCTGTCTTTTCTTTTTCCTTTTAACTGTGGCTATTTAATTTATGCTATATTTACAAAGTGTGTGCATGTCTTAAGATCCAGTATCCTTTCACCAACCCTAATTTTACCTTTACCTCATTTAGCCTGCCCTGCCTATTCCATAGGAGGCTGAATTGCAAAACATTTTATTAACAAAATGTTGTTTAAGCAATAAGTTGTGCATGTGCAAAAGACGGTAAGATTTCCTGTGGGTTTAAAACTGGGCGATACTGGGGACACATCTTTTTGGACATCAAATTTATCTTTTTCAAGGCATCAGTAAGTTCTGTCATTATCAAAACTGACAGCATATGTTTATTTTTCTTTATTTAGAAAGTCAGAGATTTGAGGAGGTTACATGGAGGTTACCCATTGACAGCTAATTCCCACTGTTTTTTCCATTTGGAGTTGAACAGCTATCTGCCTGTGACTTATAAAGAAAAAATAAAAAAAGGGGGGGGGGAAACCCTAAAAAATCCCTTCCCAACCATCCATAAAATTTTAACAGTGTCAGATTAAATTTGCTGGCCTAGATCAAAGGCATTCAACCCTATTATCCATCTCATTCAACTGTTCCCAGTTCAATCCTTTCCTGTTCGGGAAACTTAGGGAAGATCACTTGTAGCCTGACCCAAAGGCAATCAGACAGTGCTTCCAGCAGATTTTGTGTATTCCCAGGGTGGAATTCCTGCACAAGGTAAACACAGTAACTCTAAGAGAATTTATTCCAGATAATATGAAGTCTCCTAGTCTCACCCAGCCTACATATATCAAAGTATCAGACCACTGATTAAATTACGTGTAAGAAAAAAATCCAAGGGCCTTTGGGTCCTGTTCTTTCCCCACCCAAGCACAGGTCCAACAGTGGCAGCAAATGAAATAAAAAATAAACTACACTGCAGGCTTTGTGATGTTACCACATTTCTGCACATCCAGCTACCTGCACATTCATCACTGTTAACTTACTTTCAGATGTTTTCCTCAAGTACGAAAGAATAGCAACACTTACATGCTGTCTCCTCTGCTAATTCTAACCATTCACATTGTTTCCTGATGCTTTGGAGAAAGCCGTATTTTAGATGTTAATATCCTGAGCTGAAACCACCACTAGGCAGGAGACATGGGACTGGAAAAGAGGATATTCTGGGTGCTGAGGTTATCCAAGAGCTCTGAAGGGGACTGTGGTTAGATCATGTCATGCTGATGCAGAAATGTGTTGATTTTGTGTACCGACCTCAAGGAAGTCAAAGGAGCCCATTAAAAAAAAAAAAAGGAAGTAAAAATGGCTTTGTGAATTTATTTCCCAGCTGGAAAAGGGAGTGCTTAGAACCCCTGCTCCAGAAATATAGCAAAGACAGGCTTTGCAGAATGACTGGCGTGCATCTGGCCAAGCTGCTATGGATGTGCCTCCAGAAGAGGGGAGTCTTTAACAGAGAAAGAGGCAATCAGATGCTGTTTTCATTCAGCTATCAGCACCCCGCTGCTTTATTACTCCTGGCTGTAGCAAGAACTGTGGTGCTGAAAAGACTGCTCCGTGGAGGATTTCCAAAACATGCTGAATGCTCCTTTGACTTCCCCTGCTAAAATCAGCTTTAGCAAAAAAAAAAGGAAAAAAAAACCAAAACAAAACAAAAAGAAAGAGAAAGCAAAGGGTGGGTGCACTGACATATTCCACACCTTCACAAAGCTGATGTCATGAATGTACCTTGAGGGGCCCTGCCTAAGCCCACTGAAAATCTAAGCACTACCCCTCTGTCCTTGACTGTGGCATTTTCCAGAAATATCCAGCCCACCCATGTGGAGCATTCAGGACCGACTCCTGCAGAGGCGAATGGCAAACACTTCCACTGCCCGGCCTGAATTCAGTGAGGGCAATGAGCTGTCACCTGCAGCAACGGGGCTTTTTCATGCTAGAGCTGTTTTCATTTCCTCTGGGCAAGGGAGCATTACACAGAGAAGATTATAATATCATTATAAATTACCATTAAGAAAACAGGTTAATCTCCTAGGCATTTGTCAGTAATAAATTCTAAAAAGATCCATCTTTGCAGAAGAATAAAGACAAGGTAATACACTTTGCTCGTACTGGGTGAGTTGCTGATTGGTTCTTGTGTTTAAACACAGAGCATTGACTCTTTGCTATTATGAAGTATTTCTTTAAAATTATCCCTTCTCTGTAGCCCTTGAAGAGTTTGCAGTGCTTATCTTTCCAGGACAAAACGCAATACAGGGTAACAGTACAGAAGCTCACTGAAACAATTTACAAACAAGCAAGGAAAAGAAACAAAAGTGAATAAACCACCTGGTATCAAGAAAATGAGATGCCTTCTTTTAGTCGGCAAAATAAAACATCATTTCTGGTAATCGAAATCTGGAGCTGCAGACCCCTCTCCACCACAGATCACAAAGCAAAACAGACAACAGCTACTATAAAAACACGAACAGAAAAATGCCAGGGATGGAGAGATGTTTCAGAGGCTGGAATTCTGCAGAAAATCTGATCACACCTAAAGGCCACTTTAAACATATGGAGCTGAAACACCACAGCACACCAGCACTTACCAACCTGTAAATTAGCTGCAGTGGGAAGAGAGACAATGTGGAATGGGTAGTGTGGGTTTACCTGGCATGTATTTTTTCATTCTCCTAATCAGAGAATGAAACACAAGGAAAAAAATAAACAAACACTGCTAGGAGTCTCCTAAGAGTCACTCATTTCTGATAAACCACCAGCAAATCACAGAAAGCAGATTAACCAGAGCTGTGACTGTGAGAGTGAGAATGCAACACAGTACAGGAGTACAGGAATAGGCAGCATTTTGCTTTTCTATGGTAACAGACTCAGCGCAGAGCACTTACCATTTATATCATGATGACTTGCACAGTTAACGTCAGAATTAAGGACAGTTTGTCCTGCTTACATTAATGCAAATGACAAACCAAGTTTCCAGAATAAGGTATCCATTCACATTTCCTAACAGGATGAAGTGGGAGGAAAGCAGACACTGACCATTATGGTTCCAGTTTGCAGATCTCAGAAGAGAACCAAGTGCTTTACTTAACACCTGCAGTGGGGACCAGCCCTCACACTCCTGCTCTTTACCAGATCTCTTAGTAGGGGAGGGGAAAGTGAACATTCATCCCCATCCCAAATAGTCTGAGGTAACAAACTGGGCACGGAAGGATTACAAAGTACTGAATGAGAATAGAATTCAAAAGCCAGCAAGACCCACAGCTCAGCTCAAGGTCTGTGAAATCGTGGTTTGGGACTTACTGTTTCTTGTGCTTTCTTAAAATCTCACTATGTCTGGAATTTTCAGATCATCAAAGCATTTCTGACACCAGACAAAGCCTGCTGTGAAGGAAACCAAAAAACCAAACACTACAAATGCACAGTCCCCACCTGTAGTGGGCACATCACATCCCCTCTATCCAGACTGAGCCCAGGAGTTTGGTCTTGGTTCTGATGCCTTGAGAAGTCTGGTTCAACTCTAAACTGCTTTAGTGTGTTGAACACACAGTCTTGAGCATGTTTTCCAAAGGGATACTCTTCTGACAGCATCTCCAGCCATGGATCTGAGGCTATTCCTCTTTTCCAATCCCTCAATCATTCCCATTAGTAGTACAGTTAAATCTCAAGTTTGTAGTCTAAGCTCTAAAGCACAATTGGGAAATAATGTGAATTCAGAAACCACTACGAGGAATACAAAATATCTGGCATCGGTTGGCTTCATTACCAACTGAGTGGTCAACATGTCTTAAAATCAGCACTCTGAAAACCATACACAGCAGATGAGAGATCAGAATTCTAGAAATCAAATGCAACTTCAGTGCTCTGCCTTTTCTTCTCATTACAGAACAATGGTTTGGGATTTTTCATTAAGGTAAAGTGCAGTTCCCTAAAAACTAAAGGTCAGCTAAGTAACTGCCTGCACACAGTGTGGTATGAGGTCTCCCTGGCTGCCTGAGACATCTGTTCACAAACAGGGCACCTGTGCAAGGTTTGGAGCTTTCAAACGCAGAGCTGGTGCTCTGGAGACTTAGCACTAAAATGGCAAAAGACTGGAAACTAAATCCCACTCCTAAACCTGCCCATTTCTTTACTGGCTTTGTCCACTGCTTATTCATCCAAAGGAGTATTTTAAAACTGTGGCCAGGGCAGGTATATTTTCACATATAAAACAGCCTCTTAACACCAGACTTGAAGAGATGACTCTGTTTGGCACAAGGAGCTTTTCTGCTTTTCCTTCAGTTTTCAAAGCAGGCTTCTATTTGCTCTAGAGCTGTGCTGGCTGCACACTTTTGTACAATGAGGTATTTGGTTTGAAAAACTGACATGAACAACAAAGAAAAAACACACACTTCCCTAATTCTTTGCATTCCCTATTTCCAGGGCCTCTAAATCAGGGATTCTGTCCCTTTCATCATTCTGCCTCGGACAGAACAATCACCGCATTAATTTCATCCCTTAATCCCTTAACTGAGGTTTTACAGCAACAATTCTGAAACTAAAACAATCAGTTTTACTGCCTCTAGTTAAGTAACATCTGCATCTTAAGGGGGATCTCTGGCAAAACAAGCCGCCACATTCTTTAGATTTACATTTTTCATAACTTCAGTGGCAGAAAACTTTGCCTTTCTGCCACCTCGTGCTGTCCACAGGCATGGGATACAGTCACCCTACTCCTGCCATCCTGTCCATCTTTTCCCAGGAGGAGTTTCTAGAGTTTACTTTTTTATCTCGCTGGGATATACTTCTTTAAAAACCTTCTGGCCTCTCTCATAAGAGGGGGAAGATCAAGGGGATGACCCATAAGCCAGAGCAATTCACAGAAAGCATTCACAAGACCACAGTGCATCCCCAAGAAGTAAGCTAGTTTGCCATATGTATGGCCTGAATGCTGTGCTTCAATCCAAAAAGCAATATACCCTGCATGAGATTATTTCTTTTCCCTTATCTCCTTGGCAGTCTGGCAAATAGCACAGTCTCTCTGCAGTGCTTACCAGCCAGATCCTAAGTGCTACCTGAAGTTCTTTTGGCTCATTTCCCTCCACAGACTGAAACAAAACAATTCAGCGACTGTGTTTACTATTTTCTTGCTGCCACAGTGATGTTCATTAAGCGTTTTCTTCAGCATGCCCAGTCTGCTGTCCAGGAGTCAACAATATCTCCGATGGGAACCTATTTATGAAATGTACAAAGCTCCTTTTCTGTCACCAGCGAACAGAAGGAGAAAAAAAATTGTTGAATAGTGAGGGGGGAAAAAAAAGTGCCTTTCAGCTTCAGCACTGCAAACTTTTTTCATCTTGCAGTCAAAACAGAGACAGATTTATTGATTAAAGTGTAATCTCTATTGGTCACAAAACAGCTTCAAAAGCCATCAGGCACAACTCTCTGTGGCTGTTTTCCAGGCTTTTCTTTCCCATTGATATCTTCCAGAGAAACATATGCTAACATCACAGAGCAGGTGCTCATTTCAAACTGGAAAGCCAATTTTAACTACGTGAATTGCACTCGAAAGTAAATATATATTTAAGTTTTGTATACTTAAAACTTCCTAGAGGGTACCTGTATTCGGGGCTTCCGAGGTTTTACAACTTCTGTTTTCCAAGTGGCCTGACAAAAGAATGTATTTCTAAATCAATAAACATCTGAACAATTCACGTCAGCAAAACCCCGAAGGAGAGGAAAGCAAAGCGATGGGCAGCAGCAGTGAGGGCTTGTTGGAGAGCTCCTCACAGGATCACAGAATAGTTTGGGTTGGAAGAGAATTATCTGAAAGATCACGTGATATAAGGTATCAATAAGGAACTAACACTGAGAGGGTTAATCGAAATAATTGTAGGGACTCTTGCTAAAGTTGCAAAGAAGGACTGCATGGTTGAGGCCATAAATGGCTACAAATATAGAAACAGACGGTTGCTATCGGTACCTGGCCTTGAGGCTTCTAAAATAAAATGGACACCATATGAAACTGAAACAAATCAGGGAATATGTCAAGAAAATAAGATAATTATAAAAGTTTGCTAATTAGACCGGTTCAAGTTGCCAGCAAAACTGGTTTAAGTTACTTTTTGAGCCAAGTTCAAAAGGACACAGCGAGGAAGACCCACGATCTTCATCCCCAAGACTCCCTAAGACCCCGGCCCAGGAAAAATGGAAACCAAACCCAGATGGGAGGAGCGCAGGGCGGAGAAAATGAAAATTACTTCTTGGAACTGATTAGAATAAGCCTGCTTTTTCTAAGAAAATAATGCATATGTGTAAAGAAATAATGAATATGCATGTTGTAACTGTATTTAAACAAACAGGTACAGACAGGTGTGTGTGTCTTTGGTGGACTAATCCCCCATGCGCCCAGCATGCTGAATAAATGTACCTTCTCTACAACTACCCGGTTGTGGGGTCTTTTTCCACACCTCACACGCAGTTCCCACTATCCCAGGTTGCTCCAAGCCCCGTCCAACCTGGCCTTGGACACTTGCTCGTTCATTATTTCCCTGTTAAGGTAAAGATATTGCCATTCAAATACTTGGTCTGGGAGACACAATGCAGGTGTCAGGGCTATGCCACGTTCCATCAGTAAAAGATACATAAAAGCACAGCTGGGACATCGCTGGGACAATCGCCGGGACATCGCTGGGACAATCGCCTTCACTGGGACATCACTGAGACATCACCTTCACTGGGACATCATTGGGACATCACCTTCACTGGGACATCACTGGGACATCCTTGGGACAGCACCTTCACTGGGACATCAATGGGACATTGCCTTCACTGGGACATCATTGGGACATCATTGGGACA
>VWZF01005014.1:939293-1028655 GCA_013396755.1 Sclerurus mexicanus
CGCGAGATGGCGGCGCCCGCCCCTCACGGGGCCCGGCACCCTCCATGCCCCCCCCCGGCAGCCTCCACCCCCCCCGGCACCCTGCATGCCGTCCCCCCCGGCAGCCTCCGTGCCATCCCCCCGGCATTCCTTCACGGGGAAGGGCGGCGGGAGGGCGGGAAGGGCCAGGGAGCAGGGAGGGGGAAGGGGACAAAATGGCGGCGGGCCGTGAGGGCGGCCCCGCTCCCCGGGCGCCCTGAGGGGGAACACGGGTTTGCCCCGCGGGAGGAGCATGAACTCATAGACGGAGAAACATACAGCAGCAAGGGGAAAAAAAGGTGTTTATGAGGCTGGCCAGATGTCCAGGGACAGCCCACGGGGATCCCGCTTCAGGAGTCCCGCCTGGTGTGGTTCAGCCGGCCACACCTGTTCTTCCTCGGCCGCAGCTTTATCCGGAGCGGCTTCCTTCACATTCCCTACAGAAACTGCCTTCCAGCCGCTCAGCAGGTGAATAAAATGGGCCCTGGCGACTGCACTTTAATCCCTTCACTAGTTCCTGGTGTGTCTTACGGCGCAAGAGGCCATTATGAGTAGTTTAAAATAATGTGTGGTGAAAAGGTGGGGGGACAGATCGGCTTTAGCTGGACTGATTGAAAATGAGAACACCCGGGGATGGTGGAGGCGTTCATTAGTAAGAAATGAGCACGCCCCCTCACAAATAGCAGTGTGGTGGTAGCCTAATTACCTTGTGCACTTTAAGAATGTTTTAGTCGAAGATAGTGCACAGGAGGAGCCTGCTCAAAAGCCCTCACCCAGCCCAGGGGTATAAATACCTCCCTGTGTTTGCCCTGGACCTGCCACCATCTCCCACTGCCATTCTTTGTACATTCTTACATGCATATAAGCTGTTTCCACCCTTATTTAGCTGTGGTTGCTCGTGCTGAAGAGCTTAATTAAGTTTTTTTCAGTCTCCTGGCTGCAGGAGGGCCCATTTTCTCTGACATACGGAAAAAAGACCCCACAACCAGGTAGTTGTAGAGAAGGTATGTTTATTCAGCAATGCTGGGTGCATGGGGGATTTGTCCACCAAAAACATGCACACCCTGTCTGTGCTTACAGGCTTGTTTAAAAATAGTTAAAACATGCATATTCATTATTTCTTTATACATATGCATTATTTTCTTAGAAAAGGCAGGGTTATTCTAATTAGTTCCAAGAAGTAATTTCCATTTTCTCCACCCTGCGCTCCTCCCATCCGAGTTTGTGCAGTGGTTTCCATTTTTCCTGGGCCGGGGTCTTTGGGGGTCTTTGGGATGAAGATCGTGGGTCTTCCTCGCTGTGTCCTTTTCAACTTGGCTCAAAAAGTAACTCAAACCGGTTCTGTTGGCAACTCAAACCTGTCTAATGAGCAAACTTCTACAACTGTCTTACTCCCTTGACATGTTTCCTGATTTATCTTAGTTTATTGAAGCTTCAAGGCCAGGTACTGATGGCAACCATAACATACTCCCTGTTAATTATGGCCTCAACCATACAGTCTATCTTTTTGGCTTCAGCAAAAGCCCCTACAATTATTTCTATTAACCCTCTTGTGTTAGTTCCCTATGATACGTAATATCAGTTATTGATTCCTTTTATCACCAGCACAAGGCATTCCCCGCGCCTCAGCAGCGGCCTTTGTCTGCCACCGGTATTAGGAGTGTCAGGATATGTATGGTGGAAACAAACAGCACAGATTTGCTGATGTGGGAATAATTTGAGGGCCTACATCGTAGGCGTTTTGCCCCCAAACTTCAGAAGTTGCCAAGCATGAGAATTCAGGACGACTTGAACACAAGTGATTTTAAACAGCAGATATGAAATGCCATTTTGCTTACCTTCTGCTTTGTTAGTCCTGAGCGGTCGCATTTAAAAGCTTTCCCACTGCATCGAGAGAGCACTGGAACACAGACAAGGAGCTCAGGGCTCCATTTCACCACTTGTGAAGTGTCAGGGGAAAACAGACTGATTCCGGTTGTTTCACCGCAAAATTATTTCATGCTTTTCACAGTGTTCCTTTTACCTCTTTGCTTTTCAGGCTGCTGATCAAGGTTTTCATCAGTAGAGAAAAGGGTGGTGTAAAGAGTCCAGCATATCATGATTCAGTGCAACACAGAGACAGGGTCGATTATTAAACCATCGTCAGCCTGAAGGGTTTTCAGGATTTGGTAAGGAAAGCTGTTGGAAAAGCTACTTTCTCTCCTGCAGCATTAAGTGAACATAAATACTTTTGTATTTTTAAGTGTATTTGTGGTTGAGAGCATTGGGCAAACATCCACTGCTCAGTGTCCGGAGTTTCTAGCCCTTCTGTGTCAGTTCCCTGAGCCTGCAGGATCTTAACTCCAACCTGTGTAAAACCAGTACAAAAATACATAGGAATACAAATAGTACTACTACAGCAGGAGTGAGGTAGTCAGCTACATCACTACTGTCAAATGCTTTTCCTTACTAAACCCTACATCAGCAGTGCTCTGATATGAAGCCTTATCTACAGGAGGAAAATGTAGGGTTTAGAAAGATTGTACCTTGTCACCTCGAGTCAGCCAGACAGTGCAACTATGCAAATTGAAGTACAAAAGCAGTCATGAAGCTTAACATCCACTGGCAATGATTCACACTTTTGTTTACCCTTTGAAAACCCTCTTTGCCTTAGATTTTCTCTTGGGGACATGTGTTTTTACAAGATAGTTTCTCCCTTTCATCTTCTCCTGCCCAGAACACGGCTAGTCAAGTAAAGGCTGTAACTCTCAGCAAACCCTCCCAAGTATATAAAAGGACTAGGTAAGGGTGTTATTATTGGCTCAGTCATTGCTGAAAATAATGCATTTTCATTACACTGGAATATCCTCCTTTTTATAAGATCCTACACAAGGCAAAAGACTGATTTCTACCACGATGCAGGTAAGAGAATTCAAATTAAAATGGGGAATGTAAGTCAGGATGGAGTCATGCTGAAGTAAAAGCTCGTGAATCACCCCCAGTGTGGCTTACACGTTGTCAGAGCATGTTTGTTTGTTGTTGTTTTTTTTTAATATAAAGACAGAATATTTGTTATTCCTGCAAAAAATCCAATTTTTATTGGATTAGAAGAAAGCAAGTGATTTTCTTCATGTCCTCAAAGCCCCTTGAATATATATTAAAAAAAATAAAAATTAATATATTTAATCTAGGCAAGTTTCCAAATACTTCAGTCAAAGAACAGCAGCAGGCACCTCCCCAGGGCAGAGGACCACAGGGAACCCAACAGCAGTGTGGGGAAGAGGAGGGAGGAGCCATCATCAAAGGGACACTTTAGGTGTTAAACTTAGCTCATAGCTGAAGTCAACACACTCATAAGACATTTGCCTGAGTCTGGCATCTAGGCTAAAATTAATCAAATATCTGCTTATATCTCATATTATGCCTCCAGCAAGGTTAAAAAAGAGCTACAGAAAGGCACTTTTCCATTTACTCAAAACCAGAAAATAGAGTTTTCATCAAAAGGAAAAGCTTTTCTGGGGACTGAACTGGGCCAATGGAAAAGACTGTTCTTAAAAGTATCTGATAGGAAGGGGTTTCCACCATGAAATGAGTTGTTAAATAAATACCCATCAAAATAACAACAGTTTTTCTTAGGTTACATAAAAATGAAGTGGTAGTGTTCTACCACAGATACATGTTCATCTGTGAAGGATGATCAGGGAGAACATCTCTCAAAAGCTAAACTTCCCCTAATGGTTCTGCTGATAAATGGAGGAGTCTGTTTCATTCAGAATTTTAACTAAATTTAGTCTAGTCTGAAACCAAGACACAATTTCTCCACTGATTTCATGAGATTTCCTGCCAGTTCAGAGTACAGCATACTCAGTGAGAATTGAGAAGTCCAAGACACAGTTCCCTGGAATTCTTCAGATTCCATGGTCATGCAAACAGCCCAAAACAACTCGAATTTCCCCTGCAATCTCTTGGTTCCAGTGGATTTAAGAGGTGGAAGTGTAGGTGAAAACTTAGGGATGTTTATGTCATCTCTGTAGGAATGGCTCTGATTACAAGTCAGTTTAAAGACCCATTCCATTTTTGGACTGGAATTTTGATGCTGGATATTGCCTGGATTCTCATGTCTTTCCCAGGGGGCTGGGGCTGCCCAAGACCACTTGCTCCAGCAGCACTTTTTCCTCCTCAGAACCCTGGAGGAGTCTCTGGGACAATCCTGTGACCAGACTTGCCAATATAAACCTGCCATTCCACTTTGCTTGAATCTCAGCACTTCTCTCTCCTTGTCCCACCGAAGACCATTACTACTTATATAAAAAAAAATACTATAATTGACCCAGCAAGGCTCAGAAAAGCTTAGATGTTTGGACAAAACTCACAGGAGAGGGATTACAGGCAGTCTTAAGTGATGAGCCAACACAACAGAAACAGCTCAAATGCAAGGTACAACAGGATGGAGAAAGTGAGTATGTGTCTGCTTGGTACCTGCCATAGTCAGTGTGGGGGTCTAGGAGAGGCAGAATTTGGCAGAGAAAAGAGAGAAACACTGTACACAAACAGTTGGAATTGGCAGCTGTTTTGCACAGATCACTTTTGAGAACATTTCAATTCCCTAGTTCTATGAAATGTATTTCCCCTTCCTTTGTTCTGTACCTTATTACACCGAGCAGCCCTGCCAGCGAGCGTGGGGGGCTATTGCTCATTCCTGGCCATATGCTTCTGTCAGATGTTTACTTGCACGAGTGACGAGTCGTTCTGAGCGTTTGAAAAGCTGCTCTCCACTCCTTCCTGCAGCCACAGCCTGTGCTGCAGTCGAGGAGCAGGCAGGGAGGAGGAGCAAGACTTGCAGGACAGGCAGATGTGGAGCAGCACCCTTACGCTGTGAGAGGTGATATCCTGGAAGTACCTTAACCCCTCTGCGGTTACAGAAGTGCCAGTCACTCTGGAGAGGGTGTTCCTCTCTGTGAAGGAAACGCCAGTGCGGAGAAGGGGAGTGGTGAAAGCCTGGCATTTCTGCTACTGCCCCTCTCTGTTGAACTATCAAAAGATTTTTAAACCTCTGCCATTAAGACCTTGTATCCCCTTAGTACCATTATCCTTAGCTGCATCAAGGCAAATTAAGCTTAAAGGTAATGCCTTAGTTTTCTCAGTATTCTCTTTTAAAGAGTAGAGGCCCTATAAAACCGTACCTTTAATGTCTAGGTTACTTACTGGCATGTTTGGGTGCCCTCAAGACCTTAAAACAAAGAAATTCTGTGCCACAAGCACAGGAGGGAGAGAGTGCTCCTCAGAGAGAAGCTGATGAAAGGGACAGCTGTGATACAAAAATTTTGAAGCTATCACAGAACGAGATGTTCTCTTTGAGGTGTATCCTCGATACAAGCTCTGTTGATGATAGTGTTTCTTTGGTCTTACCTACCAGCATCACCACGAAAAAGGAAAAAATTTCTACTCCTTGTAAGGAAAATCACAGGGTTTTGCATTTTTTTATTGTGAAGAGCAGGTGGAAGTTCCAGTATCTTCAGTGATTTGAGGGGGTGATGGAAAGTGGAATAGATCCCTCTGACAATCAGGCCATCCCAGTGTCTATATGTTGGAATATTGCTAGTTATTCTTGAAACCCAATAAAACCAGATATTTTCTAGCAATTTGTGATCTGGTAGATGTTGCTCCCAGCTTTCAGGAGATTCAGTTTTTTACAAAGATGTCAGCTGTGCTAGGAGACTGGTCTTTACAACACCTCACGGGAAGGTAATCCATTTTGTACTCTTCTTGAACTGCCCCTCTGCCTTCCCATGTCCTAATGTTCTCTCCACGATTTTCAGCCGCTTTATCTTCTTGGCTTGCAAGTGCTCTCCTTCTCTAATCTTGGAAAAAATTGCCCTTCCTCTCACTGTACCTTTCTGACTTTCAATAAATTAGCTGGTGACTCTGTGACAGCAAAACTGATCATCTCCCCTCAATCTGTCTCCATAGGTCACAGGCAATCTGTCTGTTCAGGGGGCCTTGTCTTCTCTGACAGCTCGTGTCCTGTTACTCTGCAGTTCACTTGGACAGCGGCTGCTGAGCAAAAGGAGACATTTCTGGTGCTCTTTTACCTGATTGTTCTGCCACTTCCATGAACATTTCCTTCCCTGGCTGTCAGTGATGGCTCTCTTTTTATCCTGTCTGCTTCACAGACTGCTCCAACTTGATGGATTTAAAGTTTTGCAACGTTCTGAGTGTTTTTCAGGCAGCATCAGTGTTTCCCCTCTCTTACTTGGTACATTTTCTCACTGGAGCCCTCTCACTCCCTACCTTCCCCTAGCAGCTCTGCATTGCTCACAGCCAAACCCATCTCTCTTTAGCTGAGTGCCTCAGCCCAGGGTGGCTTTGTACCTCCAGCCATTTGCTCAATGTCTTCTCACCCATTTCTCTCACAAAACTGGATTAAAAAATCCTTACTTTTCACATCCAGGTGTGATAGCTAAAATGCAGGTAGTAATTCAGCTTTTACACTCCTCCCTTACACTTTATGCAGCTCAGCTGAGTCAGCCAACAGGTTTCATAACTCAGTATTGTAGACTTACTGCCTAGTTTTCTAATTAAGCCAGTTGAGGATGATTGCTTCTCATATTTTCCAAGATAATATAAAAGCATTAACTGTTCCACAAAGGATGTGAGCATCTGTCTGCCAGCCTGCAGTAGGGGTAGAAGACCAGCTATTCCTAATATTCAGCTCTTCAGCCAAATCAGGATTTTGAGAGAGCTTTAAAGGGTATTATTATTATTATTATTATTATTATCATAGACTGGATGCTCTTACCTAAGTAGGAGCTAGAAAAAAATGAAGGTGAGCAGACTACCAAAACACCTGCTAAGCAGCCTAAGCTTCCTGCAGGATGAGCAGAATATATTCTGAAGGGAGGCCTGTAAAACTTAATTAACTGTTTCATTAACTGTCCTGTCACTTTTTCAGCCATAGGGATATGCTGCTCTATAGCTGCTATTTCTGCAGACAGCAGGATTCCAGGACTGATGTCCAGTCTGTAGCCTAGACTGAAATAAGGGACACTTGGGTGGGGCACAGGGAGAGCAAAGTCTGTGCTGTCCAAATGCAGGCCAGACATCAGGTTTTCTCAGAGGCAGTAGGCCCAACCCCTGCAAACTAAGGTTTCATTCAGAGTCAGAAAAGGAGCCATGGTCAGCAAGGCTCTGTATCCTCACCCTCTGTGGAGCAATAAACCCTCTAATTCCACAGAGGTAAAAAAACCAAAACAGTCCCCCACTTTACTAGTGATTTTTGTTGGCAGCAGGTTGGGCTTTTATCTTTGCTTAGGGAACTCTGTGGTTCATGAACAGCTGAACCAAGTCTACATAGCTGTCAATCCCCTTTCCAGAGGGAGCACCCTGCAATCTCGTTTATTCTCAACTTCTGGAGAGCATATTTCTCTTCTAAACATCTTTTGATAACACTGAGAAGCACCTGTTGAGTAATGGAAAGAAAACGTGTGCATACAGACCCTTGCCAGGTGGAGATCTGTGCTCATGGCCTTGGCCTGGTTCACTACCTCCCTCAGGCACCTGTGTGTCCTTTCTTCTGAGTGGATTGCAACTTGTTCAAAATTCTGTTTGTACTCAGCTTAGCAATACTGTGCCTGCTCCACACGCAGGGTAATTTCCACCCGCAGCCACCCTGCAGATTCCTCACCACTCACTGTGCAGCTATCAGCTTCTTAGAGCTCTAAATAGCACCCGTGTGTCACGTTTGAGTGGCTCCCCTGCTCCCAGCTGACATTCCCAGCCCACAGAAATCCGAATATTCCTGCTCAGCTCCTCAGTTCAGCAAATCTAGAAATACCCTGCTGTTTTACTACCTGTTTCTCTGCAAGGGAGAAACTTGTGTATCTTGACTTGTGTATTTGCTGGGGGTAGTAAAAACAGGAGGGAAGCCCTGCATGTACAGCACTGAAATTCAACAATACCCCAGTGTGCTTTTTAACTGGTTCACAGGCTCATTTGTCACCATGAGGCTGAGTCCCCACCGTAGTTGTTGCCTTGTGTAAGAGGAGCCTGGATAATTCGGCTGTAGACTTAGAAAGGTGGCTCCAATTTCTACTAAAAATACATTTGCATTCTTTCTGCTTTATTCTTAACCACACAGTTCCCTCCCCCAGAGACACAGCCCTTATGCACTGCTTTCCCCCTTGTTCAGACTTTCTTTACTCACCGCTCTTCCTATACAGGACGCAACCCTCTATGCCTCTTTTCCAGCTCCCACTTTCAAGGCCCATCTTTCTCCCAGGTGAAAGGGATTCAGATTTAAGCCCCCAAAACCATCCAACACTTCATTGATTTTTTCCTTGTTTAGGCAAAGACACAAAAAACTGCTGAACTTTGCTGTTGTATTGTATAAAGTGCATCAGTGGTGAGATGTTACATTAAAATAAGATCATGAAAAGACAGTTTCATTCCATTTGCACTAAAGTTGACAAATTTTTTGCAATTCTTGTTTAACCAAGATAAGTTGCTCTCTCAAAAGTATTTAACTACACAAAATACTGAAGTACGTTGTATTGAATCACAGTAAATACAATTAAGTAAACCTTGTTCATTTCCAACTTAAACAGGAAGTGTTACTTTTACCTGGATTCATTCTGGACAGAATGTTTTCAGTTTCACTGTGTTAGAAGCTCAGTATAACAGAGAACTCACTAGCTGCTTAGAAGATGTTATAGCTGAAGGCCAGATTTTTCTCCAGCCATCACACTTTCTCTAATATTTACAGAGGCTCAAGACTGCAGTGATCCATACGCATTTTACTGAGTAATCACCCTTGCAGCAACAGAACTGCCCAGCAAGTGCTTTGTAGGGGAAACTGGGAAGTGCTGTCTCCCCTAATTACCACACTGTGTCTGGTTTGGAAGAACTAACATCATTTGAAAAAGTTGGCTTAATGCATTTTTTTTTAATATGAAATTTCCTTCCGGTGCTTTTGCCCTGTCAGTAATTAACAGATCCAAGTAATTTTAACTGGATGTGTTTTTTTTTTTCTCTTGGGTTTATTTTCTTGTCTTGCTCAGCCAACTCATAGTTGGCTGTCAATTCTTTTGAAACCCTCCAGTGTCTTTGCAGGCTTCTCTGTGTTTTCTTCACTAATTATTCTGTAGGAAGGTAATTTGGATTATTAAATGTTCTTCAAGTCCTCTTCTCTATGGTTTATGAGCTCTTGCTAGTTTTAGTCATCTGGAGAAAAATGAGGCATGTATGTATCCAGAAAACAATATTTATTAGTAGCTACAAGGCACACAAGTGATATCACTTTGGGACCAGCAGTTATACAAATTTTACGTTAAAATATTTCTGCAAATTATAAATAAAGTCCACTGGGATTATTCAAGAATGAAAATATTTTTCCTGGAGAAAACATTAGTGGCACCAGAAGAGCTTTGTGCTGACTCTGAGGACCCATTTTGCTAAAAGCAAAGGCAGGGGGGTGACCAGCTGGCTCAGAGACATCAAAAAGGCTTAGAAAATCCTATTTTTACATTGCTGATTTGGCAGTACCTTCATGGTGTGATCTGGGACCTTTTCTCTCTGGCCAGCCATGACCACCACAGGCAGTTTCCATTTTGCAACTTGTTGGCAGCATTTGTAAAACTCTTAATATCTGAAAAGTACAGTTGCTGATACCTTGACTCAAATGCAGCAGACACTGAGGAGTCTCCTGAGAGCATCATGTTTAATCTGCAAAGGCATTATGTGTACCCAGTGCGTGTACTTCATCTTGCTTCTGCTGTAAAGTTGGTATTCATACACATCATTCAATACATGGCTATTTTTAAGGTGTGCATTTCCTTAGCTATCAGTGTGTACCAGCTTTTGCTCTGACGTTACATTTCATATTAGCTGTCCCCTGTTTGAGTCATCGTTTTAGGAATACAATTATTTTGTGCTGACGTCTCCACCACTTTGATTCGTGTAATGAAGTTTACATTACAGCAGGAGGAAATTTATGGAACACTAAACTAGAAGCCCTCCCTCCCCTCAAGAGTTGACTAAGATGGGAACAAAAGGAGTAATCATGGGTGATAATTGTCTCATTCCATTTTCTTCTGAAACCTTATTCCAGCTGTCCCAAGAAAACATGCTTTATACAATCCAGGTAATGAAAGAGCAATTCTAAAAGCCAGTTGTCTATAAAAATCTGGAGCTGATCCTTTACTCCATGGAAGCAGGAAGGTAATTGCATCGGTATGCCAACTGATGGAGATCATCACTGGGATATTATATCCAGGTTCAGAGTGCCAACTTCTCTCTCTCATAAGGTGTTGGAACAATAAAAACACCTTAAAACATTGCAGCAAAAGCATTCCAGCACAGAGATGGCTTCTCGTTCTCTATGGGTCTCTATCTGAGAGAAAAACACGTACAAGATCCAGTGGCTAAAAACTGAAGAAAAATTCTGTGGCCTGGGGTGGGAGGATTATCCTGGCACCTTCAAGCTTTCCAATCTGTTAAACTGATAAACCAGTTATGAAAACAATAAGATATCTGGAAGCATTCCTTCCAAGACACAGGAAACTAGAGTGAGAAAAGGAAACGTCACAAGTGGTTACACACATGTAATTTTCTCTACCAGAAATATACATTTTATAGCAGAAAGAACTAACCAGGCTCATCTAATGAAAAAGAGAAAACAATCCTGAATTCAGCATGACATACATCCTAATAGACAAATGCTATAATTATTCATCTTTACAAATAAAACTATAAAAGTATAATCCCTTTAGATGAAACTCAACTCTCCTTCCTGCTGAGAAGAGTTTCAATAAACGGAGATGTGTGTGAGAAGAAGGTATCTAGGAATTTATCTTACTTGAAAATAGATCATTATGTATATGCAGATCACTGTATATCAAATAGAGGTTATAGATTATTTTTTTGCCCCAGGTGAAAAGAAAGATTAAGAAACAGATACAGTAATTAATTTCTCAGTGATTTAGTGAAATGCTGCCACCCAGGTCAGGGCACACAACCATAACAGTCACAACACGAACAGTACAGAAGTTAGATAACTGAAGATAAAAGGGTTATGTATGGTTTAAAAACAAACACACAAACACCTGCTTGTCTTTTATGTTCAGCAGAGTACCCTGAGCATACAGGCAAGTGATCCTTTTGTGCAAGAGATTAGCATGTCTCCTAGCAGAGAGTTGAACGAGTCGTACTCACAAAAGTGACCAAAAAAAAGTGGTAGTCACAGGTTTTGATCCAAATTTGTTTTGATTAGGTGCAGGATTTCTATCCAGTGCCTTTAAAAACTGGCAGTTTAGCAAAAATGTCAGGCTGCATAATTTCCCACTGGCTAGAAAAATACTGCAGATGATCTCTGGAGTGAAACTGAGCAAAAAACCTCACCTCATGCAAACAGTAAGTGGTGTGGTTTTGTTTGGTGGGGTTTTTCCTCTGTGTTTTGTAGTAAGAAATCGGGTACATTCTTCACTTCTCATTGTTAGCCAAACTGCACTGTGACATTGGGAAATACTGATTCCTGATTTTTAAGGGCTCTCCCCAATATATACCTTGGTTATAGGATTGATCATTAATCTGTAAGAAAGGCCTAGAATTTGATTACTACACACTCAATACAGATTAATTAATCTGCAGATTCAGCTACACAAGATCCCTGAACTCATCCCTCAAGCAAGGATGTTGATAAATGGGAAAAACCTGGACTTTTTCAGGTTGTACTGCACAAACAGAGCCCAGAACAAATGGACATGTCCTAAACCCACCATCCCTTAGAGTTCAAACTCACTTGGAAGGTGACAGATGAGAAATTCCAGGGACAACTTGGCAAATCCAGAGGTCACTGGTGGAAGCAGCTGATACAATTCACATATTCATTCATCTATTGCATATGGAACATAGGGAAGAGGAGTCGGCTGAAGGGTGGTTTCTAAAGAGCACACCAAAAATCACACACACTGTCCTTGTTTCCAGTGGGGGAATTGGAACTTGCCATTTCCACCTGGACAGCTTAACTAGAGCCTCCATTTGATGTTTGATGATGACAATGACAAATGATTACATGAGCTGGGGATCTCCGCTGCAGCCACCACAGTTTTAACATCTCATGTATCATGGCATGTCTAATGATACTGATTTTGGTGCATTATACTGATGTTTTACAGTCCTAGTGGTGCCTTGGTCTAGTTTCACCTGAAATCAGAAAGATTTGATTGGTACAGTCTTGTCTCTGGGAAACCATTAAGGTCATTAGAGAAGAAATGCATTTCCAGTTGCCTCAGGGTTTGTGCTGGACCCCAGAGCCTAGAATGACTCTTAGGAGTAGGTCTGAAAATAAGGAAACACAGTAGATACAAGTGAATTCAGCTGAAAGGATGGAATATGTGCAGGGTTCAGGTGGGTTCACTCAGCTCTAAGTACAATTAAAAAATGGGGAAGGAGAAGTTCACTGTGCTGTAAAAAAAAAAGATTTTTTTTTTCCTGAAGAGTGAATTCACTTCTTCATAGTCTGCATTATACAGCAGCTGAATCTGATTTTTTTATGTTCTTGTAAAGCCAGAAAAATGTATTAGAAATTGCTAATGTTTACCGTGTTTCTTGTCAGAATAGTTAGATGCTTTGGTTAAAAAAGCCCCACACTGATGGTCCCTCTTAAATAAATACTTTTAAGTTAATAACTTGGGGCTGTTGAGCGAATTAAAAACAAAACCAGAACAAAATCTAAACAAAATATTATTTCTGCAAGAAACTGGTGTCCGAATTTAGCCCATGCAATTTTTTGTCAGGAGAGGCTAAAATTATCTCCAGCTAAACCAAGGCTCCCGTCCCCTTGTCATTTAGGAACTCTTCCAGTGACATGCAGGCAAAGACTAGAACTGACAATTATCTGCAACAGGAAAAAAGACCAACAAAACGGAGGTTAGAGGACGTGTTATTTATTGTGCTCCTCTGACAGCCCAGATGCAATGAGATGAGGCACAAGTGCCCAGCCACTGTTTACAGGAAGGATCAGCTCTTGAAATAGACTTTCATTTCCCTTTGCTCTGTCATAATTAGGAATGTCAGATTTCTCTGGGGGGGAAGGCATGGAATAAGTTTTTGCTTCCTCTTCTTTCTCAGAAAATGAAAATATGAGTAAGAATTGAGATATCTGCAGTAAGTATCTTTTGCTCAGCCTAAAATTTATTTATGTTTTTGCATTGTTCATAATCTAGTTAGTTCACTGAAAGTACATTCAGATCTGTTAAATATGAATTCTTTACAAATCTCTTATCCAATGAACTTAACGTGAGATACCAGTAAATCAGGAAAAAATTAAGAAATACTGCAGGTGGAAAGCAACAGTATAGCTGAGCAGTGCATGGGAAAGGTGACACATACAAGTTTTGACAGATTTTGGATGCTAAGGCATATTGTGCTTCTGAAAACAGTCTTGGAAAATGAATTTGATATAACAGCACATTTATTATAATGGACTTAACACTGCACATGTTATAAAGAAACCACAATAAGTTCCCAAAACCCCCCAACCCAAAGCAGCAATTGTTTAAAACTAAGCTGACTTTTTGTACACCCGAGGTGCTGGTTATTTTGGCTGGTTGGTTTGTTTTCCTCCTGATTTCTGCCCTCACATACAGTTGTCTCCCACATCCTCACGCCCTGTGTATTCCATACAGCTGGCTCACAAAACCCATTCTCCCTTACGAGAAATGTTTGACAAAACATGGATTTGGGCCACGCTGAAACAAGATGTTTCTTCTCTCTCCTTTTTTTTTTTTCATTTCAAAACCGTTTTGCGAGCAGAAAATTCTACGGGCACTTAGTTTTGGAAATGTTTCTGCAACAGAATATATTCCTATGTTTTGAGAGAGCTTCGATGACTCCAATAACATCCATACCAGCTCGCAGCTGCGTTTGGATCCCAAGTCCTTGGCTCTGGGTGTACGTAGGGCTGCCAAAGAGCTGAGCTCCCCAGCAGAATGGGAAGCCCTCCCTGTCTCTGCTGTGGGTGCACCAAGTCCCTTGCTTGGGGCAATCCGCGAGGCTTCCAGGCAGGCTTGGATTACATGGGAATTCATCTAACCCTGCATGTTTTACGGCTCAGCGAGCAAATCCGGGAACAAATGGATGTTTGAAATTAAATTTTGTTCCCGATGTGCCAGATCGACCACCTGGGCAGAGTCCTGAGTCCGCATGTCTGGCTGTGGAGTGCCGCCCTCTGGGGCAGCTGAATGCCATCCATCTGCCACCTTCCAGCCCACAATTTAGCCCAGAGGTTGTGTTTTTCCTAAGTGCACCCCATCCTAGGCAGTTACCATGGCAACCCAGGGACCGACTGTCAGATGCCAGTCCTGCTACAGCTCCGCTCCTGTCAGGATACAGCTAAATCACTGAAGCACTGGGATTTGTATTTTATGGTCTTTAGTGTAAGAACTACGGGGAATAAAGAGCTCAGGTCATACCTGCACTAACCAGCCACATTCAGAGCTGTCACTCCTGGACTGGTGACAAGTAATTACATTTTTTAGCCCAGCCTTTTTACATTCATTGTTTTGAGAAAGAGCCCTTGGAGCACTCAGCTTTGCTATCACACAAGCACATCCGTGCTGCAGCAATGCCACTAATGGTTTACCAAGAGACACGCTCGCTGCTTTGCCTCAGGGGGTTAATACGAGGTTGCCAGGGTGGAGGAACATCGTCACCTCCTATTTTTACAGGACTCACCTCAGGAACGTTAAAGGCTCCAAACGCTGGTTTTATTATTCAGCTCTTAAGGGATGACAGGCAAATTGTTCTGTCCTTCACGCCCACTTTCTTCAGCTGTTGAAGGGGAATTCTGACGCTGGTGTCTCTCTCTGTAAACTGGATATAATGCCATTTTAAAGCTAAGCTGTATAAAATGTATAATTATTAGCATCATCACCACTTACCTTGTGACTAGGGTGATCCCAGAGCCCTGTCAGAAGAGGATGGCAACGTTTGACTCAGAGCATCACATCTGGATGCTTGAGCAGCCCGTTTGCTCTTTTACCAGAAAAATAGAGCCATACACTTCAAAACCCTGGTGGGCACAAATCTGGGGCTCTGCTACCAGACAGAAGAAATTCCCAGCCTCACTTTTCCATTCTTCTATTTCTTCAGTCGTATATCCTAGTGGATGTCCCATATTTTTCAGCCTGCAGTTTCATGGAGACACCAGCCACCTTCTCATGGAAAGGAGAAGAGCCTGTCTCTTGTAGATATATAGCACAGCAGTTTGTTATCCTGCAGAACTCTGCAACATGAAAGTATTTTGTTTTAACAGTGTCATATGGCCAGTACACAGCAACCCAGGAGGTCACAGTGATCTGACAGTCAGCTTTAGATGTGGGATACCCCCTGCCATACTGCAGGCAGGTGGCATTGGAGCGTTTCCCTGCAGCCCAGCTACACTGAACAGTCTTCTCTATAGCATCCCTCTCTTCTCAGACTGTCAGTGAACCAAAAGAATCACTGCTGCATTGAAAATTTCCCCCTTCCTTGGGTTTAATTCATCTTGTAATTTATCCTCACCTTGCTTGCTTTCAGCTGCTCTCTGCTTTCCAGGGAATGAACATGCAGGGGGGAAGTGGAGACCTTTCTCCTGCTCCTCATGTCTGCTCTCTGCCTGTCCACTGCCAGTCCAGAAGGACGGGGACCAGCTACCCCTGCATCTTGGGCTCACTCTCTTACACTGTTGAGTCACTACTCTGATCTCCTGCTTGATAGAATGCCAGCAAAGAGAATGCCAGAGGGGAAAGATAGTGTGAGAAGTGGGATGAGAGAAATTAAATGATGAATCTCATTCAGTTTCTCATTTTTGTATCTTGTGCCCAGCTCTCCTCCGTAAGAGCATGTAACAGACCAAATTTAGAGCCTCCAGACTGCAATCAGACCCATTCAGCACAGCGATGCACAATCCTTGTGGTGTGAGCGAAGCTGAATTTCAGAGCAAGCACGTGGATTTTCAGCGTGGCAGGGGAAAGCGTGCGGCCGTCACCCTCAGTGGCACCCCCGGACCCAGGCTGGGAAGGGGTGAGGGGCTGGGAATTGCTGCTGTCACAGTGAGGGGGTGTGGAGGGAGGTGATGGCTGTAACTCTGGGGGGGGCGTGAGGGCTCCCCGCACCCGGACTGAGCAAGAGCTGCTGCCGCGGGGACAGTCACACTCTTGTGTACTCACTGCACAGCCCCTACGTGCAAGGGTAGCAGGTGCCCAAGAAATTATAGTTTTAAAGAAAGTTCACTTGAGAAAGACTGGAAAGAATTTTGGAGTCTTGTCTGTAATATCCTTGAGCCTGTAAAGTTTCTGTAGTGCAACCAACATCCAAGCCAAATGGTTTTGTCACAGTGCCTAACTTTATTTTAAAAGCTATATTCATTTAAGGATTTACAGAACCCTTCCTTACTCTTTATATTCTGGGTAAAATAACCATGAATGATTTTAAAGCGCAGCATTTTCCCTTTGAAATGCTCACGAAATTAGACAGCTAACAGTCCCAGGCACATTGTTTTCCATGAACAGAAGTGGCGTGTGGAACATCCCACGCCCTCAGAGCTAGCTACTGACAACCAAGACAACATTAACTCAGCAAGAACTGAAGTGAGAGCACCAACTCACCTTGCACTTACTACCGAAGGGTCATCACCCTCTGGGGAACAGAAATCCCAGCTGGCAACTTGGCTGGCGTGACATTCAACCCACCATTAAAAGTACCTTGTATTAATTATCATTTCTTCAGATGATTAAACCATTACAGGCTAATTTTTAATGTACATACTTTTAAACCAGAATTCTTTGGATGTGCATGGGGGATCCAGTACAAAAATGAAGAGCAGACATGCAAGAAACATTATATATGAGATAGAGAAGGAACATCAGAGTCTCAGAACTGGAGAATCTTGCTCAGTGATGTATCTGCCCCTGGAAAGTGAGAACCAGAGAACAAAAAGGCCAATTAGCAATTGCTTATAATAGAACATGAAGCAGCTGTATTCAGTTAGAAACAAATAGCCAAGTAATTACTGGAAGATTTGGGTCTACCATAGCTGGTTTCAAAGATGCAGTGGGGCCGGGACTGTCATGGGCTGTGGCTGCAGCAGATCAGGTTTGCTGGTGTCTCTCATCAGAGCCGGAGTCCTGGGAAGGGCTGGGGCACTGCACTCCCTGCTGCTGTTAAAATTCACAGTGCAGCTCCTCATCTTTTTGACACAAGCTTCACCATCCATGTTTGAGACGTTGCGTAGGAAAGGAGTCTTCAGGTTCACCAGGAGACAGGAATTTGGGAACGGAGGGCTCTGAGGCTCCTGGGGATAAAGCCAGAAGGATTTTGGGGCTTGCCTCACCGGCTGGGCAAAAGCAGCGCCCATTTGCTCCTGATCCCTACAGCTCTGTCTTCCTCCCTCCCAGCTCTGCTTTCACTGCTCACCAGGAATAAAACCAGTAGCTACAGGTGGCCAGATTGCGTGGGGCTAAGGGCAGGTCAGGAGGAGAAAATACTCGGAATGGGGTCTGAGCATGGAGCCATCCCACAGAGAAGAAGATCTACAGTGCTCTTTGAGAACAGCTGCAGATCCCCTGGGATTTGTTTTCCAATTAGTCACAAAGCACATTAACAAACTCTATTTAGAAGGTTTTATACTTGAGTGAGATTTTCCTAAATTAGTAGCCATCAGTTCTTATTCGGATAGTGATTCTGTCAAGTTCCATGGACTGTGCTAGTGGACAGCCATCCTCCTGCAAAAAAAAAAAAGGCAGGGAGTCATAATCAGGAAAAAAGGAGCTTGCTTTAAGAGTAACAAATCCCTACTTTTTGTATCAAAACACCTTGTTGTGCCTCTCAGTAGTTTTAGCAGTAGTTGTTTTTTGGACTTCAGTTTGTTCTGCCAGTAAAGGGAAATTAATCTAGAGGAGAGCATTGACAGAAAGTTCTTAAAAGGCACTGAGAAGGGAGATGGTAGCTTTTCATCAAAAGAACAAAGCAGCTGCAGAAAATAAACAGAACATTTGAACCCAAGGAAAATAAATCTCTCTTACTCTAAATAACTCAGACTCAACAGCAGAGAATGTCACTGAGAAGACAAACTGGATGCTTACACAGATAAAGGCATTTGTGCATGTTATAATTCATGAAAACAGCTTAAAATTGGTTTCACCCCACATTTCACAGCCTAAATCAGTTTCTGTTTAGGCAGGGCAGATGACCTCACGTGTGGGAGGCTGAACCTGCCTCAGTGGCATCTTTGCAAAGAAAATGACTTTGTAGACACAACCACTCAGCAGTCCGAGGCAGCAGCTCTGAGTGTATCCATCCCTCCCTCACACACAAGCACAGACTCAATAGTCATTTTGCTGGGCCAAGGAGAGTGAAACCTCTATTGAACGTTGACTTGTGGAATTTCTTCCTCAAAAACATCATCTGGGTGGTTCTCAGAGACCTTAAGGTGTACACAATAGTTCAGTGCAATGTTTATCTGCTGCTGAGCTAAGAAAAATTCACCATAAAAGTGGTTCAGGGTGCCATTAATGAACCTTGTCCTACCTCCATCAGGAGAAGGCACGAAGAACTAGAACTTAAGAGTGGTTTGAACAAGCTCAGCATCTTCGACGCTTAAACAAGAGATTGTGTCCTACAGGGACATCTGCCCAAGCTTCAAGGCAGCACATTATTTACCAGGAATTGTAGCAACACATCAAAGAAGTTGCTTTTGGTCTTTGCAATGGCCTTGAGGAATATCCCCCCCCTCGTAGAAGTGAGCACAGTCACACCTGAACCCTTGCTCTTCCCAGGACTTAAGCAAGGTGTGGCAGGGCACAAGGACAAGCTTGAGCAGGTGTGCACAAAGCAGGAAGAGAAGGTGTTCCCTGTATTCTTATCACCACCCTGTCCATAGATTCTGGCTGTTATTAGAAACCAAAGGTTGTGGACATGTCTTTTAGCTTCCACCTAAAGGATCTGGTCATTCGATGCTTCATCCAGCAGCATCGCCCACCTCTGAGCCCCCCGTCTGCAGCCAGACCCAGAGCACAAGATTTGCTGCTCAGATTGAGAGGTTTTGGATTTTTGGGTGGTTTGTTACATACAGTGACTCCTGTGCACATTTGGATAACACTTTCAAACGTTTTTTTTTGCTGCTGTGAACTCTGGAATTACCAGCAGCCCCTTGCTGTTGCCAACAGCTCCTATTACTGCACGGTTCTAGGAACTCAGATTTAGCCCATTATCTGAATGTTTATGAAAAAACCCTAACCCAAACACTAGGGATATCCTAGTTTTAGAAAAACTGCTTGGAAAGCTTCACTGAAGCTTAAGAAATCTTCCAAGCATTAAACTTCTTCCCTTACTGAGATCCAACCCTCCTTTTAATCAGTAAACTTACAGCTAAGCATTGTGAATTAAAGGTAATATTTAGCCTTTGAATAAATAAGAGACGTTTGGGGAATGATGTGCTTATCAGAGAATGCTGGGGAAAAAAAGACATGTACAAAATTATTGCTTTTGTTTTATATTGTATACTCTTCTCTGGCAATTGCTACGACTAAAACAAAAGTGGCAGAAGCAGCTTTTTTATTTTTAGAACGACATCCACAGTGATTTATTAAACATCTCTAGGGAAGACAAAAGGCATCCTCTCCATGTACTTACTGGAGGAAGAATTTATTTTTAAGGGAAAAGTTAATAAATTCCAAAATAAGAAGAGTCAGGCTTCTGTTGAACCACCATGGTCACTCATTTTGAAAGCAAATGCATCTCAAATATCCTCTCTAGAGGACCTAAGAACTGCAGCAAACACTGTGCTATTGTATTTAATTCACGGAACTGCTCAGGAGGCCCAGCAGTGGAAGGGCTCCTTCACTGGAACAGATGCCACACAGAACACAAACATGGCTTTATTCCTCTTACTGACAGATAAAGTGGACCAGACAATCCTACTTTATCTATACACTAAGTATCCTATATGTATTTATTGTAGAGTTCTTTTTAAATCTAGTAAGAGGAGAACTCCCATTATAAAAATTCAAGGCTAATTTGCATGTGATATTAAAAACACTGCCCAGCGCAGTGCTATGAACAGCAAGGTTTGAGTAAGCTAGACCACTGTGTTCCCCCCACTCCCAAACAGATGTACCACAAACCCATAAAATATTCTTTCATTTCTTGCTGGTCTAGAAACGCTTGCCCAAAATGTTATGTCGTGAAGAAAAACTAAAGCTTTGCTCCCTTCTGCAGCAAAAGGGCCACTTAGTCCACCAGAAAAGACAGATATGCATATCAGCTGTTACTTTCATTCCATTTTCTTAACAAACAAGCAACTTACCTGTACTTCTTCTCCCTCGTTCACATTAGATGTGTTCTCAAACACCAGACTTCCATCCTCTGTTCCAGTGACTTCCTCTGGGTGTGAAGTTTCCTGTTTTCGACAGAGCTCCAGTGTTTGAGACGGCCGTTCTTCTCAGCACCCTCTGCCTCCAAGAACTTCTTTCCCCAACAGTTTTCCTCTCCGTTTCTACATTTTCTTCACTGGATCACTTCCAGGGCTTCTATACTTTGCTCTTCCTCAGTAATTTCTTATTTTCTCCTTTAAAACAAACAACTCACCCCCCACCCACCCATCTCTTCACACTTTTCCTCTCCCCTCTTGTTATTCTCCCCTTGCCCAAGTATCTTCACTGTTAGTGGTGGCTGAATTCCGTATTAATTCCCACTTCTCCTCCCTCACAAATTTCTCTTCATCTCTTCCAATTGTTTTAGTTTTCCTGTCTCCCTCTATTTCTGTATCCCTTCCCCGTGTCTCTTCAGCCTGCCTGCACCGTGAATCAGGACACCAGAGTGTTGTGCTAATGTTCATTTAGTTTGGGGAATTCTTTTTGTTGATGCAAGCAAAGTTTGGGAAGTTTTTGTGATGAACGTGTATTTTTATGACAACAAGGTAATGAAGCCTCCAGTACCCTCATCCCACTGACTTAGAGTTCTTCCCAGGATTCTGTAATCCCCAGTGGAGCCTCTCAGCATCTGCCACCCTTGGCAAGAACTGCTCTCCACTGCTCCACCTTCCCTCCTTCACTTTCCCTTCCCCACTGCCATCCAAGAAATGTATGGACAAAGGGTAAAGCCCATTACACAGACTGAACTGCCTTCCTTCCCAAATTACTCCTACAAAGCAACGTGCAGGGACTTTCAAATTCCTGTCCCTTTGCACTGCATTTTGTCTTTTCCAAATCCAACGAAAATTAAGATGTATCTGCTGATGTTGCAAAGAGTGCAAACTCACAGATCTGTCGGTGAAATGCAACTATTTCACCAGCATTACAGATTCAAGCATGGAGGATGGAAAGTGGCACTACAAACCTGATGGAAAGACAATTTTCCCTACTGATGTGTGGGGTTGCCCATGGATATGCAAGAACCAAGGGACACGGGGTCCCAAAGATACAGAATCCCAGTGCTCACTGTAAGAAATAATTGTATTTGTCACTTCACAAACATTGTAAGAAAGAACGCAAATGAAGGCAGTAATGGGGTTATGGTTACAGGTGATAAATCAATGGCAGCACAAAGAAAAAACCACAAAACTACTTAAAACAACCAAATCTTTTAATTAGAAAGCAACAAACATGCAAACAGCAGGTATAGAAATTTATTTGAACCAACGTTTTTACTATAATGAAAGTTACTTTAAAACATTGATCCAAGCTCCCACATTTGCAGGTTAAGGAAAATATTGCACTTTGCATCTCTAGCACCCCTCATACATGGCAAAACATTTGAAAAACATTTTTGCTTATTTTAACTTGCACACTCTCCCCAAGTCATGCACACAGTCATTCAAAAACAAAAGGTTAGGTTATCCAAAAGCAATACCTTAGAATTGCACTAAAGCTCTGTAAGGAAAAATATAATTAATGTCTTATACAAATTCCATTGACGACTCGGTGCTCGCACACAACTGCCAGTTACTCCTCATCTTCATTTTCGTTCTCCTGACCGGATCCTTCTGATCTGTCACCTTCCAATCGGTCTGTAAACACAGAGATTCAGTAAAGAGAAATCGCCAAGTTTTCTTTTTCTGGTAACTATTTATAACTTACTGTCTCCCTGGGCTATCACAGACCATGCAGTGGCTGTGGGTCATAGGGCGGAAGGAAGTCCACACGGAATGACAGCAGAGAGTGGGTAGAAATGTTACCACAAGAAAGGAGAAAAGGAGAAAAGCCCTGAAGGATTTCCAGGCATAGAAGTGGAATTTGTGTACAGAAGGAAAAGCCTTGTAGCTGCTGACTGGCTGTCAGCACAGGAAAGATGAATGCAAGCATAACAGTAAAATGAGGTGGTGAATACAAGGGGTTGAGTGCTGTTCTGGGGAACTGACACTGGAAATAGTTCCAGTGAGAAATGGGAATACTCCAGAAACTGGGGGATCACTGTCTGTCACTGAATACATCAGGAAAAGTACCTTTTGATGGGAATGTTGAGAAAAGGGCAAATACAGAAACGTGCAAGGGAACACGGCTGGCTCAAGATCACCCAGTCAAACATGCACTGTCAGGTTGAGAAACACCCACCCTGCCTTAACACAGATTTTTGCTGATGTTGTAACTCAAGTGTTGGGCACTTCTTTTAGTCTTTTACTCCAAAGAGGTAATAACAAACGAAGGAAAAACAGAACTGGCATACTCAACTAACAGCTACAAAAATGGTGCAAGTCTCACACTAAAGAAGCAATTCCTAAGGACTTCTATCAAGAAAACCTTGAACAACCCTTGAACCTTTTCATTGACCACAGACAGCTGAAGATCTTGATGATTCCCCAGTCCATCTCCTATTTCATAGGCAAGCTGTTCAGAAGTCTCTCACCTGCTCTTATATGATTCAAGGAAGCCAACATTCGTAGCATAAAAGAAGCTGGAACAGTGATTGTGTTTCTCGTCTCTTCCAACATTAATTCATTACGTGTTATAACCTGGAGGGAGGGAAGGGAAAGAAACAGCACCAGGAATAAACACAAAATTGTACTGCATCAATATGGGTTTGTAGATAGAAAGTTCCCATGCAAAAGCCATTTTACGGAGTCCAAAATGACAACAAGGGACCAATATTTTAATAATTACTATTGAATACAGTTACTTCAACTGTATGTGGGAAGAGAAGTCAGATGGTGGACTCTGCCTGCAGGTATCTGTCTGTCCAGGGAATGTTCTAGTAGGGCCATCGTTCTGTTGCCCACATGGTGGATATTAAGATAAGGTACTGGGAAAAACTTTGGAAGTGAGTTCTTGCATGAGGCAAAGCAGAGTGAGGAGAGAAAGTGCTGTTCCAGATGGCAACTGTTGTAGAGAACAAGTTCCAGCCCCAGCACTGGCCAAGAATGTGGGAAGGAAAGAGCTGAGGTTACCCTAAACTCCTACCTTCATGCTGCTCGAAGCTTTTGGAGAGAATCCAAGGAACACAAGCAATTTTCTGTCCCAGTTCAGGAACATTCTTCAGCTCCATCAATCTTTCTAAACAGACCTACAGCTTGCCTCTAGACTACTTGACAGAGCCTGTTCCTACCGTCTTTGTTTCAAGGGGAAAAAACATCCACTGCTGAACACATTTATCTCTCCTGCCTCAGTCCTTCCTCGTGGTACTTCCTTGCCATCCTTTGTTCCCATCCCTGCTGACTTCTCCCATTCAGTGAGTTTATGGCCTCTCTCAGTTTCCCCAAACACAAAGCTTTCTACCCAGACCTTCCCTTCCATGGGAAATTCAGTCTAGGTATGTTGCTCTGGCTAATCTTAACATGGTGAAAGCTATTTTACTGCTATGAACATCTCCTGCCCTCTACATGGGTATTTCAATACAGGGATTAAATTAAAATACAAAACCCATGTAAAATTGCAAACTGCACTGCGGTCAATTTTTCTGAAAGTTCTACCATTTTTGTTACAGAAAAAAATAATCAAACCTCTAAATGTTTTGTCATTATTAAAAATCAAGGGACAGAAGTAACCATACAGTAACTACTTTTAGCACACATTTCTGTTTATTTCTAAACCCCAAAGGCTCCCAAACACATCAGATTAAAGCTGTCATAGAATATAAGAAGAGGTGTCACTTCACTCAGTGCTACTACTGCTAAAATAATGGGAAAGGTTCAAAACCCGTAAGTGGGTGGTTTGGGGTTTTTTTCCGAGGGATGTGGAGCGGTGACTAAAGGTTGTGGGTTTCTGTTTAAAACAGGTGTAGCACTACTACAGAGAAATAATGATCAGAAAACCCTTCCTCCACTGTATCCCTGCTGCCCAAGAGATTGACAAAAACCCCAGCTAGCCACCCCACAACCAAATCTGTCCTACAATATTACTTAAGGAAAACCATATGGTAATAAATGATGTTGTGTAAGTCCCTAATGTTATCCAGCAGTAGCTGTGTGATCACCCCAGGCCAGTTGCTGTATACAGTTGTTGCTCTGGGGGCACCAAAGCACTCTTACATAATTTTTATGTACAGCCTTCTCTAACCAATCGGGCTTGCGATGTTTGCTTTATTCCAGAAAGGTCCCAATTTCCAATCTTAACTCCCTTTCATGCCACTAAATATTTAACAGGATTGATTTTTGCACTCTCTGGTCCTCTGTATATCATTGCATTGCCTTCATTTATTTGTTTAGAGACAATTAATTAATTTATTCATTCCTGCCGGTTTTCCTTCTATATCTGAGTGTTCACACTTGTGCCAACTTCTTCCATGTATTCCATAATACATTTCAGGGGGAGCTGATGAAATGCAAAGTGCCTCTGTGTGCTGCCAAGGGTATGAAAGTTAACTATTCTAAAGGGCAGCTTTGTATTTGTAGCTCATTTGGTCAGTATTAAATAACTCCGCTAATTCAGTATCAGTAATTTGTACCAAAGGCTTTTACAGCCTTAGAAGATGCAACATTGCTGGGAAAAACGAGGAAAGGTTCTTACCTCATCTGCAAGTTTTCTGTTAAAAATCTTGGATTCTTCCAATGGTGACCAGATTTTTATATCATAATCAATACCCGAAGAGGCCAGAACTAGAAGTAATTGATTTTAAATTGTGTTATGTCTTACAGGAAGAAAACACATGCAAACATCAATAGTGTCCTTTTTTAAATTAAAAAAAGCAGCAGAACATGCAAAAGATAGAAGCAGAAAGTAAACACACAGCCACTACTAATGCATTTCTGCTGATGGCCTGATAAGCGTAAACATACATTAATAATAAAGCCTTAGATTTTGCAGACCCAGATACAGAACTAAGATCATTTCAAATGTATTTTGACATTTGATAACTTCAGTGTATTTCACGTGAATCTATTTGTTATTAAATATGAAGATGCAATGGCTGTTCTTTTAAACGCTTCTTAAATATGAAAAACAAGAAGTTGCAGAACATTCTCTAGATCACTGCACAAAAACCACTACAGGAATTAAAATTCCAAAGAACCATCTCAGCAGCTGGAAAACTGTACAGGATTTTCCAGCTACCCGTGATTCCTTCTATTACTCTAGTCTGTCTTTTCTATAAATACTGTCCTCTAAATACAAATTAATGGAATTTCTATGAATGTAAGTCATTCTTCTCATCTCACAAAGCCAGTGAGATGGAGACACGCACTTCTCTCCATTTTCTTACACAGAGCCAAGTAGAGACCAGATTCCAATATAGATCCCCAAAGTGCTGCTGGCACTTCAGTGACCCCATATGTCCCTCATTAGTGCCATGGAAAACATTTGATGCATTGAGGGCAGCAAGAAATAGAGACTCTTCTTATTACATCTGCCAATATTCCTATAAATACTATGTCAATAATAGTTTCATTTCAATACGTTATTGAGTAAGGAGGGTTTTAAGGGCCAAAGGTCATTAGTAAGAGGCAAAATTAAAAGCAGCATTATCTAATTTACATGAAAAAAATTAACAACAGCGCATTAATCATTAATCATTAATTAATGACAGCAGAGTTTAAGCCTGAGCTGTAAGATGCTCCACACTACAGGTAAGCTGAGCATGCAGAGGGTGGATAGAAATGCTGGTCTTACTGGGGTCGAAGGGGTGAGGCTGAAGGCAGTTCACCACGTGATTATCAGCTTCCAGCAGCATGAGATGCTCAGCTGTGTGGCGATCCCATATGAAAATATGGCCACAGTCTGAACCACTCATGACAAAGTTGGATCCCCAGAAGTTGGCTTCCTTTATCTGCAGTAAAAACCAAAATCACTCTGTAGGACTAGCTGGTGAAAAGCTCAGAGCACGCTCCCCTTTCTGCAATAGCACTGCTGCTGAAGGGAGAGCCCTGCACATGCAGGAATACCATTGAAGACAACTCAAAGAATGACTGATTGAAAAAAAAAGGAAGTTCAGAAGGTTATTGATCTTCAGAGCAAAGTAGCTGCTAACAGAAAAATAAACAAAAAGAGTTAGGGCAGACTGAGAAGTTTGAAAACAAATGTCAGCAGATCTGTCGCTTTCCAAAGGGACAGGAAGGATACTGGAGACAGGGTATGTGAAACAGTTTTTAGGAAGAGTTTGGTAAGTCACGGTGTGTGAAGGCTCATCCTGGGGAGGACTTACGGAAATTGGATGGTGGGAATTAAGAGGGTCTGACAGATGAAAAAGGGTCATGAAATCAAACTCAGGAATTTTTTCTCCTCTATAATAAATCAGATAAAAACTAGCTCAGTGCCAAGACTAAAGAGTACAAGGCCAACGTGGACTATTTCACATTCTATTTTTTTTCAAATTACCCCTGTTGCTGTGCATTTATTTGGAGTGAGGTAAAACTGACCTTACAAAGGCAGTGAGTTGCTTTGAGGGTCCACTTTCACACTGAAGGTCATCCTGGCATCTTGGGCCACTCTGTGGAATTTTGCTTTGCGCTGACTAGACCAGCACCACCCAAATTACGTTAGTTTTTAAATCACCTATCAGAAATCCTAACTGGCTGATATTTGGTTTTGGCCTACAGCTACATCCTCTGTAATGTTATTGTTGATGCAGTAGTTGGACCCTGGGTTATAACTGGCCATAATTAAACATTCAAGGAAGACTTTTCTGATTGGAGACCTGCACACTTGAGGAAGGAAATTGTGCAGCTCTGAGAATAACATGGTAATCATTTCTGCCTGAAAGATGCACAAATTACTCAAGGATTTTTCATAAACCAGGACAGATGGGAGGAAATTCACAAACCCAGAACTGTGATTTAAATAATAAGTCAAAAAATCTACACTTTCCCCCCTCTTTGTTCCCATTCCTATCCTTGAAACATGGTATTGTCATAGTATTTATTATAAGAACCATGTTGTTATCTGAATATTTTTGTATGGCTTCACACATTTATTATTAACTCTACTATTTATATTTCTTAAATGTCACTTATAAATAATTAACTTTGTCGTAAATGTATTCTCTATTAATTGTGTATTTACTAATTTGGTGGGAAAACAAACTCCTTGAGAGCTTCCCAGATGTGCCATCTCCTGGGTTTTGGAACTGACAGCAGCTGAAGCAGCCCGTCCTATGAGACAGAGCAGCATTAGAATGAAAATGATTGAAATTGCAAGCCAGGGGAAATGGTAGTAGTATCAGATACCACTTCCTTGAAATATAATGTTGATGCTGTGCCACACCTGCTGCATTCAAGATACCCTTACGATCACAGCCCAAAAGAATGTGGCTTATTCAATTTCTGAGCCAGAAAAAGCCACCCTAGAATAGTTTTCTTCCAAGAAACAACTATTAGGTTTGCTAAATATAAAATAATCTTTCCATGCCAAGGGCCCTCTTGCCCTCCCTTCCTACAAAGTTGTAGCCTAAATGATGCCCAACAATTAGTCTGAACAAACAAGAATGGGTCACTTCCTTCACTAATGATAAGAATCTTCTTCAGGAATCACTTGACCATTGTTAAATATCTGAAACTGTGTCACCTGCAGGGTGAGAGGTGGGATGGGGTGGCTTCAACAACAGGCAGAAAACTCAGCCACGGGATGGGAGCTGCAAACTCCCCAGCCAGAGCCTGGAGGTTCAGAGTGTCTGTCTGTCTGTCTGTATATACGTATGTATGTATGTATGCAGGATTATTGGTTTAGGGGTTACCAGGGCCTCCTACAAACTCTTCACATTGGCATGTGCTGGGCAGGTTTACACCTCCAGAGTTCACACAGATCATTCCCAGGGGTTGAGGTCCAGTTTGGTATTTAGGAATAACACCGGCGTACGGGACAGAATTTTGCACTGGAGACTATTTACCCAGAACTCTGCTCTGAATTATCTTCCAAGCGATGCATTGTAATAAAGCTCTAAAGAAAGCAGTGCCTGTCTTCATCCTTATCTTTCTTTTTGCAGTTTCCTCAGAAAATGCCCTGAAGAAAGGACAGAGACATTGTCCTGCCCTGTGCTTTGCCTCAGCTATCTCCGTACAGAATCGTAATAGTAAGTGGAACCCTGATCACTGTTAAAAATACATACTTTATTTCCAGCCTAAGTATGGCCAGTTTTAAATTTCAGGCTTGGTAGGTCTCTGTCTGCAGGATATGTACGAATGATTGCAGTCATTGGTCTGATGTCTGAAAACAAGCCAGCGAAACTGCATTCCTGGATTCTGTAGTGAATTCCAATAGTTTAATCCTTAGGCAACACTTGTTTTGTGGCTCCTCTTAATATCTATTGTCGTTATGTGTTACATCTCAATTATCCCCAAAAATAAATTACTTTATATTTTAATTTGCAATTATGACCTCTTCCTGTTTCCTTTGTATTCTTATCTAACTGCTGATTTTACCTTTCTAGTATTCATAAACCCAGTTTTAGCACCAGAGAAACTGGAGTTGGAAACAGAATTGGAATTCACATTCAAAGATTTTGGTATTTTTCAATCTCAAATACACACTCTCTTCTACTGTATGAACACACAGCTTATCCCATTTATCAGTTACACTCAGATGCTCCATTGCAGAAAAGTTTCATGTCCATGTTTTACAAGGGGGACTCTGGACTTAGGGTAAGTGGAATAAAGAAAGAATGTCATATGTATGAAAGAAAATAGGATTATAGAAACATTCCAACCCCACCAATGGTGCAAGCAAACATTGGTATAACGATACTTATCTTTGTTTTCTGGCAGTGTAAGAATCACACTTAAATATGCTTATTTAAAAAATCATAAGATTGCCAAATTAAGTTCTCAAAAGTAAGGAACTATCAGAATTATTCAATTTGCCTTCATAACCTTAATTCACTACGTATATATTGAAGAAGAAATGTCATCAGCCCTTGCCTTGCAGGAGAGAGAGTATCACTCACAATAAATCAAAGTGAAGTTTGTGACCGTAGAGACCAACAGGGAAAATGACACTGGCTTTCACTCTGAGTTCCCTGTCAGAGGTGCTCATGGGAAACAAAAGCAACAACACCCACCCAAAGAAACCAAACAACAAGATCTGTGAAATTGTCTATATAATGACACACATGCAGATGGAGACGGAATTAAGAGCCCTTAGATGAGCTCACTTCTCGTGCACCATTGTTTAACAAACACAGGAATGGCGTTTTGCTTAAAACACAGCATTTTGCGTGAAAAAGACAAAAGCATTGAGCAGCCGGGTTGTGATTTAATAACTAGCACCAGTTCTTTTTTCAATTCAGAGATGTCAAGGCTCTTCTAAACTATGATTTAGTTCTCACTTTCCCTTGCAAGCTGTTAGAAATTATTATTTAATCTTTAAAGAGCTTGAAAGGGAAAGTGAGGATTAAATCATAATTTGGAAGGTAGGTGCATTTTGTACCACTTAATCTGACAGAAAAACTGAAAAAAAGTTAAGAAAAAATACCCAAAATTTAAAACGAAAACTTAATGCCTAGCACAGTGACATGAGTCCCGTTAATTGTAATTTGCATTTAGAGCCAATTTGGTGCCTTACAACCGAATACAGAAGAAAAATGCACCCCAATATCCTCTTTGGGGAGCACCTCGAGGGGCACTCCATAAACCCCCTGCAGTTCCCAGAGCAGCCAGAGAGCGTGTACCATTGTGCGGGAGTTCCGATGACCTTTGTAAACCATCTTTATCAAGGGGCGCCTGATGTTCAACGTCTCCAGTTCCTCCATTTCTTTCCTCTCTTTCCTCCTCCTGAAGAGCTCCTGGATGCGAGCGACGGCCGATCGCCTGCAAGGGCAAAGAGAACAGCCCTGAGAGCCCTCCCAGCGCCCAGACGGGCCATCAGAAAGGGCTATAAAATAGTCATTAGGCACTCAAACACATTCTCCATCAGTTGGAAACAGACATCAACATTACCCCAAATGTCAAAAATTACAGACTTCAATTTTGTCCATCCTGGCTTAGAACAAGAATAGCATGCAAGACAGTGAATGGCGAATGATGCCAGGTTTTATTCCCCCTCTGTAGAGCAAACCTCAGCTGCTGGCAAAATTCACATGCTATTTTATTGTTCAGTGCTGGAGATACCCTACACCCATAACGAGGCAGCAAAATTCTGAAGGGAAAGATCTATGCCAAAACCAGAAGTTTTAAGATTTTATAAAGTTATTAAGGATCTAGTGCACCTTTCAGAGTGATTTAGTTTTTCCATAAAATCCTGTCCAATGTATTTCTCGTCACTATTTCTGTATGACAAGACTCAAGGTTTAGACAGCTTTTAAAAAGTTCCTGCTAAGACAAGAGATGATTTGAGATTAATTATTGCAGCAGCTATCCCTTAGGTTTACAGTGAGGGATGCAGCTGAAGATTTCCCAGAATAACAGAGGAAAAGAGCTAAATGGCACATTTTGTGTTGTGAATGTTTGATTCCAGGAATCCATTTTTTGATTAATTTCTGCCATTTGATTAATTGGTGCCAAACTTTTCCTCTTTAGCTCATCAGTTTGCAGACCCCCATAGTTCCAGCTGTAACCAGACCATCACATTCCAGCACCTGTATCTAGTTTTTTCCTGTCATTCCTTGTCAGGGTTGCCACTGGCTCTGAAGTCCTGCACACACTCCAAGGGGAATGTCACTCTTGGGAAGGACCAGGTACAGATTTGGGCAGAATGCAAGGAGTCGAAATACTGCGGGAGTTCACATCATCCTAAAAAGTAAACTGAGCCAGAGCAGAATATATTTGGAGCCTCAGCACGCTGCTTCCAGAAGGTAACCTGAATTTGTTCACATTAAGGTGCTCTGGTGTTCTAGTCACCGGTCCTGGAGACTCCAGCAACAAGTCCTTTACTCCAGAAAACCCCCACCAGACCTATCTCATAACTCATTTTCTCAGCCAGTGGTCTGCTCTGAGTTTTGTTTCATCTCTGCCATAGGGGAAAGTTGCACCAAAGACTTAGGGTGAAATGCTACCCTACAGCCAGGCAAAGAAGGAAAATGAATGCCAGCAATGAGTCATTGATACAGATTTATTACAAAAACAAACCACAAACTGCCACTCTGAGACGGATAACTTAATACAGCTAAGCTTTTCAAATAAATTTTAATACTTTTTTATAGAAACTAGAAGAGATTTGAAAGCACTAGCCAATAGATCCACTTAACAGTGTGCTATTTATTGTAATACATTTCTTAGATGTCTGCCTAGCAAACAGTCCCAGGGAAAACAGACTACTAGTATTTCCTTGGTGGGAGTTTTCTATCTCCTCAAAATGTGTAATTTTCTAATTCCTCCTTCTTATACTACTCTAAATAAACACACTGTATTAGTTAGTTAGTCCTTATAATACAGAGTCAACTTTATTCTTCAACAGATTTAGGAAGAGGGTTGTTTGCTGGGTAGCAGTAACAAGTCTTGGGATTAGAAAATGGTATTAAAGTAACTAATTGGTAAGGCAAAGTAGTTTCTTGCATAATTTTTCATCTAAACATCTCTAGGAAAATTAATCTCCTCTTCTAAATTCTCCTAGGCTTGGATATGCAGACATTACAAAAAACCTCAATTCCACTCAGCAGTCAGAAATCATGCATTTTTTAAAGAGAAGCAGAAGCACAGAAGCAACTTTTGGTAAAAACTTTGAACTAAATTGAGCTCTGAATTGAAAACCCTGATTTTGGACCTTATTTTAAAATGCGTGTCTGGATTTATATTTATTTATCTTGTGAGGTTGATGATTACCTTGGAGAGTGCAGCCAAGCACGCACAGCTCTAACTGTGATACTGTTATCGAGCCCTCTGATAACATCCTGCAAAAAGCAGGAACCTGGCACAGGCCAGGCTGCTCCAGAAAAGATAAATATGAGCCCAATATTTGTCTCTTTTCAGAACAGAGAACATTATAGGAAAAAGGAGTCTCTCTGAGAGGTATTACGTTGTCATAACTACAGATTTTCTACACGTTTTTTAAGTCTCACACACACACAAAAAAGTTAGACCCCAACATATCTCTTTTCATAGTGTTTTAATTTTCATTTGTATTTGTAAGAAGCAATTCCTGTCCGTGCCAACACGAATTTAGACAGCAGCCTTATCCCTTGGAGCATCAGCTATATATTATACGTGAAGAGAAATAGGAAAGATGTAAACATGTAGTTTAAGCCTTCAAAGAAATAGTCACATAGGGCATTTTCTGTATGTTTAGAAATTCTGAAGCGTAGCGAGGGTTTTTTAAAAACAAAAATCCGTACACTATGCACGATTAAATAACTAGTTTGTCAAAGGACAGTAATGCAGTGGCTGCCACAAAATGAAGCTGGTACCTGGATAACCCTGCTTCTTCCAAACACCGTTCTCCCAGACCGGCCGTGTCCTGAGCTGGGCAAGGCTCACATCCACCTGCTTCCCCTTCCCACCCCTCCTGTCTCGGCTCTGCATCGAGGACTCAGCTCACTCCTGACTCCTCCAGAATTAGGGCTCTTTGTCCCTTCCTAAGTTTCCAGATTTGCTTACACACACACAACCTGTGTTTTCCCTGGTAGACTGCTTTGGCCTGGAAGTGACACCACCCACTCGACCAGTGCCAAGTACACAAACCTTGGTTCCTTCTCTCGTGCTCTTTCATCTTTAAGGTATTTTTCCCCCATCCTGTTGCCATCTCCCAAACAATTGCAGGGAACCTAAGGCTTGTAGCCCTTAATTTAGACCCTATTTCTCTGATGCCTCATTTGGACAGCGCTCTCAGGCACAGGGTGTGTGTGATTCCTGGGCTTGTCCTGTGCAGGGCCAGGAGTGGGACTCAGTGATCCTCGTGTCTCCCTCCCAGCTCAGGATATTCAATGTCTCTACTAGTATTTTGTGAGTGTATCTAAACCATTACAGCAAACCCTTGATCAAGCTCTGTCACTTCTTCTTTGATTTTATAAAAGGAATCCACCTGCCATTCCCATTCCCCTGGGGGAGATCCTGGAGCTGAGTGGGGCAGTTAACCCATAACCACCACGTTCAAACAGATCCCTTTTCTAAATGCCAAGATTTATTTTACTGTATTTCTGGTATTAATTGCCAAATAACCACGTTCCTTTAGAAGCCTCTGAGCCTATGGAAGAGATTTAGTACTGCTGTCAAATTTCAAGCACTGAGGTAGTTGAAAACCAAAGGCAAACCCATTATGTTAACAGCGCATTGACACTGCCCTAAAGCCCAAGTTATTTCACTCCTGATCATATAAAAAGAAATGTTTACTGTAATTCCCTCCCAGATCATTTCCCAGCCTTCAAACACAATCCACGTTTCAACTGTTCTCAGCTACAAAACGTTTTTAAGTTTTCACCTGATATGCTGCCAAATGACAACGAAAATTAGAGAAAAAAGACTGATAAAAAAATCGTGTGCTGAATGCATCATTTACTTTATATTAAATCTATAGCAATAGGAAATAAATATGCCCCTGGGCTGTGCTGAAGAGCTAAAGAACTCCACGGGAAGCCTGTTTAAAGAATGCCTGTTGTGAAATTTAAAGTACCAAAAGTATACAGGTTCCTGAACCGCTAAGAAAGTTAACAAGTTAAATCCAGGCATTCCAAATGCAGCTAAGATGGAAATACAAGACAAAGAAACACACATATGCACTATTTTTCTGTAGCATTTAAAATACAGAACTCAGGGTAAGTCTTTCATGAACCACATCCTGAGTCTTTGCCTTTCCAGCTACACGAAGCCAAGATGTTAATTGTCACCATCAGAATGACTTGGTGCCACTTCCCCTACCTATGACCTCTGACTTAAACCACAGCAGAGAGTTTCTCCCTCTCCTGGCATGTGGCCAGACACAATCCCCCAAATTGCCTTACATGTCCTTACAACGCCACCCAAGTATTTCAGTGAACGATCTGAGATAAGTGACTTTTTCATTTAACTTCATTAAAGGAAATATAAGACCTAGCATGTGTCTTGCTAAATACGTATTACCAAATATAGCTCTAATAATTAGGCTCAGTTCCATAACCTTGTTCAGACAAAAAACATAAATGGCCTTTGATACGTGTATTCTTATATTTTTGCCTAGGACTGGATGTTCTCTGCTACCAGACAAAGCAAGTCAGCAGTGGCACATGCAAATATAGCCTGTTCCTCAGCAGCTAAAATTAAAAAAAAGGTATTTCTTTTCACAAACTACACACTTTTCAAATTCCATTAATTTCTACGGCACACGATAAAAAGGTTAATAGGTTGTTAAATGTATACACTGCCATTTCTTTTCAATTTCCATGCAACACATGCAGCTAAATATAACTCAAGCAATATGCTCTGTAATTCATAGCAATTGAAGTATAGCAATTCTTAAAATGCCAGTTAGATACGAGAAACAAGAACCTGATAAATCCAATATACGGCAATAAAAAGGAGGAGGGGAGGAATAAAATAATTAATTACCTCATTATTCTATCACCTATCGCTGTTCCTCTGATATTATATCTAGTAAAGGGAATAACAACTGAAGTCATTCAAAAATGCTGGGTATCATGTTTTTAAAAGGTTAACATCTATTACAAAATGTATTCCAGCTGAGAAGATTCCTTCTCAGTGTGTCAGTAGAAAGGCTACTTTGATTTCAGCAGAAATATTCAGCTTACATAACAGTACACAAGATTGATCTTATAAGATACAGTAATTCTTCATAGCTCATAGCAGACATGGAAGCAGCTGTGTAATAATCTCCTTTTTTACACTCTTATTCCTTTAAATGTTAACCTGCCAGTTGTACCCTTTGCCAGGCTCAGCCCCTGCTCAGAGATCAGCTTCTGCCGAAGCCCAACCCAAATGAATTCAGTTTAAGTGGGAAAGCAGCCCACTTTCAGAGAGCTGTTTTGACTGATCTGTGGAAAGTCAGATCCATTATTAAAAACTGCCCTCTGTACATCAAGAACACACATTTTGCTTAGGTTTTCTCCCCCTCCCCATATTGCCAGTAGAGAGCCAAGGCTTCTGTCTCTGTCCCGCCTGAGCCTGCTGGACTCAGTTTTAAAATGTATATGCCAATACACACTTTAACATAATATGTTTTGTGTGCTGTGTGCAGACCTGCACACATTTGGAATATACACCTATCCTCACATTCATAAGAGAAGGGGTCTTTCCCTGTGCATTCCCCAAACTGCACAGAAGGTTACTTGCTCTGATTAGCATCTAGCAAAACTATTGCTGTACAAAACAGGTTTGGGGCTTTTTTGTCATCTAAAGATATTCTGTACATTTCCTTATACATTTTCTTAAAAAGAACATGTACTGGCTAGCCCAATGACATGAAAAAATGAAATCACTATTCAGCTTCTTTTAGTCACTCGTGAAGACCATTCCCATAGTGATGCTCAGTGGCTACAGAAATGCTACTCAAAAGAAATCAGATGTCACGTTCTCAATTATTCCTTTTAGAGAAATGCCCTTGAGTATTACAACTACTGCAAGCTGATTCCTAGTCCACATGCAGCTGATTTAGCCAATCAACCAAAGGATCATGATATTCCTACACACTCTGCTGTTACTATTTAAGTCCTTTTCAAAATATTAAAGCAGGTGCAAACCTTGTCCAGTCTTTCCTGATGGTTCAGTTTCAGTTTAGTTGGTGAGAAACCATCTATCCTCGTTGTGTTTTGAGATTTATAAGCACCCCAAAAAGATATTATGTCCCTTATATCTATTATTGGGTTATTTAAGGAGAGAAAAAGACCAAATCCTCCGCTTGAAAACATTAAATGTTAGATTTGTACCCAAATAAAATTCAAGTAATGGAAGCCTTGCCAACATCAGCTTTGCAAAAGGGACAGCATTTTATTCAGAAACCTGAAATCTATATCCATCTTACGAAAGTGAGACCAGCAGTGTTGATGCAGCAGGAAGTCCTCAATCTGTTTAACTGCAGGTACCACCAACAGAGCAGCCAAAAGGGTATTTGTGCCACTTCTTTTCCCTAAGAGGAAGGATCGTGATTTCAGAGGACAGAATCAGAAGCCTACCCTTCTTTTCTCAGTGGAGCAAGTTGTGCTTTACAGCAGGAAAGTGACTCAGTTTCCTTTATCTTAATTTCTCTAACTGTGGAGTTTCTCCTCAGTGTAAACAAGTGCTATTAGGTTTATAAGAAAACACAGCCCAAAGAAGAATAAATTGGTTGTAATAAAAAGACAGTAATGCTACATGTATTGGAAAAGGCTTATTAGTCAAAGAGCTTTTAGAATTCTGTTTCAGAAGGCAACTGCCTCTTTGTTATTTTTTCATTGTATAGAAAAATTAAATGTTTTCTCCCCACTTCATCAAATATGCTCACAAAAGGTAGATTATTGCAGGGTAGTATTGTAACCTTCTCCAGAAGGAAAAAAATAAAGCAAAACCATAAAGGAAAAAGCCCAAAGCAGCTCCCCCATAGATATTCCAGAGAGAGAAAAATCTACTCTATTACTTATATATTAACGCTGTTAATTACCTATTAGGATGACACATTGGAAACTAAATTATTAGATAAACTGGAGAAAATGAGATTTAGTAAAGGAGTTGTTAGGTAACACAATTTACTAAGTGAGAAAAGAGAAACCATAAGGCTCTAGAAGGCAGACTGGTGGAGTTGAGCACCAGTGTTGCAGGCAGTTCCTTTCATCTATTGCTCAGTCTTTGAGCAGGATGTGGGAACGTGTCCATGCAGGATGTGAGCCTGGGGAGCTTCTGGAGCACAGAGGGGACTGAAGCACCTTGAGAAAAAAGGTGGGTGGCAAATGAGGAGTTTGAAATGGAGTTGCAGACTTGTGAGCTTCCCTCTGGTCAAAGGTAACACGCATTGGTTAGAAATGACAGAGCAGGAAGGAGTGCAGTGCACTGAGTCTGTGCCTGACCCGCCCTGCGAGACAGCCCTGGGCAGGAGAGCAGAAGGATGGGCCTCGTGTCTCTAGAGCAAGGGTAACACTCACAGATCAATCCCAGCAAAATCCCAGCAGTGCAGGGAGAGCTGGTTTACCACATTCAGGAAAGAAGTGAGACATGGAGGAGGAGAACAGACAGGAACCAGCGTGATGCAGGAAACCCACAGATTTTTACTGCTAAGAGTGAGAAAAACCTGGCACTTTAGTCTGAAGAGACAAAAGCTGAAAATGGACAGGATGAACATCACTCCAGTGATAAGCACTGGGCATGGAGGATTATTTCAATCAAACCAGTATGTTAGCACAGAACAAAATGACTAATTTTAGTTAATTTATACCCATTACAGCAGCAGTGTTTTGAGCTTGTGTCCTGCTCGTTAAGGAGCCGCGGGCATTGTATATAAATCTGACGAGTTTGTGAAAGGGATTATAGGCTGTGACAACTGTCCTTGTAGTAGCAGAGAGGACTTCCAGTTCCTTTCACTCTGTTTCATGTGAGATAGAAATGATAAGAGGGCTTATAGCTAGCCCTCAAGACCACCAGTGTCTGCTGTCTCTGTGGAAATCCAAATTGCTTTGAGCACACATAGCACGTCTGACTTTCCTCAGGATCTCAGAGGGCATTTTAGAAACTCCTGAGACCAGGAGAACAGGAGGGAATGTAATGCCCACGAGTTAAACTAGGAAACCTCACTGCTCGCACACACACAAAAGCAGAGAGAAATGAATTGGTCAGGCATTAAACCTGAGTAATGAAAGCCTGCAGGCAATCCTAGACCAACACTGACTACAAAGCAACTGTTTTTTCAGATTTTATTTGGGAGCAGAGAGCTGCATAAAGAATTTTAATTGTATCATTCATTTAGTTGAACGGCCCTTCCTATATGATAAATTTCAACTGTTACGGGAAGAAATCTCCCTGCACACAAAGAAGGAAGGAAAGCACACCAGATGAATTGCAACTTCCTTTCCCATGTCCCCACAAGTGGGAAATTGTAACTGCTATTTGATCCCTGGAAGTGCCATCCTTATCACATTACTACAAAAACGACTACACTGTAGAGACAACACGGTGCATGAAGAGAAGCTGTGACTCCTGCTCCAAAATGGAAATGGGATTAAAATTGCAGGGCTTTCCACAGCTTGCTCTTCAGTCACTGGATCATAACGAACACTGGCTCTGCAGTGGAAAATATTTCTGCCATTTGATATTTATCTCCAATTACCTCGTTTTGCATGGGAAGCTAATGGATTAAGACAGAATCTGTGTATATTGGCTTCTCCATAAAAACTGTCACTTAGTGAGCAGAATTACTTGTGCTTTGTAATAAACAACCACTGACTGTTCTTTTTGTCACTGCTGACAATGTGGTGGCTTAGGGCTTTTTACTGCAAATTATTCAAAACTTCTTCTACACACAACTGTTAAACTCTCCCTGACTTCCTAATGAATACATATGGTAAATTCCTGGAAAGAATTTGCATTGCTAGCATAAGGGACTTAATAGCAAGATGGCACTGCCTTTGAACAGGATAGGAGCAAAGCTAAGGCATTTGACACCAGGTTACACAACACCTGAAACTGCTAAAAAAGGTCTTCTCTTACATCTCATAGTAGAGATGTTGCTTAAATAATTATTACAGGTTTCAAAAGTCCAAGAATTGAAATTAGGGAACAAAGGTGTTAAACCAAGAACATCAAGTTGGGGGCTACGTTTTTACTGAATGATTCCACAGGTAGGTACAGCTGTTTATATTTTAAAAAAGGACAAAGCTTACTAAATATGTCTTTTGTTAATAACAACCAGTAGCCTACCTTTCTTTTTACTGACATACACACTAACATTCAATAACCAACAAAAGGATAAGGATTAGAGTTTCGCCTTCAGGGGAAAAGAGTGAAAAATTGAACACATCAGTCTTAATTTAGGTACTACAAACACAGCATTGCTGAACAACAGCACTTAAAAGCTCTTGCTTTGCCGAAGTAAGAACATCTAAAGCATAGCTGAAAGAAAATCTAAGTCCCTGCATCCTGTACACAAATTTACAAACTTTCTATACTACAGGGAGAATAATAAGAAATAAACTGCAAATATTTAGCACTGAGGCATTCAGCAGTCAAGAAATAAGCACAAACAGGTATTAGATCTGTAAGAGCCTGCCTGGCTAGGAGGGAAAATACAGCTACACATATCTTATATATAGGCAAATGAGACCCAGCCATGGAGCTCTTGGCTGTTTGTCAAAGAACAGCTCCCATTAATTAAGGGTACGAGGCGTGAGTTTCTACATCTGCCACTCAAACAAACAAACAAACAAACCAAAAAGAAAAAAGCAAAAGCATTTTGCCAAGCAGCAGCAGAGAGAAGCGTTGCCCTTACCTGTGTCCTGGCCCTCCTCGGTACCTCGCCCCTGGGATGAGAACAGGGTCATCATCGCTGTCATCGGTCTCCTGCAGAGCCGAGGTCCTGGTGGAGGACTCCTCTGGAGCTGCGAGCCCTGAGGGGTCGGGGTGTGACCGAGGTTCGGCATTGGCAGCAACCAGGCTGGCAGTGGATTCACCACTTGGGTTTGAAGTGTCCTGGTTCACGCTCTTTTCACAGGAAGCTTCTTCCTCCACGTTCCCAGAGGCAGCATCAGCACCAGGGCCATCTCTTTCTGCTTGGATTCCACAGTGCTCAGGACCAGGTTTATCTGATGCAGCTACCAGGAAATATCGGGGAAAATAAGTCCACCATTGGTGATTATTGTCTATTTTAGAAAACACTTGAAATGGTCACAGAAGGTGCATTATGCATACTGAATTCCTATTGAAAATTTAGTTTTTCATTCTCTCATTCTTTCTATAACTACTTGAAAGAGTGTAGATACATACTTGCTTCTGTTGTCTCTCCCCCTTCCTCTGCAGTTTTCAGTTCTTCAGCACTTGCATCTTCCTCGTGAGATTCATCAGGAACTCCTGAATTAAACAGCTTAACAGTCAATCACGTGATTTCATTTAGATGCACATCATTAATGCAACCAAGTCCAAAGGGCACCAGCACTGGTGGGTCAAACCAGCCAAAACAATCCCCTCAAAGTCCATATGGCCCTTTACTGAGATCTCAGACACCAGGCACATAAAACTCACTATATATGAACCTATCTAGCTGACCAGGTCAGTACTCTAACAAAGGAAAAACAGTTTCTTTCTTGTTCCTTAATAGATTTGACATCCTGTGCTATGAGAACTTTAGCTGCATTAATACTCTCGATACAGAGGATCACTTACTGCAAGCTATTATTTCTGAAGACAAATTAAGTTATCCCTCGATTAAAAGGGATTTTTTAAAACCATTTCTCTGGAACCAGTCATTTGACTTGCCTGCCCTTTTGGCAGTGAACGGAGCAAGACAGCCACATGTAACAACATACAGTGAGAGCTTGAAAGAAAAATAACAAAATACTGAGCACTCACTTATGATTGCACAGTGCAGTTGTTCTACAATCTTTGATACAAATTGTGGCACAGTATGTCCTTAAGAAAAAAGAATAGTGGGTTTAGAACTCCGGACAGGAGAAGTTAATTTTGTTTACATTTCTTTGCAACATCTCACGTTGGTGTCTTTTTCTTCCCTGAAAGAATTCGTGCTCTGTGATGGCTGAATTCTGCCTTCACATGCACGTGGGTGAGCCTCCCGTGGTGTGCAGAGACAGTCCTGAGCACGTGAGAGCAGAATTTCTGCCTTAGGATTACAGAAATAATGCTGTGTCTTACTTGTTTCCTCACCCTCAGGCCCCGACTCATCCAAAGCTTTTGTTTTCACAGAGTCTTCTTGGCCTTCAGTTTTGCAGTGAGTTCCACTCCCTCTAGAGCTTGAGTTTGTGCTGCTCCTGTAAGAAGAAAATAATTTAGGATCGTGTAAACAGACCAGGTCATTGCAATAGCATGGCAAAGATGACACATCATCTTTCTCACCACACTCTCTATTCCACAGCAATCCCAAAATTCTCTTTTATTGTGTCCATTGCCACTCATCCCAGTATTCCTCTGCACCAGAGCCCTGTTCTCTCCTTCCTACTTTCTCTGTGACCTTTCATTGCTTTCCAAATATTGGGACAACTCAAAAGGATTCAGTCTTTTTCACTATTTGCACATCTATATTCAGAGATCTTATTAGAGGTGTGACAAGCTATCAGCTGAGCACTAATAAATAATCTTATCCCTTTCAATTAAAACATTTGATTCAGATAAAATTCTCCAGGTCCTTCACCATTAATTACAATTCCTGTACCTTTTGAGGTATGGACTTTTAGTTCTCAGAGTTTTGTTATTTCTCAAGATTTACTATAAGCTGGTATTTGACATTTACTCCCCATTCATGCTCAGATAACTGTTGTGGAACACCAGTTTCTGTTTACAATAAGGAACATGAGTCCTCGGGAAATGTGTAAAATGCTGTCCTGAATGTCATCAAAACTAATGTTTTTAGACTTTCTAGCAAATATCTTCTTTTAGAAAAGGCAAAGTCTTGTTGCTGAGCTCCCTCAGTCTCTCCTGTCCCGTGGCCTCAAACTGAGGCAAATCACTGCACAAAAGCAGAAAAAAAAGATGAGTTATGACAATTATAAGGATGATTCTCAAGAATTTAGATCCTCTCTTTACAAACATCTTCTTACCTTTGTATGTTATTAGCAAATGTTTCATATGCCACAGTTGCTGGAAGCAGCACAAATCATGCCTAGTCTAAATTCTTGAGAATCTAGTGCTTGAGAATCAATACTTTTCATTTTTTAAATTAAATGGGAGCTTTGACTCATCTCGCTGAGCAATATTCATTGCTCGTTCATGGCATTGCTCTACTGAGTTTGGGGAACACAGGGAAGTTTTTGCTGGTCCTTTCAGTATTTCTTCTAAATCAAGAAGACACCAAATCAGGATTTTTGCAATGTCATGACTCATTTTATAAACTTAATCTTGGTCTAAAACACTAAGATTTTTCTTTGGTCTTAGGAATCTACTTTCCATCTCAATGCTCAATTTACATTCACTTATTACTCTGCTTTAATGTTGACTTCAACATTATTTTCCACACCACCAGTTACAAGCAGAGGGTGTTTCTGAGAAAGCAAAATAACCCCCTGTGTTTCCATTACATCAAGGCCTGTTCTCCCCTTCCATAGCAGGCTTTCCCTTTTCCCAGATCTCCACATCACCCTTCTTTGAACCTCTGCCAACTCTACCCACGACCAAAGCTCCACTAAGTTTCCTGACCACCACATTCAGTTTCTTTATTGATTTATCTTGTGAAATCTGCTTATCCTACAACACTAAACAGATATGACCACAAAAATAAATGCAGGATTAGTTAAAAGCATTACAACAAAATGAATTTTTTCAAAGCTTGCTGGATTTGGACTCTAAATAGAGTATTTCAGATTCACACAGGCAAAATCTTCATTCTTATGAACCACTGTCTGAAGTTTCCAAACTGCAATGATCAAAGTGTGTATTTTATGTCTAAAGCCACAACTCTTGAGAGTAGCTAAATGTGTTTGAGTTTTGTTTTTCCCCTGCAGTAACAAATGCCAGCAAGCATTTCCACTTGCTGTCTTCTACAATAATTTTGAAAACACGAGCAAAGGAATAGAAGTAAGATGAAATACATAAGGGATTGTTGTTATTTTGGGAGATCCTGAGATGCTCCACTGACAGAATTTGATACAAGCCCAAGTAAGTCAGGCCATTAGACAGAGAAATACTAATTTCAGTGTTTTACAACTCAGGAACTGGGCCACAGGAAGGCCAATGTGCAGAATATGATATGAGAAGTCTGGTAGAGCAGAGAACTGAAAGGTAAGGACCAGCCCCTGGGCCACCCTGCCACCACTGCACTGCCCTGCTTTATAACACACTGATATGATGCCAGGGTTTGATGGAAATAGCACATTTCAAATTATGTTTGCATTAAAGAGATTCACAATAAATACGCACAAAATAAACTCCTCTTGTATAAATTTCATGTTAAAGTATGGCTGTCTTGCATTCTGAATGCATTATGGACTCCAGCCATTGCATATTGTCTGTGTACACCTAAAACCAGACATAAATCACATGGAAAAGTATCGATAGCTCTGCCTGACAAGTATTATTGACATGTGCTGATCATGAACCAGTCAAAGCCACAATGAACTTCTTACCACTCATCAGTGAAGTCCAGTTTTATTGTGCTGGTCGTGGTTCCTTCTGTGCTGTAGTGCAAACTTAACACTGGCTCCCCTGTTCCTGCTCGTGGCTTATCACTCTCTGTAAACACGGAGGGGGAAAGTTTGGAGGGGGATTAGTGACATACACAGAACTGTTATCATTCTGAAGGTTCATTTAGTTATCCTAACAAAGCCAAACGTAGCAGTAACATGTACAATATCTGTTTAAGGTCTCTCACAGGCCAAGCAAAAAGTTAAAAAGTTTCAGAGTCAACACACGGAGTTTGCAATGCTTGAAAAGGGATCTAAAATTATTTCTAATTATAAGAGCAAACAGAGGAGATGCTGCCCTTCAACATGCAAGTAAACCAAATTGCAGATAGGCATGTGTGCACACAATCTAGTCATTAATAAGCAGATCCCTTTCCTGTCAAATATATTGATCAGAAGAATATAAATTTTTTTTTGAAGTGGTGTTCAGTCTTTTTGCCTCTGTAAATACGCATTTGAAAAAAAAAGATGATGAGATCTAGACACAATCAGTGGTCTAGAAAAATCACCATCCCCTTTGCTGCGTTGCCTGCTCAGAATCCAGACAATTGCCAGCCTTAGATCTGCTGTGAACTGTCAGCTAGTCGTCATAAAACACTGTAAACTCATGTTCCGAGAGCTTCAGGTTTAAGAAAGCCCCTTTCATATTATAATAGCTGCAAGCAGAAGGGGAGCACTTGCAGAACAAACTATTCACCGTGTCCAAAAGCAACAGAAGCGAAATCAGATTGAAACCCACAGGTCAGTCAGTCATCTGCTGCATGGGCAGCTCTCAGGGGATACTCGGTGGGCTCCTCCAGAGCAGAACTGCTCAGTGACATCCATCCATGGCCACCCCTGAGAGGAATTCCTGCTCACACACATGGCACAATTCCCACTTGAAGCTGGGCAATCCTAAGGAGCTCCTGGAAAGCCTCCCTGCAGGGGTGCCCTTCTCTCAGAACTCGAGGGGAGGGCACCATTCAAGTGGCCTCTGTCGCCTTGCTTTTCATCAATACTGAGCTTTTATCTCAGGGCTATTTGGACAAAACCATATTTCCCGTATTTCCTTTGGTCTACAAAACACAGAAGTTTGACTATAAATATACTTGCAGTATTGGCAGCACTCTGACAAGTGTAATAAAGTAAAAGCTTCACATCATCTTGGTGTAAATCCACTAAAACCTAATGTTTGATTCAAGCACAAACCTACCAATCTCCCCACTGAAAAGGCTATTATCGTAACAGTAATGGCTACAGAACTGCCACAGGATACTTAGTTTAGAAGGTACAATTAAATTATAGTAACCCTTAAACAGCACACAAGAATTTAACCTAACAATCAGTGCTCATATTTTTAAACTGCTGACAAGCAGAAGCTCGCTGACAGGATCACAGCAGTGATCAGCTGTGCCAAAGAACTTTAAATACTTCTTTCTACGTATTCTGAAGAGAAATTAAAACCCCCAAAATGTACCACAAAAACCCTGAAAGAAAAAAAGAAAATAATTTTATGTGAAAGAGACTTAACCAATTACAACCACAATCCTAATTATGCACAAGGTGTGGGCCTCATTCTATGCAAAGAAAAGTTCATAGTCCTTCTAAAATAAAGGTTCCAGTTGCACTCTTGTCAGAGTGGATAAAACTGATCAAAAGCAATGTTTCCAGTTCCTGAAATAAACTAAGAAAAAATGTAGGAAAATATTTTCTAGTTCTATATAGACAGTTTGAACAAAAATGCCATGTTCTTTCTTAACTGTGAAAGGGTGTTTTCTCTATTTTTCACAGGTTGTCTGTGAGCAAACACCTCTTTGTACAAAGGTCTGTCAGACTCTGAACGTCCCTTCCTGAGCAAGTACAAATACTGATGGTTCCAATGTGCTGCCCAAGTCAGCAGGAGCTGGCACTGAAGAGTCAAAAGGGACAGAGGTGGAGAATTCCTGAGCTCCCTGTCTTGGAATCGGGAATCCAGGTGAAGGAGGACAACTGTGACTAGTCCAGGACAACCCCAGTGCTGTAACCTCACTGTAACTGTGCCACGTTTGTCTGAGCTCCAAACCAGCTAATGCTGCCAGCCAAACGTTGCTGCCCTGCAATGAGCCCATCTGAACACCAGGCTCGTGCCATAAAGCTCAGATCACACTATCATAACATTATCATTCCTCTCTGAAAGTCTCAGTGTCTGAAAATGCAACCACAATGCATCTCGCTGTGCTCGCTCTGGAAGCAATGCTAGTATTTGTCCAAGCCAGAAAGTGGGAAGAACTGCTGCAGACGTATCCAAAGAGGGCACTGAGGGAGAAATTACGTGTGCAGATCTCTGGAAACAGAGAGCTGTTAAACCACAGTGGGTAACAGCGTTTTCTCAAACCTGCAACAACGTGAGCTGCAGTTGGGATCGGGTCAGTCTCTTCTTTAAAGCAGCTTGAGGGCCCAGCAGAGACAATAATAAGAACAAGAAACTTTTTTAAAAGGCAGATGAGACACCAGTCTGGTAATAAACTGCACAGAATTAGTTGTGTATAAAACTGACACTGTTAATGGAAGCTGAATAGGACCCTCTGAAGAAAAGTAATAAATTTGCCTAGTCCAAAACTGAACATTCTTTCAGAGAAGCCACATAAACCCCACAAGTCATGACCACTTTGTTTTCAGCAATTACAGTGTGATTGCCAAGGACTGCCCAGATCTGAAGGACTGTTCTGTTTCTCCACCAGGTTCATCCCATCAGGGCAGATCCCCCTCACGCTGACAATGAAGGGAAGAAGAGGAAAAGCTGTACAGCTTCTGTGATTTAGGGGACACCTATTGCCCAAGCTATTTCTGATTGCAGGCTCTAGCAGGGTAACAAACTGCTTCAAGCAGGAGTTGAAGCTTGTCAACACTAAACTCTATTCCAGATCCCTCAAAAACGCCTTGAAGCTTAATTTTACATCTCACTTTAAAGATACCATCAGCAACTTACAGTCTTATTTTCCACAGAGCCCTGTCCTAAAGCACACTCCCATGAAATGGTCTGTTCTCCTGGTGCCTACGGGAAGAAGGTACTTTTAAACTACCACCCTTAAAACCAAAGACAGAATTTCATTCATAACCCTACGTTAAAAAAACCCCACAAAACTGAACTGCACAACTGACAGCAACACCCCTCAGACACACTTTTCCCCTTAGAAAAGAAACCTGTGCAAGTGTAACTTCACAAAGGTTGGGCTCTCAGCTGTGAGGGGGAAGTGCATAAAGCTTACAGATTGCATTTCCCAGTCAAATTAACACTCTAAGTAAGGAACTCCAACCTAGTTCCCCACAGCTCAAGTGCTGACCTTTTCATTAATCTATTTGCAACCCCATGAGGAGATAACTTATGAAAAAAAAAACCAAATCCCAAAATAATTCCTATGTTCTATGTGAAGACCAAAGAGAGACTCTTCTGAGGGGAGAAAATTGATCCCAAGAAAATAGGTGGTGTTTTTCAGAAAACAGGAATTCATTGGGAAGGCTCAACACATGAAACTTCATCAGAAGCAGCTGAACTTGGAGGGAAGGGTGGAGATTCCTTTATCTAGCGAGGAATTCTGCCTGACCAATGTCACACTGACACCGTAAGGGAAGACTGGAAGATCAAATAATTCTCTGGGCCAGCCTAATCTATAGCCCAAGGCATAGAATTTCTTTGTCTAGATGACCCCTACACTAATTAGATGTAGTGCAACACTTCACAGAGGCAGAACAGATCACCCTGAGCCTTGTAAAGGATCACTGGTCTCAGAGACCTGAGCTTGCACCCCAACACTCACTGTTACAATCACAGTCCAAAAAACCCTCCAAAAATTAAAAAAAATCCAGTGCAGGTCACTGCAATCTCTTTGGAGCCCTTTTGTAGAGACAGGGATCACTTAGAGCTTCTGCTGGACTGTCAGAGTGATGGCATTATAAATGTTTGCAGTATCACAAGATCTTTAAATCCAAAGCCAGTCTTAAAACATAAATGTGAACAAGAGAGACCGGCCCAACAGAACACAGCTGATTCAGTACTAAATTCAGAAAAGACAACAAGAATGAAAAGGTATTTCTATACAGAATAATTGTTATTACTTCCTTCATTAGCTACTTACACTATTTTGAGATTTCTGTTCAAATACAAAGCGAAACTAATGCAGTTTAACTTCAAAAATCCAACTGGACGTCAGCAAATTCCTCTTTCTGGTTATCATTTGGACAAAAGACTTCCTAAGGAATTTGCTTCTTTTTCAAATTCCCAGTTTTCAAAATCAGAATTATTGACAAAACAACAAAATATTGCCTTAAAACAACTGGAGAACTGATGTACTGGTAGAGAAATGCATTTTGGGGAGGTTTTTTTCATATTAAAGAACCTGAAGTGCTTCTATAAAAGGAAGTCTCTTCACATTAGTTCAAGTAATTTCTTAAATGCAGAAAAAACTCTTAGGAAAAAACCCTAAGAGTCTATTAAAACTATGAGTTTATTACAATTACACAATTAAAAAAATAATATACAAACTAGCTTTTAAGACAACTGATCCTGCTCGAGGAAGAATGCGATACAAACTCGGGCACTGATTTCTGGGACCAAAACTTCTGGATTTGTCTTTGTTGTCAGCTGGGCTTAATTCACAACTTTAGAGAACAATTTGACAGTTTTCCCAAACCTTTATAATTGTGGGAACCTCGGAAAACATACAGATTTTTATGTTAATTCCAGGTTACTCTACCCTGATCACATAAATGTGTTATCCTGTGCCCATAACAGAAAGTCATGAATTATAAACAAGTTTTCCAGCTAAACTCGACTACTGGATTGATGTAGGTTATTGAACTGTGAATAGTTAGCAAATTTACACATCGAGGTTTAAAGCTATTTCATCACGAAGTATAATTCCACAAAAGGAGTTTATTCTGTCCATAGAGAACACAGCTGGATGTTTTCCTCCCCAGTGTTCTGGCATCCTAAAACAAACCACACTCTCAACAGTTGCCAAACAGGCTGTTCTGCAGAAAGGGCTTTTCAAAATGGCTTTCCAGTTTCGAGTGTGAAACGAGACAACAGCCAGCTCTTCTGTGGGGTTTGAGCTATTCAATCTCGACACAGGCTTGGATGGGGACATAAGCATAATGCAGAGTGTGTGGAAAATCTATTTGTAACTTAGCTCATTAATTATCCAGGCATAAATGTCCCCTACAGAGGACCTTGGTTCAGCTGGACTAGGGTCACCTACGAGCCAGGTCAGTTACTCCACGGGCAGGAATAACAAAGCTGCACATCTCTCTTGAGGTTGTAAGAGAAATTAACGTGGCACTGTGTGGTTAAAGGTTACTTCAGTCTTGGCATTTGCACTCTGATCCGAGAAGAACCATTCAGGGAAAGAAAACTGTTCAAAGAATTAATGTGAACTCGCATTTTAGGGAATTATTCTAAAGGTGTGTAGGGTACATGAGGCACTTACTGTACCTACATTGAACTGTGGCAATGGCATTAAGAATCGAGCACAGGATGGCTTTGGAAAACAACAATTAACCTTCCTCTGTTACTCCTATTGAGAATTAAATAATTAATGAGTTTCCAGCAGATCTGCTTACAGAACTGTACTTTCTGTAGATGAACAGCATTTTTAGACTGTTTATCATCATGAAAGGCAATTTGCAAAGGCAGCATTGCAATCAGCTATGGCTGGGGAGAGCGCATTCCTGTCACACGCACCCTGTGGCTCATCAAGTGACATGGATCCAAGCTGTTTGTTAACCACTGAAGAAGGAGAATCTGAAACAAAAACGAGATTTCAACTTAAAACAAAAGCAGCAGAGAACTGCACAGCAATGTCACGATCATATGTTAGTTTAAAATAAAAAAAGCAGCAACATAAGGAAGCTTTGCGTTTGTTTTATGAGCAGCCAGCCATATTGCATTTTCCGGGCATGACAGAAGCAGAGCCACTTGTTTCAAGTCATTATTTATTCATTGAACAGCCCGAAGCTTCCTGACATGTTGATATTAAAAATGCCTGTCCATTACCAAAGATTTTACTGTGTTCTTCACATTTCTGACACTTCAGGAAAAACACTGACAAGTCACAACTCATAAAGCCTTTGCTCCAGCTACCAAGTGACACTTATTTCAAACCACGTGCTAAATGTACATTTCAGAATATTGATTCTTCAACATAAAATACTCAATGGCGCCTTCAGTATTTCAAAACTGTTTTAATAATAATGTTTTAAAGCATCAAAGCACCAAAACACATCCCACTTGTGTGAGTTTGACAGCTCTGCATTCCTAGGTCTCTGCTGAGGCATCTCATGACCCAGAACAAGCCTTACGAGTTTATCACAGCACCACACCAGTCAGTCTTATAGAAATATCAATCAAATCACAGAAAGAGGTGAATAAACAAAATCATCAACACCCCCAGCAGTCAAGTGCACTTCCCCCCCAGTCACTGCCAGTTAATAACCAGCACCAGCACGACATCCTCTGTGCAGACACATGAGAGATGCAACATTCAGTGTCTTCTGAGTCTCTCTGCCCCATCACCCCTGAAGACCAGACCATATTTCTGTGTTCTCTTAAGATGAGTTGAGGTACAGAAATGAATGCAGTATTTCAAAGATGTTGGCTAGACTGTCATATTTTGGTTCCACTTGTTAATCTTCTGTTATAAACAAATTCATCCTGAGCTAAAAGGATTTAATATCCTGTATTATAAACTGAGTCACAGTCCATCAACATCACAGCATGCTACAGGAATTTTAACATCCAGAAATTTAAATCCTCTACAAGGAAAGCAGTGAAATAACACACTCTCTCCCACAGGAAGGTCCCTTCCAGGTTTGGGCCAGAATCACCAGCGTGCTCTATTTTGTAGTATGACCATAAAACCTGCACAGTTGTCAAGCTGATTTGAATACCTGTATCCTCAAGCAATGCTTCCCTCCCAGCCTCTGGTGCAAGGATCAGCCTGTTCCCTGCTCACCCTGACACCCAGGCACAGGGAAGGGGAGAAGGAGCAAAGAACAGAGGCCAGGAGAGTCGGAGGCAGTTTTGGCAGCTGGCTGGTTTTGGTAACTGGCCTTACACACTTTATTTCTGTAACTCGGGAACATAAAACTGTGTTATCTCTTGGGTCCAGCTGTGCCCCTGCCTCGCACCAAACACACCCAAGCCACACCATGGGATTTATCATCAAGATTTAGACGGGATGCAGCTCTTGAGACTTGTCACATTAATATATTTCACTTTGCAAAAGCAAAGTGTGCTTTACATACGATTTCTAAATCAGAAGGAAGTATTTACAGTGGAGCTTTTCCAATGGAGCAGTAAAGCATTTTTTGGACCAAACAGCTGATGCTCCGTGTCCTGAGATGATCTCCTTGTAGTCCAGCTGACTCAGCATGGGAGTCAGTCCTGGCTTTGAGCTCTGACTCACAGAGTCCACCAGTGGGACTAACTTGTATCAGAAGTGCCAGAGGGAGGGAGGTCCTGGCCTGCCAGCTGAGAATGAGGCAGCCCAGTGACTCCCAGTCCTGCTCTGTCCCTGCCCTCCAGTTCCTGCCCTGAGTTTTATGTCCCTGTTTAAAAGGCTGCCAAACATTTCACTTGGCTGCAGAAGCTAATACCATCAGCTCTTTAATTCAGAGCCGGGTGAGCAGAAGAAATATGACTGAACTAACGTATTTTTATTAGAAACATAAGTAATTACATTTACTAACCCCATCAGCACTGCCAATTTTATTAAGCCCTCACACTATGCAACAGGGAGTAAAAAGGCAGGTGTGTTTTACCATGTGCGGCACTGAATCACAGCCAGGGAAAAGGAAAAATTCTCTAGGTAGTCCATGCCAATGAAGGCTTAAACCTCCTGCATCTCCCCATTACCATGATGTCTTCCCACAGCTTTGTGAATGCATTTCACTTGTAAAGGCAGAATATTTAAACAACACACAGAAGCATCCTAAATGCTCAAATTAACACAATTAAGAAAAGAGCTCAGATTGTGGCAACTGTCAACTCACTTGTTTCCCTTTTCAAGTTCCCTGAAGCCACAGATCACCAGCACCCCTGGAAGTGGCACTGCAGTCTGGAACCCCACAGGCAGGGAAGTAACCATGACCACGAAACCAGCCTGCAGAAGTTCAGGTAAATGCCTCTTTTTTTAATATATGGCTTTGTTTTGTAAAAATTCTGAAAAAAATACTTTCGTAATTTCTTATAAAGCTTTTGGGAAAAAAAGTATCACCAAAACTGTGCCATATAGTTAAAAAAACAAACAAAAATCCAAACTCTTACCTGAGCCTCCACAGGCTGGGTCTACATCCCACTGCAGTTCACCACTGGTTGTAATGTCACCAGTACATTCTAAACTGGAGCACCACTTAAAGAGGGAACTGGAGATTCATAAATTTGGGGAACCTCAAATAGAAAATAGAAGATAATTTTAAGGTCAGTTACACGCTGAAGGATCTTCCTGTAGTTTGGGCAATCAGCACCTGACTTCATCAAAATATTAGCATGCCACCTCTGTTGTTTGGTTCAAAACATCCCCTCCTTATATCACCACCACCAGCTCCAGGGTCAGTCAGGTCTAAAGCAGTGGGCCCTGTTCTAAAAGTCCCAAACACAGCACACAGAGGGGACTTTAATCTAAGAAATTAAGTACTTGTTTTAGTAACTACGAATAACTGCTTTGCACAGTGAATAAGTTCTCAGTTACGTATTCTGGACTTTAAACAGACATTTCTACACCTGGGTGTTTAAAAGGAATGCAAAGGACCTAGTGAGAAAAACTCCAGTCCTTCCCACGTTCTTCTCCAAAAGCTTTAACACAGAAATGAGGTCCAGTCTGTCCTGCTTTAAAGACACTGACCACACAGACTTTTGAAACAACCAAAGATTTAAAACAAAAATAATAGGCAATTTGCAGGACAGTTTCTGCAACATGTATATATCTTATTCTACAATAAATGCAGTGTAAATCAAATCTCCCTCAGAAAAGGAAGGCTCACATCAATTTCTGTGGGTAAGATGTTGAACACTGAGCACTACAGGAACCCTTGGTGGCCACAGATCTGTAATGCTTTTTTCTTTTTCACTTCAAGATTGGCTGGTTGATGTTTCTGTGACTTTCCGAATTGCACTGATTTCCTGAAAGCTCTGAACAGGAGAAGTGGTGCAGGTAATGGTGATGCACACCTGGCACAGCAGCAGAAACATGTTAGAGAGTGTATTTGCTTTGGTGTTGGCACATAGCACGTATATGCTGCTGGTTTAAATACTGCCCAGGATCCAAATGCCACAAAAACATACGTAAAGATTAGGCTTTGGGGGAGAAGGGATGAAACAAAACCCCGTTCTCTAATAGTGAAGGTGAACTCTACAGACAGAGCTTCCCACAGGGTTACAAACCAACTGCGTTCGTGGAGAAGCGAGAGACCAAAAAGCTGCAGCTCTGCTCGCCCAAATCAACAGATTGTGAACACACAACTTCCAAAAATCAATCTCGGGAGCTCGGACAAAGGGAACAGGACAAAGTAACTTGCATAAAAAGAAATGAGCAAGTACAGAGAATATTTCCATGTCCGGAGTGCAGAAATCTTATAAAGTAAATAAACAATGCAAAGGATTCCCCAGTCCAAAGAAATGAGCTCCACTTGTTCCCTCCCACGGCAGGGGAGGGAGGAACACAATGAAAGAAAAAGGCAAGGTAATCTTTTATCAGATTGCTTGAGGAATAATTGACCAAACAAATTCAACATTTAAATTTGAATTCCTCATTTTAAATCTTCCACTGTGTCTAATGCTGAAGGCAGCAAATTCCACCCATCAGACCAAACCTCAGGAAGAGGTGGGCGAGATGTATTGAGCGAAAATTTACAGATGTGGTTGTAACAAACTTTTTCCCCAACCTCAATTCAATGGGAAACAATTTTGTTAAAAAAAAGGAAATTCTTCTAAGCCATTCTGAAAAGAAAACGGAAGATCAAGATCTGATGACTCTTGTAGTTATGGCTTTGCCTTTATCAATATTTATCTTGGAGTTAATTAATTCTGATGTTCAGTTTGCTGAAAAAACCCCAAACATTGGTAACTTTTCAGTAGGTTTTTTTGCTGTTAGTGCTGTGGGGTTTTTCCCTGGCAGGACACTGCAGCCACCTGCAAGGACAGTGTTCTTCTTGTTCTTCTCCTACAGGTAACAGGCACTTCTGGCTGCCATCCCTAAGGATAAGCACAAATCCTTCCAGGATCTACTGGTTTCCAAGCATTCTGAAAACTCACTGTGGAATTTTCTAGTGAGGAAAGTTATCCAAGATTCAGTAAGGACAAATTACAACTCGAGTGTTAAGCACTGCTCTGTAAGGCTCCAGATAAAGGGACGGACTGAACCACAGCGAGACAGCTCTGAATCGATGACACAATCCTCGCAATAAGCAATTCAGCCACACCTCAACTGACACAGAATTAATCCACAGAAGAAACGCTGCCAGACAGGGCTTCTGAACACAAAATATGCTGATTTTTCACACAGCATGCATGCACTCTCACACGGTGCCACGGCAAAGTTTGCTCCCAGCTGATGCTTGGGGGTTTGCCTCCTGATTCGTATGCACGCTGCTCCCCTAACTCTCTCAAGTATGTTATTAGAAACACATCTGAGGCTTTCTTGTAATCATTTTTAAACTCAACAAAGGCAGAGAAAGAGGATGAGGAAATGAAAAGCTGCTCTGCTCAAAGAAGGAGAGCATTTTGGGGGCCTTTGGCTTGTTACAAGCACTTTCACTGCACTTACTGTTAAACCACGGCACTTCAGAGTGCCAGAATTCTCTTCTACTGACGTGTTACTCTGATTTAGAACACCTGCTAACCCAAAGCCAAGTCTTAAATGGTACTTTTGGATACAATTAACAGCAAAATAAGATTCCAAATGTATAATTCTTATTCTGTTCAGGACACAGCGACTTCTCGCTCAGCTGCTCTAACACACCCCATGCACCTGGAACACCTTCTCCACGCAGCATCCCTTAACCCAAAGGTGTTAGATCAATCAAACCCGGCAGGACAGCCCTTGCCCTGCCCATGTGATGATAAACACCACCACGTGCAAGGCAAGACAAGCAGCAAAGGCATTAAACCGCCTCCTTCTGGGGGAGCAGCCTCTCAGCAAACCACAGCAGCACAGCACTCCAGCTATGGCATCAGAAACCCGGCCAAAGGACAACCTGCAGCCCGAGGGTGCTGGGAGGAGCCCTGAGAGCAGGAGGGCTGCGCTGCAGAGCCCTCGGCCAGCTCGCGCTGTCTCTGCTGCTCTGCCTTCTTAAGCCTCAGGCGCTGCAGCCCCCTACGGATTATGGCTAACTCGGGTCCCATTAGCTCTGGCAAACAGGGAGGGGGAGAAGCTGTAAGAGCAGGGAAAAACAGTAGCAGTGAACGTACAATATAGAGAACAGAGAGGAAAGGGGGGGGGACTGACCAGAGAGAAGCAACAGGTGCTAAGTGTAATTACAGAGGGGGGGGAAATGTGAATAATTTATTAACATCCAGGATTTATAAAACAAAATATTGAAATTGGTTTTTCTCACCCTAAATGCACAAATCACTGGACTTTAAAATTCAGGATTCATGTCATTCAATGCAAAGCCCTCCCCATCTCCAACAATTAAACCATTTAACAGAGAATTATTTAATGAAAATAGATACAGCCTGAGTCAAAGCAAAGCAAACAGAAGTATTAATTTTCATGTTCCTAACACAGAGAACAAATGAGTATATTTGTGGTGTAAAACTATGCACCTGTGGTTCCCTGAAAACAGGTAAGCTCCCAAAACGAATGTGACAGCCTCCTGATGTGGCAAAAAAAAGGAGAAAAGGTATGATTTTGGTAAAAATAAACTGGTGCCAAAAGTAAATTCAGACTATGGAAAGCGGTGGCAGAACAGCTAAACAAACCAACAAAAACCCCCCACCTTAACTATGAACTCATTTTTAATTTCAGACATTCCCAGCGGATGAGGACTCAGCCTCAAAACACTGCTAAGTGGTCCTGCAAAGAAAGGAATTTATTGGATCATAAGCAATTCTTAGTCTGATCCTCTCAACAGATAAGGTATAACACGAATAGAAGTATATACTTCTTAAAAGGCATATGGCATCCAAGAGATTGCTGTCAATAGTCTTCATGTTCCATGAACACTTATGGAAATTAGAAATCCAAACAGTCCAGAAAATGCTTTTAAGGAAATTTCAGTGAGGCCTGAAATTGCTGCTTTCAGTACGTGCTGCTGCTTCAGTTCAGACACAGCGAGAGCCTCAGAGGTGCCAGAACTACAGTTCACACTGGAAAGGCAGCACTCCTGTCCTGGAGGTGCTCAATGGCATCACCTTCTCACACACTGCAGGAGGGCTAAGCAAAGGTTTATTTTGCCAGCAAATGGAGTGAGGAAATAGAAGTGGAAATAAATGAAAAACCCAGCCATTGCCACTTTCCCAGTCAGAATTTAAAAGCAGTTGCCTTATATCAGAACACACATTAGGCTCATTTGTACTAATTAGCGAATTGCCCCTCTGCATCCCCTTTCCACGGTACCAATTTGTATCTGGAATTTTATTTATGGGAAAAAAATTATTACATTTGACTGTTTATTGTATCTGATGTTTATTAGGGTTTTAAAACATCAGCATCTTAAAACTAATGTAAAAAAAAATAATTAAAGGTTTCCACTGAATGGCCCAAGCAGAGCAAGAAAATAAATAATAAAGAGACTTATCCCAACAAGCTCCATCCAGCACTGAACCATTCTGGTACTGACTCTGTTTTGAGCATGTACTTCACGTCTTACTGTTTCCAAAAAGTAATTTATACGTAGCAGCTCCACAGCTCACCACGTGGCACATTTTTGGGGACACCACACCAACAATACCTAGGAACTGCAATCCTTCTGCAAAGGTTTTGCTGATTCAAAGACAGGATTACCACGAGAGCCCACGTCCAGCACAGGGATCTGCATGTTCTCAAGCCTGTGTTAGGAATTCGTGCTCTGATTCTAAAGAAATCATTTCCTGAAACCATATTCTTCATTTGCTACAGTATGCAAGCTTTATCTACCACCACTTGAAGCAAAATGGGGGCTGAAAGAAAACCTCCTGCTTCCCTTCTTTTACTTTCCAAAATGCTTGTTTTGCAGTAACTCAAGTGTCCAGCTTGCCCTGCTTTTGAAACAAGGTGCTTATTAGGTGTGCAAACACCCAGTCCTGTAGCCAATTTTAAGCAGCCAATCTCACACCCTGTTTAGGATCAGCCAAAGAGCCCATCAAAGACTATACAGCAAATTAGACAGTATCCACAGTCTGCCAACAAAACAACCACCACTACCCCATTCAAAACTGAATACATGGAGAGTCTTAAGCCCAAAGTAACACTGGGAAAGAGGAAATGCTCTTAGGGAAGAGCTGGATTAAGAACTAACAACTTCATGCTAGCAGAATAACCTTTTACTTAGAAATTCAGGCAGATTCAGAGAAAAATGTTTTTCTGGTCACCACAGGTTCCTTAAAATGCAGGCTAGAAAATGCATCACAATTCCAAAAATGCTCTCTAGTGTCAATGACATAGCTTGAAGCAATTATTTTTAATGTGGTAGATGCCTCTGGACCAAGGTGGCAGGTTACACTGAATTAGAGCAGACCCCTTAATCACCTTTTTGTGTGTGTGTTGTGAAGAAAGTGCAGATTGCAAGCTGACTAGTGAAAACCACAGGTGACTGAAAGCCTCTGATACTCAATAAACTTGGTAGCATTCCCTGAATTTCCTCTGGGTACTGCCATGCTCCTGCTCACTGTCTGCTTCCTCCAGAGAAGTATCAGACGAGTTGCAAGGTTTAAAAAGCAAAAAATGACATGTTCCCTGAATTTCAACTTCCGTCTCCATCTTCCCTGTCCTTCAGGCACCCAGTCATGTCTCACCCGCCCCAGAGACTGTGGCTACAGGTGGCCTTTCAGAGCTCAGCAGCCTTTCCACCACAACTGGGGGGCCTAGAAGCTCACTCCAAAAAAGTGAAAACAAACTCTAGTGCAAATACCCAGCTCCAAAGGCTGTGGCATCTTTTCATGCATTGGGATGGAAGAAGTCAAATCAAAGCACAAGGTGCTCTTTTACTACCCAAACTAGTTTCTCACACTGGGATATACTTTCTTTTCCCCATAATGAGAATGTAAGTCTGTATTTGGCTCTGCTGTCCGTTGCACTGGTGTTGCTACAACCAAACCACAGGGGAAGAAGGCAAGATGTTACTCATGCTCCAGGAAGAGAACAGTAAGTTTAAAAAAATAAGCACAACATTTTTATTTCTACTCCAAAAGACAATACTGATGACCCCCTTCCAAATTTCTATTTCAGACAGATGTACACAGTTGATGTTTTACTCTTTCTCTAAACCACAGCTGCAATCCCCTGGTAGCCATAAAATACCTGGTCTCATTGAGGATGCACAAGGAAGAAAACAGATTGTGATCTATTAACCAAATTATCCCTAAATGGAATCGTTTCTCACTGAGAGCAGTTTTTATAAACAATGACAAGATGGATTTCTTCTCACCAGACTGATGTAGCACAGGTTGAGTTGAGGCCCCTAGAGAAGGCCTTTGTTCATTATCAGGAGAGGACAGTAATGAAGTTGAAGGGGGACTTTCTGTTGAAGATGACGTCGAAGGAGCTTGAGCTGACATTGTAGAGGAGGAAGATGATGGAAGCTGTTCAGAACCATCCACTTCCATTGCAGCTTCTGGTTCTGTACTGGGTGGCATGTTATTAGTAGCAGGAGCATCTGTCCGATTAGTCCCACCTTTGATGAAAAACAAGACAAAAAAGCAAGAAAGACAAGAGGCCAAAGGTAAAAACTTACTCTGTCTCTACACACTTCTTCACATTACCGTTCGTATGGCAAATAAAAGCGCTCCTTTCGGAGAGCACTGAAAGGATTTTAGTTCACATCCAGTACAAACATACTTTCTGCTGTGATTACTATTCTTGAAAAGAGGGAAATCACCTCTGGACCGTGATCTTCCTCGCCCTCGATTGCTCTGTGCAACTTCACTGGCTTCCTCAAACCACCTGGACAGCATGTCTGACATCCTCTGCATCAGAGACACGTTGGGGCTCTGCTCCCCTGTGGAACAAGCAGTGCTGAAGTTTTAGCTGTGAGTTTACCAAAGTGCACATTCCCCCCTCCTTTCCTCCAGGAATGGAGAAGGGAAACACCAACACCCCCATACCCCCCAAGCAACAGTGCCCTTCAGCCTGTCCCCAACAGTGCCCTTCAGCCTGTCCCCAATGCCCCCGTCCATCCTCATTTCCATGCTGCAGGACTCTGCCTCCCTGCTGGGATCCCTCATTCCCTTCCTGTACCCCAAAGGGAGGAGCTCCAACCTCAAAACACAAAGAAAGGGAACGCAACACCCAAAGAAAACAGGCAAAAGGGGGTTAACGATGCCACAGGAAATATTATTAGCAGGTTCAAAACAGGATTCCTGAAACTCACAGGCAAGAGTACTACATGGAGGTTTTACAGGAACACATGGGAACACACCCTGTGATGTTTCTAATCCAGTAATTCCAAACACTGGGGGGGCAACCAAGACAGCTCAAAGGAAGAGGACAGACTCGTGTTCTCTCCCCAGACAGCGTCTCCTGCTGCCTCTGTCACATACAGAATCCTAACTTCCACGGGCCACTCCTCTTATGCAGCCAGACACCTCTATTCTTTGGAGAATCAGGAGCTTGAGAAAACCAACACAGAAAGCCCGGAAAGGGAAGTTGTAGGCAGAAAAGGGAGACAGGTCTACGGGAACTAGAATGGAATACTTGGAACCCCACGACGTGTCAGATGTCAAAAGAAACAGAGCAAGAGTAAGATGAGTGGCAAAACATCCTCGGCCCTGCTTTGGGATCCATTTTCTGACGCTCAAGCACAGCTTTGGAAACGCTCTCTACTGAAATCCCAAGCAACTGAGCAATATATCAGAAACATGAAAACATAAGCATAAACATTTAGTCATCCTGTGTGACTCAGTGACGTTAAGGCAGTGAAAGATACAATATTAGAATCCTATTGCTTTGAATGTCAGTGCCCTCGTGCAACCATTAAAGAGCATTGCGTTTGTAACTGGGATTGCAGATGAGGTCTGACTACAAACAAACCAAAAGGAATTAAGCGTTTGTGTTACTCCCTGACCAATGACAATGAAATAACCCCCCTTTATTTACATCAGCCCGACTGAAGCAAAACTTTTTTTCCGGGAAGAATATTTTCAACTTAGACATTTTTAAAAATCACTGTACAGTGGCAGTTCTCTGTTATATTCTAAGGAAACCACCTTAAGACTTGGTTGATTCTTAAAACACGGATTCCAAGAATACTTCAGGAAAATTGGAAGCCAGACCCCAAAAGTGCAAATGCTTTTACCATCTCTCTCCCTCTCACTCTCAGGCCTTGCCCTTGGCCCCGTGTCCGACCAGTCCCCTCGCAGCCGCAGGCGTTTCACGGGGGGTTGCCTCAGCTTGGGGAGGGAAAGAAAGAAGAGCAGAGCATTACAAAGCTATTTCTGTCGGGCAGGACAGAATCCTAACTCTAAATAGAAATGCAATATCACAATTTTCTGAAGTTACAGTCAGTTTGTCACCAAAAAATGGAATGTCAGCCACATGTTCAGATCAGCACGATGCTCCATCCACGGAATGGAAGAGTTTTAGCTTCACAGAAGTACCACACTAAATCAATGACTCTCACAACTTATATTTCATGCAATACTAGCTTTCTTATGTTTAATTATTAAAGATTTCTGAATTCAGCCTGAATTCTGCAAAACTAGTCACCTCTTCACCTCAAAACCTGCGTGGTGGCTTCAGGTTAATGAAACGTGGATTTGCAATGAAGAAAAGGGAAAAAACATCAGATGCTAACAAAACAAAGGCATTTTATGAAAACAAACTCCAGTTTATTTTTTAACCTATTTTCTTTTAAATGTTAATAATATTCTTTTTTTTTTTTTTGCAGCTGGAAGCATAAAACAAGTACTATGTAGGGAGTGTTATTTTCAGCGACTTGAAGAGAAACAGCCACTGCTTTGGACATTCCGAGGCCGAGACTGAGTGTAGTGGCTGCATATTGCTGGCTTTAGCACAAACAAAAAGAAAAAGTGAACAGTGTGCTGACAACCTTAAACTAAAAGCAAAGCCCCTGTGGTGAAAGCATATTAAAGTGTTAACTTTCACGAGCCAGCAGATTCAGGAAGAAGTCTTTACATTTCTTCATCTCTATATAACTTCAAGCCAGGCTGACAGGACAGGATTTAAGGAAAACGGTTTGGCAAGAAAAGATTCTGTGCCTACAAAAGAAAAGGGCATGTAGGATCTGTTGTTAACGGGTGCTCACAATCCTCTCCCTCTGGGCAGTCAGGTCTCCACACCAGATTCATGTCCCCCAGGAGAAAGGGAGCGGTGCAGAGCCATCCAAGCACCACGTGGCTCTCCTGGGTTCCCTCTCCTTTCTCCTGGCTCGGTGTAACTCAGCCCAGCCCTACAAATCCAACCCCTTCTGACCAACACTGTCTGTGCCAGTATTTGCAGCCCAGCCGTGGCTGTGACCCAACCAACACCAGCCTGACACTTGCCAGGCTTTGGCTGGACTTCCATTGCTCGGAGCATCCTTTCAGCTCATTTGGCTGCAGCAGCAATTCTCCAGTGACCAGGGCAGTTTACCTTCTCATTTGCTTAGATTTGCATAGATGTGTGGTGTTCAACCCCTTGTGAACAGTTACAGGAATGACAATTAACGAAGCTGTGTGAGGTAGAACTACCTGCACCTGAAAGCAGGTGTGGTACAGGAGGTGCCAGAGACACCTTCTCAGCACCTCACCTGTGCTGTGAAGCTTGGACCCAAACAACAACTGCTTTAGGGGTAAAGCAAGGACAGACAATAAGGATTTAAAAGCAAAACCACACTACACTGGCTGAATAATAAGGAGAACGCCTCATGTAAATCGTGCTGGAAAATGGATTGAAATACATTCAAGATAAAGAAAGAAGAAAACATCAACATCGGCTCAGAGCAAAGAGGAAGAAGAATCCTCATCATTATCATCACATCCATCCTCCAGGGGAGGACAGCAGGTTCTCCCAGCTCCTTGCACACTCCCCTGTGGCCTCTGTCCCAGCCTACAGGCAAGGAGCTCGGGAGACAGAGGAGCCTGGGAAAGGGGGAGCACAGTGCCAGAGGAAGAAGTGGTGGGTGGCTTGGGGAGAGACACACATGACTTCACTGTAGTTAAAGCCACTTTTTTACTATTGATCAGAAAATCTCCACTGGAAGCGTCAGCAAGGTTGTGGCTGAGCTGATAAAAACCACTGCTGGAGTTCTGGTGACACTGCAGGAACCTGTAATACTGCTCAGTGACAGTGGCTCACCTCCTCCATCCAAACATCGTGTGCTCCCTCATCTGCCATTAACTGATAACTTTTAACAAGGAGCATTAAGACTTGCTTTCAAGTGCGTGCTTTCGGTGGCATGGAAAATAACAGAGCACACACCTCAGGTACAAGAGTGACCTGCCACCACCATGTAGATGCCTTCTCATCTCTGAGAGGGAAACCAGACAAAAAAAAAACCCCAGAGTGACAAAATATTGTCAATAAATACATAAATAAATGCATATTACAAATACACAAACTTTATGACACAACCTACTCGTCACACCTTAGCCTACAATCAGCAATATTATTTTCAGATTATTTTAAAGGGAAATACAACTGACTGTATTTCTTGTGTGCCACAACAAAAAAAACCCCATAAAACATGAAAACAGGTCATTTTAATCACTTGCCTCTTCCTGTCTCTCTTCAGCAGAAGGAACTTTAAGTTCTCGTGCTGTGTCATCCTTGGGATCAAACAAATATATGTAATCCGAGGAGTAGCTGACGAGGATCTCCTGCCCATCTTCACTGTAGCACAGGGATGTCACTCTGCAGGACTTGTTATTGAGGTGGGGAGGAACAAAACGTGCCACCATTCCAACAGTGCCCCTTCCAGCATAATTCCCTTTATCGGGAAGAAAGGGAGGGGGAGGAGAGGAGGAAGAGAAAGAAATGACACATTTACTACTGGGAATTTCCAAGAGCTTCGCTGAACTCCTTATTTAATATCCAACGAAAGATAATCAGGGAAAAGCTACACAGCCTGCAGTTCCTGCATTAAATTTGGTCTGAAGAATGACAGAGCAGATCTTACTACTCTTTTATATTTTTGTTTAGGAATGCTGTGTAAGTATAAAAAAAGATGAGGACATAACCACACACATATTAATGTATCACATACCCACCACAGGATGGTGTGGGGACGCTGTCAAGTGGGGTAAAAATGGAAATTTTAGAACCTAAAAGCATTTACAAAATAATAATGCAAATCTGTATCTACACACAGATTACAAAGGAATTAATTACATGAAACTGAAAATTGAGGACATGCACCCCTTTTCTACCCACCCTTTATTTTACATACTGATTTTTCTCCAAGACATAACAATGCTGTCACAATGAAGCTGCAGAACTGTACACCACCTTTGACTTACCATGCTCACCTTCATTCCACACACTGAAACAATCTTAACCTCTAGAATTACAAGTTTGTGAGCAGATAGAAGTTACCTCGAAGACGCTCTAATACTCACAAAAACAGACCATCCCCAAATCCCCCAATTTGACATGTAACTGTTTCCCACATGGCCTCTCTGTTCAACAGTCTGCCCTTGGCCACAGACAAGTTCACAGTTCATCATCCCACACTACGTAAGGAAAATTGCAAATTACAAGATTGCTCACTAGATACTTCACTTCTTAAAAAAACAAGCAAAAAAAAAAAAAACCAAACCAAAAACTCCACAAAAACCCAAACAACCAACAGAACGCTGCACCAACATATCAAAAAAAATCACAGTGCTCAAATCTGGTCTTTACTGTCCTTTACTGTATAGGCCAGCACATCCAGATTCATCTTACCCTGTGTGGTTGCAACACAAGAGCACGTACACAGGACTTCAGTCGAGGCCCAGAACCTGTTCCTAGGGCAGTTCTCACACAGCTCTGCTGGAGAGCTCTTAGACAATGTTAGTCTGATCTTCATTTTTAGTTATATATACATATTCAAAAATAAATAGATATGTATATTTACTAAGTGATCTTTAGCATTCCCCTTCTCCTCCACCATCAGCAAGAGGGAAAGGCTGCGCAAAATGACAGGTTTTGTGACACTGATGATTGGTATAAATGTGTGTCCACACACACACAGATCACTCAGCACGACCCAGAGACAGGTTAGAGTTACACAGCACTTTTGTTTGCCACCTGAAATTGTTAATGAGATGCTTAGGTAAGCATCTGAAGCATTTTGCAGTGAAATGATGTTCCATACAGCAATAAGCACTGCAAAGGTGAGCATATTGTGTGATATTATGGGGTTCCTAAGATCTTTTTCCATAAGAAGCAAGAGATTCCAGCATGGCAGGGTGCAAGAAGATTAAAAACTTAACTACAATTCAGGTGGAGCCCTGCAGGCTTTTTGGGATACTGGAATAGGGTGTTTCAAGGCAAAAGAAACATTACAAAATGTCTTTTCCTGCATTCAGCATTCAATGCATTCCGAGATGTACGGAGGAATTAAGTTCAGTTCCTTGACGATTTCTGCATTGCCAAATATGAGAGTGAAATGACTCTTATGACAGAGCCCGGTTCCCAGAGCAGAAATCCACACTCGGTGCAGTGTTACCCTTCAGCCATCCACCACCTACTCTGAAACACCGCCAGGCTGGAAGGGGAAACGCTGAGGGTTCAAAAGCCCCCTGCCAGGTGTGGCTCCTACCTGTGGCTCTGGTGCCGAGCATCCTCCGATCATAAATCCGTACTGAGCTGTCAGAGCAGCCCACGGCCAGGTAGTAGGGGATGGGGGGACAGATGGCAACAGAGGTGGCAGCACGGCGGCAGTTTATTAAAATATCCTGCAGCAAACAGCAAAAGGCAGCAGTCAAACAACAGCTCTGAGCATTTGCAGTGCAATTCTATTTTCTGCTTCAGGACCCTGAGTCAAGGAGGTTTGGGGAAAGCCAAGTCTGGCCCTGTGAAGGCAGATCATAAATGTGTTATTGGAAGAGCCACTGCAGGGAAGGAAAACTATCAGAGAGAGAAAACCAGCACCAGGTGGACTGAAAAATAAAACAAACCACAGGAACGAGCATTTAAAAACAGATAAACATGGCAACTACAGATTCATAAAGTAGCTTGCACCTTGGATTTTCTGACTGGAACACAGGAACTGTTGAGTCAGAAGAGTACTAAATACACAGGAACAGTCTAAATTCATTAAAGGACAAGAACAGGTTCCGTTCCTGGGCAGATAACTGGATAGAAATCAATGAAAGAAACCCCCACAACCGGTAAAGATGCATAAAGTAGAATGAAATTAATCAACAAAGGCGATCCATACTTTGGTAGCTTTTCTCCAATTCAATATCAAACCTGTTTCTGCAATGCAAACACAGTGGACACCCCCAGTACCTTACCTTCCAGGGAGAAACACCAGGGAGCCGATATCGGCCCCTCCCAAACCTTTTCTTACAGAGGGACAAAGGATGCTCAAGAACAGTGCAGGTGATTTCTCAAGTGCTAATGTAAACCAGCCCAAGAGATTCCACTTCAACACACAATCTTTTCTACCATATCTGAAGCCTCACACCGAAGTTTATAAACTAAAAATTGCCAAAGGAGATATTCAAATTAAAAAATAAAAATTAAAGAAAAAAAAGACTCCCCAAACTTTTATTGTTTCTTGGGAAACATGTTGTCATCTCCACCAAGGACCCTGAAATCTATTATTTCTAAAAGCCTTACCAGAATTCATATCCTATGTTTGTATGGTGTACAGCTCTACATTTAGGTCATCTTTATTAAAAGATTTCACTCTTACATCTTTACAATCTTCCTTTGTGCAACTTGTTTTGATTCGAGTATCAAACCATCTTACAGTGCCATCTTCACCACAAGAGAGGAAAGTATAGGGATCATTTGGTACTGTCATGATCTGCACAAGAGAAAGAGAGGGAGAAGAAAATGAAGTATGAATACAGTCAGAAATACCATTAACCTAAAAATAAAAGCATCAACATTTTGAGCAGCAGTACAGACTGAAGCAATTAATACTCGAGTCAAGCTTTCCATCGAAATAAAAAAGAAAACCAGAAAGCTGGTGATGTTTCTTCATTTTCAAGCAAAGGTTTGAACTACTGAAGGTACAAGAAACTTTTAAATGTCACATAAGATGAAATATCCAGAGGTCAAAGCCTCCAGTTATTTCTGTTGTCTTTTAACATGTAACATACACTCACTGCAATCAGTTTTCAGATAACTAATCAGTTTTCCTACAGTAATTCAACAATTCTCTATCCATAGAAGACAATGTCAAACAAAACCCTCAGAACTCTGACTTGAAAATGGCTTTTATTCTCACTGGGCCATTCCTGTACGTTCCAAGTAGCCCTGAAATAAAGGCTGTTCCTAACCTACCCCCTCACCGCAATTTATATTTTTAATTTTATCTGTATTGAATTCTTTTCCCGAGCCCAGCCCTGCCCCAGCTAGGGAAGCCTCAGATGGAGTCTCACATGCCTGGCTTCGCTAAAAAAGGCCTCCTTAAGACCAAATAAAAAGGCACGTGGCCATAAAGTCCAAGCTGAACTCCACAGGAAATATCATGGTTTTCACACTCTGTCTCTCAGCAGAAAACAGAGAAGGTTGTAGGAACCAGCAGTGTTTTCCTTTGCCTACACTACTGCTACGATCAGTAACTCCACAGACACTTATAAAGCTACAAGAATGGTTAATAGTGGAACACACTCATTCAACACACACCAAAAACCCCACTTTTAATGTGCTGCTGTCATTTATAAGCACTAACACAGAGAACTGCAGACTCCAATAACTACGAGTTATCTAAGTTCAACAAGAACACACGATATATGTATAAAATCCTTTATAACAACTAAAATAAAAGGGTTTCTATGTAACTTTAAAAGCATACAGCTATGGGATTGTTTTACTCTGTTTAAAATAAGAAGGTAAGAGTTGCCCATAAAAGTGCATTCTCCTTCTGAAATGCAATTAATGTGAGGGGCAATAAAGAAAAGCTTTTGGCTGAGCAAAAATAAACTCGTCCTGGCCTTGTATAAACAACAAATTCTTCAGAAACATGTCTAAGAACTTCTCCCTCTACTTATTCTACTCTCACCCAGAATTAAAAACAATTGTACAATTATCTCAGTTCAAACAATCTACCCAAATTTCCACATTCCTCTGCTTCACTGGATGTTTTTATAATGTCTTGAGCACTCACAAACTCCAAGTTTAAAGAGCAGTACGAATTCAAGCCACACTCAAATTTAGAATGAGTCCCTCAAGGGCAGCTTTCAGCTTTTCTTATTTAGAGAATCCAGTGAGTCAAAGTTCTATATTTAAAATGATGATGTGGCTACCTACAGCTGGGCAGCAACACCACAATATTTAGGAGTTCTCTCCCCCTCCAGGAACCTCTCAGTGACAAGGCTGGGTTATGTCAGAAGCTCAGCCACTCGCTTGGAACCCCCTGCCATTGACTCGATTATATTTTCATGTGCCAAGGTTCAAAAAAAGCTCTGCTTGCCGCTCAGAAATACATGGGTTTGATGCTTAAATGTCAGAATAACTGAATTGATAGCCTTTAGAAAAGGTATTTCCCAAAATGCACTACAAAACTGTGTTTTTGAAGAGAGCTCAAGCTTTGATATGTTAAACAGTACAAAACCAGATAAGAAAACTAACTTTAAAAAGAGACACAGTTGTTAAAATAGTCAGCTCGTACAGGGATTTGATATTGCTTAATTAACTGCGTTTAAAAACTGTAAACAACCAAAACCACATCACACAACAATAAAATGGATAAAACCCCTCCCAAATAAGACCATTTTAACTGTGCAATGCAGCAGGAAGGTGTCCCTGCTCTCTTCAGCTGATGATTTTGAACAAAACCACCACGCTCCCACACCAGTCACTGCTCGGTTACACTCGCTCTGCACAGACAACAGAACTCTCATCTCGGTTTGCCAGGCACTTGGGCTCTCCATGTTCCTTTCTGAAACAGTTTTTAACCTGCTGCTAGTTTGTTTTGACAGGTTTAATTTGTTGTGCCCGTGAAATCTGTATTTCCCACCTGGTTTGGCCGCTTGCAACGTGCGCTCCCTGACAAACAACACCCGCAAAGGGACGAGTGGCACCTCCTGTCACCTGTCCCAGGGCCAGCTCTGCCTCTGTTGCTGCTCCTGCCCCATGTCCACCCCTGGAACAGCAGACCACGCGAGCCCGGGACCCAGAACCACGTTTTGCAAAACTGCAAACGCAGTCCTGTATTAAACCCAGAAAAATCCAAACCCACGAACTCCCAAACCAGTGACTGCCACCTGGTTCCCTCCATGTGTTCCCCAAACAGGGACCCTGCAGACAGGAAATGTTTGGACAAAGGAACATGTGTAATTACAGCCCGAAGGATGCTTTTACTACATGATCAAAAATTAATTCTGGCAGTACTTCGGCCACTTTCATTATTCATACACTCCATTTTTTCTTTGGGCAGAGATTTTAAAATATTTTGTTCACTTAACACGCAAAGAAAGAGATCTAAAAGCCTGCTACGAGATCTGAGCTAAATAGTTAAAAAAGCAAGGGATTTGGGATATTGCAGAAGTGTTAATAAAACCCAAACAAATAAACAATTTCAAAAAGAGACCATTTATAACCTAAGAGGAAAATAGAAGAGTTTTCTCTATTTTAAGCATGCTAAGTTTTACAAGCAGTAGATTTTGCTGTCATTAAAAAAAAAAACAATCAATAAACCTCATTCTCTTCCTAACTTAGGAAACACTTTTCTTCTTCGCTTGCCTCGTTTATATGAGCAAAACTCCCAAGGCAGCATTGAAAACACTGTCTCTAAATTCACACCTAAAGAGTTAACTGGAGCACACAACAGGAAAATCACCTGGAGCTGCAAACACATTTTTCAGATTAAGTTGGAGCATTCCTTGGAATTCCTTGGAATTCCTGCTGGGAATTTTGGGGCGCAGTGAGCGGGTACCTCGTAGGTGGTGCCGTAGTGACACGTGTACTGGCATTGCCTGTTGCTCTCAGCATCGTGCTCGACGTTGGTGTAGAAAATGACCCCGTCCCCGGAACAGGACACAATCTGTTTGTCGTTGGTGCAGGGCAGGAACTTCGCGCTGAAAATGTTGGCCCTGTGCCCCGAGCGGATCGTCGTCAACACCTGGGGGGAGCACAAGGGAGGCCGGGTCAGGCTGGCGTTTGCCAAGGGAATGAACGACGGCCAAATAACGTGAGTCACACACGGGCTGCCAGCGACCTGCAGCGCAGTACAGCGAGAACCTTTCTTTGCACCAAATCCTCCTAAGAACAACGTGGTTCCACAAGAGACCTTCGTTTGGGCGCTTGCACGGAGCTGTGTGCTAAATGAAAGGCCTGGGATGCAACTGCCACCTTTTGTTTCTACAGGGCTTGTTACGCGTCACATCGGGTTTCTCCGAGGGAAATGTTAGTCCAGGGCGACGGTGCAGCCAGCAGAGACTTGGAACATCTGGGATATTGTAAGTCAAGAAGAGCGAGGCGTTGTAATTCAAGCCAACTTTATAGCCTTTAAAAATTGATGGTACTCTTAAAACAAACTCGCTCTCAAAAGAAGAACTGAAGTTTATAGGGAAGGGTGTCTTGAAACCAGCCAAAACTAAATAAACATTTAAGAACAGGAGACAGGGCAATAACCAAGACTTCACTTAGTGAGGGTCATTCATCTGCAGTACAGCAGGGAAGCACACGATTTACTGCCCTATCTCAGCTGACCTGAAACACTTTGTGGTGACCCTTTATCCTTCCCAACACACTCATTAGACTCTCCAGACTGAAAAACCCCTCCATATGCTTTCTGTGCACTAGTGAACACGCTATTCTTGCCTTATTTCCCCCATCTGCAGCACTTAAACCAAACTGCATTTTCACCACTTCTCTTAGGAAAAAAATACTTCCCAGGTTGTTTACAGTATGGAAATGATTTCCAAATTTCCACTCAATTAACTTAATCAAAGAAAGCATTATGCAAATGAAGCTGTTCTATCAGTAATAGCTCATGCCTAACATTTCAGAAGTGCTGTTTCCCACCTTTTAAGTAATTCACACAAGGAAAGATTGCAGACACTGTTATATTCTGAATGGTATGCAATGTTTACTATTAAAAATAAAAATGATCAAAATAAGCAAAGAGAATCCATTCATTTGATTTCAATCCATTTCCCTCTTCCTTTAGATTTGTTCAGATCTCTGCATTTTACTGAAAGCATTTTAACACTATACAATGAAGAGAAATTAGGGACTGTCTCAAAGGACCAACTCAGAACAAGAAGCCCCCAAGGTATCCTCGTTCAGATGACAGTCAAAGATGTCCTGAGTCCATCCCACCTCTGACTCTACGTTGTTGCTGCCACAAAAGAAATACGTCTGTCCTCACAAAGATGCTGAAGGGACTGAAGCAACCCTCCTGTGAGGAAAGGCTGAGGGAGCTGGGGCTGCTCAGTCCCCAGAGGGGACACTGAGGGAGGGGGCAGAGCAGGGACCAGGCTCTGCTCGGGGGGACAGTGATGGGACAGGAGGGACAGAGAGGGAGTGGAGTCTCCTCCCTGGGGATATTCCAGAGCCCTCCCCACACAACCCTGTGCCAGGTGCTCTGGGATGGCCCTGCTGGAGCACCAGGTGGGACCAGAGGACCCACTGTGGTCCCTCCCGGCCTGACCCGTCCTGTGAAATGTTTCCTTATTAAATTAGACAGTTGACTAACACAGGATACTCTGTTGATGGCTGAAGTCTATTTTTGCTACTCTAGCCAGTTCACAACAGCAAATATGGTGAGATAGGGATATTTGCAAATGACAGAATCACAGAACAGTTCTGATACTGATACCAATTTGCTCCCTTTTCCTGTATTGATTCTGTTACTCAAGCCAGAGAAAATCAGCTAACACAACTGTAACAGTCATTAAAAAATCACATCTCTAGATATTTCAGGAACAACAGTGAGTATTAAGTCTTCTTGCTAGTACCTGCTGTTTCATAATTGCATTTGCATGTATTGGAGGGGGAACAAATATTTTAAAAGTCTATCTCCTCCTCTGCTGGTACATAAAATAAATAACTCAGCTAACTGTAAACAATAAGAAAACAAGACATCTCCCATATTCCTCATTAGGCTTAAATACAGCAATAGGACACAACAGAGAAAAATAACCCTAAATTGTCCTATGAAGGCATAAAGCTTAAATTGCTGCATCTCTTAAAACAATACAATATTTTAATGCAATAATTATATAATGAGATAATGATGCAGCAGCTCTCTGATAACGAGATATTAAAATAAACCCTGCACAATGAATGATATTGAACATCCTTTACTTTCTTATTCCGCAGGCCCCTCCAGCAGCACTCACTCTGGATTATATCCATCCTCCACAGCTGTCCCAGACACCTTCAGCTGAACTCCCAGGCCAAGAGACACCCAGGTCTAATGACATCGCTCTGAGTTCTGTCAGACCCACACCGGGAGCTGAAAGGAGGGACGAAGTTTGAAAGCTGTGGCTTTATTTGGGGCAGTGAGGAAAAAGGCACCGGCGACCCTCCAACTCGCTGTCCTTTTCCCAGGAAAGCAAATCACAGCCTTCTGTTCGAAGTCTCTTGCCCCAAAGCAGCCACACAGGTTGGGTCTCTCGCCACGCTCAGGGTTTGGTTCTCGGCCTCTGAGAGAGAGGACACAGTTCGGAGCGCGCTCCCCCAAAGCGCGGCAGCTCCTTAAGGAGCAAAGCGCCGGACACTGACGGATGTAGCTGGAAACCAGCCGGCCACGGGGGAACCCTTGCGAGGGCAGGAGGGGGAAGGCAGAGCCCTTTGCAGCGCTTTCTCCTGCACACACCTCCTTCCCCGGCGTCAGCACAAACTGTTCTCCATCCACACACAGGTACACGCCAGGCAACGTGCTTCCCAATGGGAATAAACTGTTTTAAACGAGCCTGGCACCGCAGCAACGCTCCTCGGAAAGGCAGCTCGGTATGCTGCGCCCAGCAAAAGCCAGCACAGTATTGCAGAACTGAAGCGAAAGGGAAACAATTTATGTGACGATAAGATTTCACAGGAATTAGCGAATCCTGTTTCTGGTTGTGACACTAATCTGTTGTGAGACCGTGTTCCTTTTGTGCCAGACCACGCAGCGTAAAATGGGATAATACCTGTGTCGCAAGGGATTAGAATACTGAGGTTTTAAAGCACTCTGGAGTTTTATTCCCATTTATAAACACTACAAAGTGCATGATATTATCTTTGTGAGATAACAATTAATATCTGAAAGCTGATACATTGAAAAATAGTAACTTACACCTTATTTTAAAATCAACAAGTATCCAGAAACAAACCTACCTTTCTGCTGTAGGGATTACTAATGACCAGGTTGGTGTCATCTGAACCAGATAAAATATATTCTCCTGTGTCATTCCAACAAATTGTATTCACCTGCATGAATTAAAAAACCAAACAAACTTGTTCAGACTTACAGCAACTCAATTTTTACTTTATTAAAATACAAATATTCATCCAACCCTTCAGAAATAGGAGTTCACAAATTCAGTTGAAATGATGTCATTTCTAAGCAGCTAGCACAAAAATAAAATAAAGAAAAATAAACTGTGTTTTTAAAACAAATTGATAAGGGAATCACCTGCTTCACCTGTGGCATCTCAGTTACTCCCTCTGCTTCTCCAGAGCTCATCAGGTAAATTAAGCCTTCCCACAAGGGCCTCAGTAGCCACAATTTTACACATTCAGGTGCTCAGATGTACCAAATCTACCCCGCAGAGTTCCCCAAATTTGAACTGGAGGGCATCACAGTGCTCTCTTTATCCAAATTCTGACCTCCCACGGCTCTGTGCAGTTTTCCCGGGGAGAAGAATCCACCCCAGACCCCTTTTGGAAAGTGTGAGTATGCTGGGAAAGAAGAATCCTACAGAGCGAGGGACAGGTTCTTACTGGAGGAGCTTTACAATACATTTCCTTATCAATTCTCCTTTTCACAAGACCGTGTCCAATAATGTGTCACTGAAATAAAGCTGTGAAAGCACTCAAAGTCCAGAAGCTCAGAAAGTATCCTTCAAGCAGCAGCTCATGCGCAAGCACTAAAGACTACATGCGTGACCATTATTATTTCAAGTAGCCTCTAAAATACCTTCCAGCGTCAAACTGCAGCCATCACCATTTTCTGCTGGCTATTTTCTGTTGGCAGAACAACTGCCTTAGTAGGATGAATCAGAACGGATTATAAAATCAACAAAAAAAAACCCCACTTTGTTCGAAATTCTTTTCTTAGCTTTTCGGTTTTGGTTCGGTTTCTATCCAAACGTTTCACTCTGAGCACACCCCAAACTAATTTTTGTTTAAAATAAACCCGCCGGTTTTAGTTACTGTTGTAGTTGCAAGGTCAGAGTTAGCTGGTCCAGGTGGATCACGTGGACAACACCTCGATATGCTCAAGTGGAGGCATTCGGGAGAGATCTGTGTTACAACAGACATGCCCGTGGCAGAGTCAGCTCAGCAGCAGTCAAATATCACAGGGCTCTTTAGGAAGGGGCCAGAAGAGCAAACAGCATCCTGTCAGAGCACACGTCCACGCAGGGCAGTGCCACGGCTTCCACACCGTGCAGTTGTGGTTCCTGTCCTGCTCCCACGCTCTCCTCCCCTATTGCTGCCCATTGGAAAAGAGAAATCAGGAATCATCTAGAACTTCTTACTGCGCTGCTCGGATGTGACAGAAGCTTGTGAAACCAGGAATGACGTGGGGAAATAAGACAGAATTTTCCGTGGATCGTTACAGCACAGGAAATGGAGGGCCTTAAATGAAAGCACCACGTGGCACGCGCGGCACTTCAATGAAACTGGGAGTCACGGCCATGGAACGTGCCAAACGCCAGAAGTGGAAGAACACACGTACTCATCACGGAAAAATGAAAAATTATCAGAAACAAAGGTGCGCCACCTTCACCTCCACGTGTCCACGGATGAGTGATGTGTTCCCTGCCTCAATTGTCTTCAGAAACACCTACTGGCCCCCTCAGCTTCTCAGGTCTGACCGAGCTTTGGTGTGACCTTGCGTGGCTGCTCTGATGATCGCGTAGCTCTGGCTGTCCGTCACCAAGAATGACACATCCAGCCAGCCCCCAGAGCCAGCTGTCATTGAAACAACCTGTCCTGACAATGACTGCGCTCTGAAAATGTTGTCAAACATAGCACAGGATTACAACTAGGACAGGCACAAACCCCAAGAATGTTTATTTTCATCTACATTTCCCTTCAGGCAGCAAAATACTATCATTGCCCTGAAGGAACCAAAATGCTAACATAGGAATACAGGAATAGAAACAAGGAAAATATGAGAACAACAAGGAAGCAACTAAAAAAGAAATTAAAAACATGAGGTGAGAAAGAAGAGTCAGCACAAAAATTAACCAAATTGCGGGGGTGGGTGTGTAGATTTGTGTACAAAACCAGAATTGTTAGGACAGAAAAGCAGAGACAGCATTCAAGATGCAAAGGGGAGACAAGACTGTATAAACTGTGGCATCACGGGACATCAATCATTCTCCTTCTAAATTCCAATTTCATTGCACTGATTGCCTCAATTGAGCAATTTCAATACACCCTACACAGGCCAAAGCTGCTTCCAAAAGAATCCTCAAGTGACATGACATAACCAAACGTGTGCTGGAGGTCTAAAACTAAACAGCTTTTTATTCTGAACATGATCACCTTCCCAGCACCTTCTCCTCACTGTCAATAAATAAACCAGAAAATACCAAAGGCTCTCAGTGGAATAAGCTGGATCTTTTTTCCAGAGAACACTGACTTTCCAATAAGTGATCAGGCAACACACACAGTGCTCAGTACAACCTATTGACCAACACTGAAGAACCCAAATAAAATGGCATATGGATCACTAAAAACAGATGCTCAATAAAAGCAGATTATAAAAAAAGTTCTCATCTCATTCCATGGGTGGCAAACCCACTTCTAAAATACGCTGTAAAACGAGGAGCAGTTAGAAAATTGGTTTGTATTTCAAAACTGTGTAGAAAATCTACATTTGTGCTGCCTTCACAGCCACTCAGCACTAAAAGCACCGTGGAGCAGGAACCACACCAAGGGTTGGGAATTCTTGGGAAAAGCTGTGAGCGCCAAAGGGAAGGATATATTAATCACAAATGACACACAATAACTAACAAGGTAAGAAAAGGCAAAGTGTGCGTAATTAGGTTTTTTCTATGAAGTACCCACATTATTAATTGTTCCTAATTTTATTTGTCACTCACCCAGCCTCGTGAGGAAGCACTGGGCACTTCTGATTCATTAGTCAATTAATCAAATATAAATCTACTATCAAAGGCAGTGCAGGAGGCAGCACAGCCAAAGCCTTAAGAACTGAAAAAGCAAAGTGACAGTGGAATCAGCTCCTTTGGGAGCAGCGGGGATTAACAGAGAGCAAGAAGTGGAGGAAAGGAAATAAAAATGCCTGCAGAAATCCAGAGTCTCAGGAACACCTCCCAGGCAAGGAAGAGGGTGGAAAAGGCAGCGCTCTTCCTCTGTGAGGACAAGGGGAAAACTGCACATCCTAACAATACATAAACTTCCTACAGTAATTTCAGCACTCGAAGCTCTGAGGGCTGCATCTAAAAATGACTTGCTGCCAAGTGCCACCCTGAAGGAGACGTATCTGGCTGTCTGCACAAAGAAATGAGAAATTATTCTCCCCGGTAATCCTGTTTATTTTCTAACGTGGTATTTGCTCATGTCAAAGGCTCCACCCACATTCTGCATCCCCACCTTCCTCAGCTTTCAAAGAACCAAAACAGGAAGCAAATAAGGCATATTTTCAATGCAATTCAATATGGTTTAGAGCTGCTTTACCCTCTGCTTTCCTCAGGCTTCACTGCTGCTGGCCCAAATTGGTTCGCTTCCAGTGTTTCTCCTCTGGATTGAATGACTTCACAAAGGACACAGCTCACATACCTCCATACACTTCCTCACCACCTCGAGCTCCTTTTAGAGCTTAGAAAATGGCAAATTCTGGCACACACAAGGCTTTAGTGAGTTTGAGAGTGTGAATCTTGCTGCAAGAGGCAAATCATACCCCAGAAGGATGACAAGGTTACGGGCAGACACCAATTCCTTCACATCCAACTGTTGGGAACTGTCTTCAACCCAAGTGGAAAACTGGACTCTCTAAAGACAGCGGCAGCTGAACTCAGGGATGGAAATCCACCTCAAACGAGAAGGTGCTGAGGTAATATCACTGCTCCAAGAGCGTGTGTACCTGGAGTAATTCGTGTACAGTCCCTTCTTCACAGATGGGGCAGCTGAGAGCGACTGTGCACACTTCCTTCTCCCACAGCATCTCTTTGGGGTAACAAACCAAGTGGCAACAAGGAACTTGGGCTGTACTTTTATCCTCGATTACTTAAGAAAATGTCTCGCCTTAAGGAAGTTGTCCACCGTGTCCCATTTCTTTATATAGAAAACATGTCACAACCCATCCGACTCAACAGCTCTTTAAAAAACCCCAAACAAACAAACAGCAACCAAAAACCCCAACCACATCAGGAAACCCAACTGCACAAACACCCTCAATAAGACAATGGAGCATTCGTTCCCCATTCACATCTGAAATGCACCCTGACCCAGCAGGTGTGGGAAATGAAAACCCAAAAGACCCCAATTACCACTGGTGGTGTAAGCTTTTTAATCACCGAGAGCTCTGTAATTTCACTGATTTTATTTCACAGATCTTTTTACAGCAAACAGTGAGAAATTGTACTGAATGGTCGTTGGCCATAAAAGATTATTCCTTAAAAAGACCACTCTGTAAATAATGTAAGAACTCCCAATTCCTCATTCTTTAAAGGGGGAGAGTTCTGAGCAAATTTAACTTCTAAAGGCATTTTTTCAAGCTGCAGCAGTATTTTAAACACCTGCACAAGTTCACAGCACCCGTAAATTCACAATTGAAACACTTTCCTCCCACTAAAGCAATGAAGTTAGGCCACTTGTTAAAGCATTTTTTAAAAGCTAACACAATGAAATCAAAACTAGTTTTTAAATATATATCCACAAGACGGATTCAAGCAAGACCAAACCAACACCAAATCTGTACTTTCCATTACATGACACAAATGTAGATAATTAAAACAGGCATCAGTAACCTCATTTTTAACAAGTAACAAAGAAAGGCTACTTTCCTGTCCCCTGTTTTTATAGGAAAAACCACTATTTTTACAAGAAAACAAAGAAAAAAAAATTAGAAAAACACAGTCAGTTCCAGGAAAAGAAACTTCAAAAATTTCATCTAAAGTGTTTGAGATGAAAAATTACTAGAAAAGACATTCTAAAGTAAAAAAAAACACCCCACTGTTACAATCTCACATATAAAAATTAGTAAATAGCTTTCTACACATAGATTCATAGAATGGTTTGGGCTGGAGGGGACCTTACATCGCTCCATTTCCGTTTGTTTTTAATTTTTATAGCATTCTTTCACTTTTCAGGTGTCTTGTACAACAAAGGCTTTGAGGGTCATGAATTTCTGCTCTATTCATCAAAGCTAACGTAGCAACCTGTCTGCCCTGTACCTGGTTTAAGCAAAACCTTTTACTTAAAAGAATATGATGTAAAATATTTGGCTTTAACATCAATAATTAAGTATTTAAATAAGCAGGATTTCGAATTAGGTTGTTGCCTTTCAGGAGAGGCTTATTTTTGTTTTGTCTCTTTAAATAAGCAGGGACCACTTGACCATTTGCTTTCTAGACTTGCAGAATAAATCACTCAAAACTCTAATACAGCGCTGAGTCAACAAAATAAATCAACAGAGCAAGAAACTGCTGAAAATTCCTTTTAAGATGAGCCCTAAATGGAAAGGGAAGGATGTGTTTTACTGGGACAGGGATGAATCCATTCAGCAGGAGACACAGCTAAGGACCAGATACTTTGCTTCAGAGGTAAAGAGTCAGATGTTTTAGAAGAAACAAACACCTCGAGAATTCAGATGTTGTCCTGCTCAGCTTCAATACACAGTATTTGCATTTTTAAGTTAAGGAAACTATCACCATGGCAACAAAATCACAATTAAACATCTTTTAACAAGCAGAATAGCAACAGGTGACTTACACATCCATCATGCACATTCAAGGTTGCTTCAAGTTTTAATCTTTGGATAAATTCTCTTCTCCCTGTGAAGAAAAACACAAGTTAATTGCTTTTTTAAAACAATAACACTGAAGTGGTTAAGAGCCTGCTAACGAGCACTCAGAGGTAAAAAACTAAACAAAGCTATAAATGTGTATTGAATGAGGCAAGGCCCCTGGAAATTTATGTCCTTATTCCCCACGTGCAAACTGATTTACCACTGTACTTAAAAACGCCCCTGTATGAAACACATGAAGAGGGAAAAATAGACTGTATATTGCCAAAAATGTGGAATTCACTCCAAATTAACCTTCCTTTGAAGAAACCACAGAACCAGGGCTCCGTAAGAAAGCTGTACCTACAAAGTGTCTGAGATGCAGCCATAAGGTGCCATATATTTATTTAGCTTGCCCATTTAGAACATCCAATACAATTGTTAGGAGAGCACATGCTAGCATATGTGATTTGTTATAAATGTGAGTAGTTATGTATCATTTGATCGCTACCTATCTAAACACTGCTTCGAGGAAGGAATTAAATACAAGCAAAACTTCAACACACACAGTTTCCTTCTTCCCTAAAGTAAAGAGGGGAGAGAACAGTTAAAATGCTTTGCCTCCAAACCCCTTTCTACTTGATGGAATACTAAACACCCTAAGACACCTGAACGGGTTGTTTCTAATTTATCTTCTCATTCAAAACTAGAACCCCCAGATCCGAAGTGGTGGAGTGTTCATCTGAAATAGAAACCTGAACTACTCCAATAAAGTGACCTGAGGAAATACTGACTCTGCATTTGCTATTGGTTAGAGCTGAGCAAAGTCAGTGACTCTTTGTTCCCTGTATTTCAGCCACGACCTCCCCAGGTTCACTGGTCTGGTAAAAAAGCTCAGCAGTAAGGACTAGAGTGCTTGCCACTGACCCATTTTTATGGCATTAAAAAATTGAAGCCTTTGTGGTTTGTTTTGTTTTATTCTTCAGGTGCATCACAACTGTTACGTGTTCTAACAAGCAAACTTTCCACGCCAAGGGCTCTGCTCTCACAGGTGACAAGGATCTTCTCAATCTTTAATTCTCATTCAAGAGAACGATAAAACAAAACAAAACAACAAAAAAGCGCCCTGTTAGATTTCAAATGGTGATGATGACCCCCCTGTGAAGTGTTCCCATGGCTGAAATTTGGAAAGGCACCAAAGCTAATGCGCCAGCCACCCATTCTCACCAGACATTTTGCACCACCTGAAGCCTCAAAGTCCAGCCCCACTCTCAGTATAACAATGAGTAATATGGTCAGTTTTTACCCATTTTCACCAAACTTTATGCCCTACTGAAGCCTCAAGGCACAGTGAAACCCTCAATATCGTGCTCAGTGATTTCTTTCAGTATATATTAATCCAGAGACTAGAGGAGCACTGCCACAGCCACATGCTACCTGCGAAAGAATCACCACCTTGAGTCACTCATGCTATGAATTCAAACATGAAAGAGCAGGCAAAAGAGAAACTGCAGCTGCTTCCTTGTGACTTTATTTCGACACACAAGGTCAAACCCAATCCTCCTTGCCACTCCCACCTGGAGAATTACCTAACTTGGGTGTTTGGAGGTATTCACAGCTCTAAGCTCACTGCGGGGAGCAACACCAGGATACCACGATGTGCCTTGTATTCCCAGCGGTTATGACACCATTTAGGGCACAATCCTGAGTTTAGGAATTGCAGATCAGGTGCTTTCCACACGGCTATTTTGGCAGAGGCACACACATACCTTTCTTTTGTAAGCAACTCAATCAGAGCTGCTTCAGAACTGGTGACAGCAGAGAGGTTAAATCCTCGTGCATGTAAAACTCTCACAGACTTAAAACTGTGCTCCAGAATTTCCCACTGAAGAAGCACAGATCATTTCACCATGAAGGCTTAGCTTTCAAGTACATCAGTGCTCTCCAGAAATCAAACTAAACTTTGATCCCAAGCAGCGCCACCGTGGTAGGAGACATTAAAAGAGAGCCCTTATTCAGTAATAGATCCCATTTATCAAATGAACACTCATTTCTAGCAGGCAGGCTCTTTGCAAGGCCAGGTCCCTCAGCGCTGCTGGCTGTGACATTTGGGATGCCCTAGTTTAAAACTGAAATGGAGCCAGCATCTGTTCCCAATGCAGAGCACGTGTTCCCTCGCACTCCAGGAGCCTTGCAAAGCCACCCCTGGTTTTTCAGGGTAGAGCTTATGGAGTTCTGAAGCAACTCCAGTTCATTTGTGCAGAATTTATTTCGCTGGATCGACTGTGCCAAACTCTGCATCGTGATCCGGTGTAAGTTCTGATCCACATCTCAACAGGCTGTTTTCCCAGCAAGCAGAATTCTCCAGATAACACACAGTAAACAGGACTACACACAGTCTTTCATTGAGGCAAGTTAAGATCCTCGAAAATTAATTAAAATCCTGAAAATAATTATCTATAGGCTGACAGTGGCCCCATTTTATAGTCATTCAAACTGTGACACGGGAAACTGCAGCCATTTATCAAAGGAAAGAGTGAAGCAGCAGCACTGCCAGAAACCAAATCCATTGGTGTGGCCTCCAGTCCTCTGTGTTGTATATCTTCATAGTTCTGTACTACTGTATAAATGCTAAATAAATTATGATCTTGATTCTGTCAGTGTGTAAAAGAACACCTTTCAAGTGACTGTGAACAACTGCTTCACTTTGGTTTAAGTTCAAAACAGGTTAACCCAAATTATTCTCTGCTCTTACCGATACATCACGAAGCCTGACAGTGTGAACACTACACAGAAAACACAAAATATTTTAATGTCTGGGAAAAGAATTACTTGCCATTTGAATATGTAAGAACTTTGCTATTTAACACCCATCATTGAAGAGCTCGGTGTTAACCAAGCTTGTAACTCAAATCCAAAGACAGGCTTAAGGAACGAGTGTTGTGTATTAAGAAACACAAAATTTCAGCTCTCAACACAAAGACAAACCACAGAAGATGGGACACTGTGCCCTCAGTTACAATCCAGCAAGCCTGCAACACCTCATGGTGAGTATATTGATACAAAATTTGATCTCAAATGAAACCCACAAAAAGAGATCTGAAGTTAAAAAAATAATAAGAAAAAAAGGAGCTCAGCAATGTTAAACATTTTAGAGCAATTAATAAGCATTTTGAAAAATACTTGTTTAGGTTTGCTTCTACTGAATCTGCAACAGTAAGTTATTGCAGGTACCAGCACAGATGTGTTTGCATTTGCAGCAATGGCTTTAATTAACTTGCAAACTTATTTCAAATACTAAGAGTGTCCACTCTTGAATAAAAGCTTCCACTGGGGCCCAAAACTAGTAAGGCTACAAGCATTTGAGCTTCAAACCAACCTGTTTGTTTGATATTTACCATGTTCTATGCCCGAAAGACACAACACTTAAAATTCAGTTGTATTAATATCAACTGTTCCAGAAGGTAAAACAGGTGTGGGTTTGTACCAGGAGAAAAAAATGCTGGTTTTCAGCAATTTTGATGTTTATTCCATCCCTTACAGTAGTCCAGTGATCGTATATAGAAACTACTCCCTGAGATAACAGGCACTTGACATTCTTATATTGTGTCATGAGTATTTCTAATTCCTACAAAGCAGAGGACAAAATTCATTATTCATGTGATAGAACAAAGAGGAGCTGTATCTATGCAAGAGACAACCCAAGGCAAAAAGACAACACACCACCTTACTCTTCTCAACACAAAACTACCTGAAACAGCTGAATAACTGGATGCAGGATTAACCACGTGCAAAAGCCTTTCCTGTTTTCTCCACCAGATCAAGACAAACACACGGGAACCCTGCTTTCTCCTCACCCACTGACTGAAGGCACAACGAAATATCATGCAGCGTGGCAAGTCAGAGCAAACAGCATCACTGTGGCTTTCAAGGTGTCTTTGGAAATGCTTTTCTGTGGCTTTGAGAACTCCTCCTCTGAAACTGTTACGTGGAACAGTAAGGTATGTTGAGTATTTCCTTATAAAAATGGCATCGACACAGTAACGCAGACAGTTCTTACAAGCACACATCAGGTGCTTGTTCTCGAGCACTCCTTATTTGTGCAGCATCCAAATAATCAGGAGCTCTGCTGCCCAGCCAGAGAAGGTGATGCCCAGAAAGCTGACCCTTGCTCCAGCCCAGCGCAAGAGTCTGAACTGCTCGTGGCACAGCCAGATCCGCACAAAACGAGCGCTGGTGTGGGAAACCAGAGCAGCAGGGAAGGAAGAACTGCCGGAATCTGCTTTTAGGAGGAGCACATTCCTAGCAGGCGTGTGCAGGCCCAAGAGGTGTGTGCCCAGCACTGCTGCCAGTGCTCCCAGTGCCTCCAGGTCCCACCAGCGCTAACCACGTGAACTTCAGACAAAGGCGCAGGGGGGAATAAAAGCCTACTATTTGAAGTTGTTTACCCTAACTCCATACTCATTTTGAAACAGGTTAAGTGATTATATAGAAGCTTACCGACGTAGCTAAAGAGACACGTCTTCTGGCAACAGCAGAAGGAAAAAAAGCAGGGCCTGCCTTTCCCACCAGCGTGTCACCGTGAAAATGAGAACCCGGACACGGTGGAACCAAATTAAAGCATTTACCACTCTGCACACCGAATTAAACCCAGCATTTAATCCTGACTGCTACAGGCACTGCACACTGCTGGGTTTGGGGGAACACGTGAAATAAATATAGATTTAGGTATCATAACAGGTGCAGGTCATAACCCTGTAAGATTCCAAGTGTAAACACTTGGAATTTGCCCAGGATTAGAGTTTAAAGACAGATGATGTCAAAAGTTGGAATCAAGTGGAAAGCAGCGTCTTGCCGGTAGATGACTATTAAGTTAACCCTGTGATGTAGGTTAAACTATCACTGGGCATTTAAAAACAAACAGGGCAAAAAAGAGCTTATTTTTAAAAATTACACTGTATTTGTCCTAGATGGCAAAATAACCCTGTTGTTTAACTCAAGAGACTCCTTTTTTACTGAAGGGAGTTTTCAGGACATAACAGTGCTTCTGAAACAAACACAAATTAAAAAGGAACCACATTTCCCCTCATTTCCTAGGAAAGGTAAATAACAGTAACAACAACGCCAAGTAACCTAAGTAAGGAGGTGGGTTTGGTTTAATAGGTTTAATTTCCATATTGGTGACATTTCATAGTTTCGTAAGTGTTGAACAAACATCAGTAATGATTCAGGACACATTCAGTTCACAGGGAAGAGACGGGCGGACCCTCATCTTCCTCCTGATACCTGCTAAGCAGAGAGCAGTCGGCATTAGTGACACGTTCGATTTTCCCGGAGGAAAGCCCGCAAACCCTTGAAGAACCAAACGAGGACAAAAGGGGGATATTAAAATTCCCTGGCGAGACTCGGATACCGCCTCCCAATCTCCACATTCGATATTGAATGATTCAGCCCTTAGCACAGCACTGGGGACGTGGCTGAATCAGCAGCACAAAGACAGGAGAACGCAAAGACTCGCACTGGAGCAGAGAAAAGCCCAGCTTTGTTTGAAGGCCGGCACCCTTTGTGTCTGAACTCATCTCTTCCTTACTGCCAGCACAGGACTGCTCTCAAGTGTCAACAGGTTCTGGATACGTGATCAGTTGACACGCCACTGGACTATTTTGGGGACCTTCAAGGATACAAGATCAGGAATCACATGCAGAGTCACAACAACTCGCAGCGCAACAACTTAGAAGTGACTGAACACAGATATGTTTAATGGCCTGCCCTAATGCAGTTAATGGAAGCAATCCAACTGGAAGAAAGCTACGGGGAGGGGGAAAAAAATGAAAATAAATAAATAAAAGCAAGAGATCTAAAGGATCTCTCACATCACTGCCTCATCCTGACACACAAATGCAGTACAGGCTGTACACGACTCGTCTGTGCAGCAGGAGACAGCTTTCATGTACCCAAAGCTCATTATTAGGAGATCAAGGTACAACTTAACTAGGGAGCCGTCTGAAACACTCAGGATCAAAACACAGGCAGTTGTTTACAAAGCAAACACATTGCTTGTACAAAGATTGTCTTTAATAGCGTACAACGCAAATTCAGTGAAATGCTGCAATCAAAGGTGAAAATACACCTGAAGCGCACGCAAACCCCTGCAGTTTCCAGCTGTCTGCGTGAGAACACTGAGGCTCCAAGGAGCACAAAGCAAAGGCATTTGCACCCTGAGTATAATTCAAATATTACAATTACACATGCAAAGCCTACAGCACACTCTCTCCCTGGCAGCCTTTAACACACGTGATTAATGGTCAGTGCACAGACACTACACGTAAGGCTAATCCCTTAAAATCAGAAAGTACATCTCCACAGCTCTGCCCGTTTCAAGCCACATACAGGAACACAAAATGCATCTTGAACTTCTGGAGGACAGAAAATAACAATCTGAAACACTTGTACCAATGTTTGATCGTTTCCTTCTAGCCGAACGCAACGCCAGAAATCCACCTTCCATTAATGTTCTCAAGCCATATGTTAAAATACAAGAGCAGCGAAAATGTTGGGGATTTTAGGAAATCAAAACCTCAAAACTCACTAAGTAGGTTCATTGATAACAACATCTGACCTAGACAGCAGCATTAAAAAAAAAGGTAAAAAAGGAAAAACAAAACCCAAAAAACAAGATTCTGCAAAGCAGTGTCACTGAAAAACATAATAATGTGACCTTAAGGGTCCACAGGTTTTCACAAATGGATGCCAGCATATAAAAAACCAGAAACTGTACTCCTATCAATCTCCAACATCCTAAAAACAAACACTGGAATTTACTCTGCTTTTTCAGGACAGTGACAGAAGGCACCGAGTAATCCCAGGCTCTGCGTGTATTTGTTTAAAAAAAGAAAATACACAAAAATGAACATCACCCTGTTGCCACTGAGTAGAAGCAAAAGTGGACAACGCTGAGGAGACGGAAGCAGGAACACAAACCATAGAAATGAAACCACAAAACACGCAGGAAAGATGTAACTGGACAAAGGCCAGTGGTATTAACTCCAAGCGAGGATTTCCCAGATAACAGCAAAACAAGCCATGGAATTTCCTTGGAGTGGTGCTACGTGGCTGTAGCACTTGCAGGTCCCACTGGCCCCTGCACCTCCACCCCAGTCTGCGAGGGAAATAATCCTAAAGATAACAGAAGGCTGATTAGACTGAAATTAAAACGAAGCGTTCGGCACTCAGGCACCAGAAATACTCGTGCACCCTTAATCCTCCCTCCCAGCTCACATCTCTTTCTGGTTTGCTGCCGTGTACCAAATAATAACCAGCCAGCATTGCTTTGTTACCGAGCCCACAGGATTCTGCCACACCAGGCTTTTATTTTCCTTTACTGATATTAAAGCGTTTTAAATGAGTGTTTTTATTACCTGAGTTGATCTACTTGGAAGCAGAGAGAAAAAAAAATCATTAATCTTGTGTGTGGTAGGAGCCCCCTTAACATCCTTTCCCAAAAGCTGGTTCAGATGTCCACGCTGTGCCCTGCTGCTCCTCGGTGCCAACTCCAATGAGACGGCAGCAGGGAATTCATTTCAGACACAGCCTCTTTATTAAACTCCTCCAAATTCAATTTGGTATCAACAGGTCTCCGTGGCACGTTGTTCCTTCCATTGCTCATCCGGAGTTTTTTAGGGACTGTAGTCACTAAGTCTTGTTTTATTAACAGGGGGGAAAAATCCCAAACACATCCAATTTAAGGCAATACTTGATCGCTGGACTCTGTTGTGTTTTTTTTTTTAATTAAAAAGTAACATCCCTTTCTTACAATGCTCTTTTATGTCTTAAACTTTTCTATACAACCACTGAAAGTCCAAGGACTGCACCAAATTTCCTGCTCTCCTCATGTTTCCTGCCTCCCTCCACTATTAGATGGAGCATGTTAAACAAGTTTCACAGACGTATTTTCCTCTAACATTCATTACACTGTGAACTTCAATTCTGACTCTGCTTTTTTCTACTATTCAGAAAACATCTGTGATGAAAAAAATCTGAAAAAGAGATAGTTGAAGTATATCTTTCTAAAACCTTCAGTTTCCCGAAGTATTTGAGGGAACACACAGGGCACACACTGAAGTGCAGGGGGAAATGAGGCACATCAGCAAGTTACACTGTTTGCATTAAACCAGCAGATTTGTGTCCTCATAACCAGACAAGCAGGTAATTTTTTTAAATAAAAATGAGGTAAATGGTCCTTTTCCAGGCAGCAATTAATTTGCTAGACTTGTAGAAGAAGAAATAACACAAACCACCTCTACCAGTTCTGGGGTTTAGCTGTGACAGATGAGTGGTTTTAACTCGTGTTGGAAAAGAAAATTAATGCCAGAGGTTCAGGATATGAAATGCAATACCTGAAAATAACTGAACATCAAAAGTATTATGCAAAGAATCAAAGAAGAAAGGCTCGTTAAATACACTGTGACCACTGCCAAGCCTGCAAGAGCAACAACTACAAAGCTGATCCTAGTAAAGCTGTCTAACCCTTCTTACTCTGCATTATTTTCAAAGGCCAAGATACCCCGTGTTTAAATATAGCTGGAGCAAAACCTGGGGAAAATAGCACGTCTCCTTCTGGTGGCTCTCCCTAGCATTCCACTTTCCATTCTGCTGGGCTCTGGGTGTTTGTTTGTCCAAGAAAAATAAGAGAGAGAATGAAAGTTTATGGTATTTTAAGGAACTCATTTAATTTCACTCTGGTACCCTGGGCAAAATATTTTAGTTAGAACCAAGTGTTCAACAGCAACACCAAATTCCATCTACATTCAACGAGCCACTATTAGTTTTATAAACTAATTTGTTAATGAGTGTGACACAGTCAGTATCAAAACTATTCAGGTGTCCATGCACGTAAACAGCTGTTCTTGTCTGGTTTTCACCCCTGCCTATGAGCAGGGCAATCAGCTTCAAGAGTGCAATTACTTTGGGTTTTATTATGGTTCATGTCTGTAAAGAGAGGGAACTCCTGAAACCTAAAGTGGCTCACAGTCAGTTTTCCCTGCCTACAGAATGTATTCACAGTTCTGCTTTTAGTAAGAACTGCTGAAACTCTACACAAATGTGATCATGATGAACCTCACTACTGGTTTCCTTATTTTATAGACTTCAGACCTTTCCCCAGGCTTAACAAAAAGGATGATAAAAACCTAGTAAGATACGAAGCAACCTTTAAAGAGTGGAAGCTCGGGGTGCAGCATCACAGCTCCATCTCTAAGACACCTGGGAAGCTTAAAAATTTCACACCGCAAGAAAAGATTTCAGAAACAAGGATATCAGAGATTGGGAAGAGCTGATTATTTTGATATTTGCTTCCATTCTATCAAGCACCACAACCTCTGACAAGCACTCTGAGCTAAAAACCAGCAGCAGTTCCCCTCTGCAGAGTATCTGAGACTGACAGACTTTCTCTGGACAACCTGCTGTGCCAGATAACAGAAATAACCCAAACAAGCCAAAACCCCGAAGCAAACTAACAAAAAAAAAAGGAAAAGAAAAGTCTTCATCCTTCCTCCTGGCTAAACAGTCGTTCTCAGCAGCATGACCCCTCACAGAAAAGCAAATAAACCCCTCACACTGAATACTTCAGAGGAATTATGGTTCCCTCCTTTCCTGCAAGAAGCCATTCCTCCAGTCAAATCATTATATGTCATATTTAATCCACACAGAGGCCTTTACTGCGCTGGCACCAAACACTTCACCTGCAGTGAGAACCTGGACATTCAAGGGTCACTGAGACAAATACAGAACTGCAACAAAGGTTCCCAGCTCACCCTGATGATTACACTTGCCAGCTCCAAAGCAGAATTTAACTGGATGCTACAGATTCCCATCACTGGGAACGCAATGGGATGTTTTCAACGACTGCGAGTAGCCCCATACTCGGCTTCCAGCCCTGAACATCACGAGGACGCCCAAACTGCATCCGAGAAAAGAGTCACTGACGGCTCTCCCTGAGGACTGGCTTTCTCTGGAGACTTCAGACACGCTGCCTGAAACTGAGACTAATCAGCCCACAAATGCTGAAGGAAACCTAGCTGGCAGATGCATTGCTAAGACCCACGTTTTCCCTCTGTCATCACAGCGGGAATTCTTCCCAAATGGCAGCGTCTGAAGGGCACATCCCAGGTACCACTGAATTGTCCCATCTCCACGACACGTGCCTGCGGAACTCTGTCCAGGCACTGACTAGGGTTCAGGGCAATTATTTAGGGGTCCTGCAAGGACATAAATTCCAGGAGTGAACTGCCTGCATGGAAAGGTACAATGTGATGCACAGATCCTTCCTGGAGCAGCTGTTTTTGAAAGCTGGAAGAGGCTATAAATAGAGTGTCACTTGATTGCCAGCTCACATGAAACTAAAACACTGGGTAAATAGGAAACAGCAATTAATTCTCAGATGTCTTCCTTCCATACACAGGCACTTTCGATATTTCTGGTATTTTACTGCCATCACTGCGATTGTTTCACTGTGCCAGCCCCATTCACACAGACACATCTTCCTTCCAGCACACTGATAGCTATGGACTTGCTCTAAGGGTTTTCATCTGGTTTGGTGGCTGAAAAAGAGCAGCAGACAATGGATACAGAAACTCCTTAATTTTGTTCCTAACTGAAGTTATGTACATTTTATTGGAGCGGCATCCAGGAAAGAGATCTCAGTAAGTCTGTGGGGATGATTTTAACTGATCAAACCTTAATACTTCACCTGCCAGAGACACAGTCATGTAAAAGCAGCAGGAAAAAAAGAAATAAAGGTCTTACAGTGCTTTATGGGAATCTGCACACTACAGTCCTAATTTTAACACTGAGCTTTTCTGCTCCAGCTGGAGCAGGGAAAAAGAAAAACCCAGCCAGGAGGACTGATCACTAAAAGTTAGGACAATCCTCAGCTAAGACTTGGCCAAAACCAGCCGTCAAGACACAGCAAACCTCAAAAGCAGTCAGACCATTAGCTTTCAACCTTTTTTTTTTTTTTAATTTTAGGATCTCAAAACCCCTTTCCAAGGGAAACACACCCCCTCTCTGGTGTGGAACCCCACCACCGACGACCTTGATTTCCTTGGGCGGGTTACCGAGCGCTCGGGGACTCCGGGCACAGCAGACCCGGTAATGCGATATCCCACCTTAAATTCCACCGGGAAACGAGACGGGAAAACCAGCCCGAGGCACAGAGAGACAAGCGATTCGCAGCGCTCTGGATCAGCTCCACCTGGAGCACTCGCAGCCTTCGGCCCCGAGGAGCTGCCGAGGGATCCTTTCGCCACTCGGGCACGAGAGAACAACCCGCTGTCCCCCCTTCCCTTCCCCAGACCCCACGAGAGACCCCAAAAACACGGGCAGACACATCACGGCGTGGGGGTTTGGGGTCATTTGGAATACTTTTGGCAGC
>VWZF01005014.1:1030338-1074130 GCA_013396755.1 Sclerurus mexicanus
ACAGGGACAGGGGGGGGCGTGGAGTAGGATCACCTCAGCCCAGCAGAACAAGGAGTGCCCCCAGCCCCGTGCAGCCCGGACACCTCCAGGGGCAGGAATGGCATCCCTGGGATGAGCTCTGCCCCTCACGGCCACACACGGGGGGCTGTGTTATTGTGCTTTTATCGTGTAAAACCACCCCCCACCCCACCCCGGTGCCATTCAGGCGGTGTTTGCCGTGTCAACAAGCCCCGGAATTCCAGAGGCTGCCGTGTGCCAGTGGGACAGTGGGATCGGCATCCTTGACTCTTCACCCACCTGGAAAAGCCGCTGTGAAAATGGACTTTAGCTTTCAGCCTGGCCCCTTGCAGCGCTGCTTCCCTGGGAGGAAAAGCGTCGCTCTGCAGAAGTCACGAAGAGTGAAAAACGCAGTTCTCAAATGCTTGATTTTGAGCTGAATTCGCCAGGGCGATGCATTCAACATTGATGTGTTTGTGTGTGTGAAGGGTTCATGTATGCACCACTCGTGCTGTGAAGGTGCCAAGAGACATTTAATCTGTGAGAGCTGCTTTTATTGCATACAACGCACAGCAAGGGAGCCGCTTTTGTTCACCATAATGTTGTAATTAATAAATCCTTTTCTATAGACTCTTGGTATGTGTGTATATATATGTATATATATACCCACACATATCTATCTGCATGAGAAGAGCCAAAAGCAGGTACTGAAAATAAACCTTTGCCACTTCTGGTTCAGCTCTGAATGTCTTGAAGGTATGTCTGTGAGAAAGTTATGCAATAGATGTCACTCTGCAAAGAAAAGAAGTAGGTTAAAAATGAAAGGCTGGCATTTTATCTCTGGTGCTATCCTGCTTTCTAGTCTAATTTAGGAATATTGTCGTTGTCATGAAATTATGAATCAATTGTGGGGAACAGGGAATGTGCTTTGGGTTTTTTTCTGGCGCAGAGAGAGCTCCCAGTGAGATAATTGATGCCTGGTCTGAAAAACTGCTTTGTGGCTGGCATTGCTGGAGGACAGGGGAGGACCTGGCACAGCAACTCCCCAGGCTGAGCTTGTGCTCCCTCCCCTTTGGCCTCTTTGGTTCACTTTGCCTGATTAAACTAAACTTTCCAGCAAAAACACTTCTCACATTTAATAGAAGTCATGAATTCTATGGTCTGGTCACACGTGTGGTATCCAAACTGGCCTCTGCTATTCCCCCTGCCCTGCTGTGCTGCTGTCAAATTCTCCCTTGGGAAATCCTGGATGTTGGGACCAGGGAAGAGCTCACCTTGGCTGGAGTGTTTCCAGCAGAGGTGTTCTGCATTTGGCAGTAATTCCCTAATTACAGGCTTGGATTTGTACCTTCCCTGTCTTCAATTGTTTCTTACTTCTGGAGTCAGCACTTTTAAATGATGGAGTTATTTATCTATTATTAATAAAAAATAATGTCAGTCTTCTTGAGAACTTTACTAGCTATTTAGGGAATACCTTTTTAATAATTTATACTCACCCCACATTCCCTACTACTCCAAATCTGAATTTGTGTTTTAGAATACATTGATAGCAATTAAAGCTGCTTCCATAGGGCTGTATTTGCATCCTGATACTGCCACAGCGAGCAGCTGAAGGTTTTATCTTTAAAGGATGAGTGTTGAGCTGTATTTATTCAACAATGTCAGACAAAAAGTAAGGTGCTAGTATTTATTCCCTGCAGTTTGATCAGAAGCAGTGTGGGTTAAAGAGGGCTGTAGACAAAGCTGCCAGGCCTGTTTTTGCTGCTTTCTGTGCTACGCTTGCCCTGCCCTTTGGAGGTCTTAGTTGGCTTTAAGGTGACATTGCAGCTAATTCTTGCAGCAGCCTTATCCCCCAAATCATGAGTTGCTTCACACGTCCCTGCTGTAGAAACCCAAGGGTTAAATTTTCCCCTGAGTCAGTTTTCAACGTGAGGGTGCTTAAAACAGGGAGTACAAATAGTTACTGCGAGGTCTTTTTAGGGCTGAATTGCTGGTGAGGAAATAGCTCGCACAAAAACCACAGTTGTAGGTGTGGCTTTACGGTGCTGTGCTTTAACAAACCAGTTGCCGTTTTAGCACCACTGTAAGAGGGTTGTTTGCCCCCGGATCCCGTTCCATTTCTCCCTTCCTTTGAGAGGTGTTTTCCTCTTCCTCAATCATCATCCTTTGCCTCCTGGTAGATTCCTGGGGGGTGGGTTTGAAGCATTGTTTCTCACAGAAAGACATGGCTATGGAGAGGTGAATGAGAACACTTTCCTGACCTTTACTGCTGCTTCTGTTTGGGATGTCTGCTCTCACTTGAACCCTCTAATGCCTGTGGTGTGAAGAGGTGGGCTTTGATTTGGGAAGGGAAGGAGAAGATGGCTTGTTCCAGTACCAGTAATAAAATATTTTTGGGTTTTGGCTTACAATATTCAGTCTGCAAAGATTTAAAATACTATTTCTGTTAGTCCAGCTGTAGAGTAAGTTTTAATCATTCTTTGGAAACTGTCTTCACAAAACAAAACAACCCAAACTTACTGTGGGTATCAAAATAGCCACATCTCAGTGAGTAATTTAACTTCTTTTCTCTTTCCTCCCCCACCCCCTCAGGTCCCAAGACAGTGTTCTTCTGGGCACCTATTATGAAATGGGTAAGTACAAGATCCCAGCTGGTGTCTGGGTGTCAATCAGCAGCAATCCACTGAGCAAGCACTAGTTTCCCAGCAGATATCTGAGCCCACAGAAAGATTTAATACCCAGGCTCTGAGTTTTAATGTCCGTGGAGGACCAAAATTAACCTGAATAACACACAGCACAACATGCAGAGGGGGAATGCTTTGTGGGAAAACTCTGCTTTCCACTGCAAGTTTCACACAGGCTTTCTCTTGTGAAACACTAACTCAGGGCAGGCATGAGCTGGCATAATGCAGAACTCCTAAAGCATGTATTTCTTCAGAGGCTGAGGAATTTGAAGAGTGTCCTAGGGAAGCTCATTCCTAGGCCTCCTAGCCTTCCCTTGAAAACTGGCTTCTTGTTGGAGCCAGTGGAGACCTCGGTGGCAGTCAGGGAATTAAAAGCATTGGGACTCTCTGATTTGTGGGATTTTTGGGTCATTTTGTGGATGTTTTTTGTGAACTCGTATAACCTGAACGTGAAATTGTATTTCCAGCAGAGGGCAACAACACAACAAACAAATCAAGCAGCGTGTTTGCTGCGAATGTTGTCAAGTAGATCAGCCAAGCTATTCCTCAGTTCGCCTGGAAGTTTTCTACTTTTACTGAAATTATATTAAAAAAGCAGCACTTTTACCCCCTCAGGCGAAGCTGAGTGAAGACTGTGGTGTCACACCTACATCTTTATCAGCAATATCTTACCAGGCTAAGGCCTCAGCTGTAGGAGGAAGGGCTTACTTAGATAAGCATGTACTTGTCGCTTACAACGAAACCCCAGGTTTGGTTAAGAAATCAGCTGTACTAAAACTGACCCTGTTCTTGAATTAATACAAAATTGCCTCAGCCAGCCAGCTGAAACCCCCATAGCTGTGTTCTTACCCCTCCCACAAGGGATGGAAGTGCATGGTGTCTCCAAGGGTCTAACTGCTCATATAATGCATCCCATCTCCTGCATAATGCGTGTGGAATGAGCACTGAGCTCTGTGAAGCAACCTCCCCTGGCAGAGCGCCTGCTGTGTTCCAGGAGGTCCTGGAGTGGTGCTCACTGCGTTTCTCTCTTCACAGGGTTTGGTGTGTGCTGGGCTGGCTGACATGGCCAGACCAGCAGAGAAGCTCAGCACAGCACAGTCTGCAGTACTGATGGCCACAGGTAAAGCCACAGTTACTCCTTGTTTTTACACAGCACCCTCTGAATCTGAATCCACTCCTTTCCAAATCCTCCATCAGTACTAATCCACCTCTACGGAAAGGCTTAGCTAGAACATGCCAGCTCTCACTGTTGCTGTTAGATGATAGTTCCGGGACAGCTGTGTACTTGTTATTAAATATCTAAGCATTCTGTAATTACCTAACAGTTTTCTACATGTGTCTGAATTTGGAATTGTCCAGAGCAAGCTGCTATGAGTTAGGCCATGAGTTTCATCCCTTGAGTTACCAGGAGACCACTCATTCTAGTAAGTGACCTCTTTTGCTTCAGGTCAAGTAACTTTGAAATCAGTCCAGGATATAGTGACTTTTTTAGAACGGACTTCAAGGGAGTAAAGAATGGGAGGGTATTGATACTAACTGGAAAGAATGTGCAAGTGTTACAAGGCATTGGGAGCAGTGGTACATGGACTACTGCGCTGCTGTCTGCCAGGAATGTTCACACTGGCAGAAACAATAGTCTGTAATTGCAGAATCACTGAGGTTGGAAAAGACCTCTAAGATCACTGAATCCATTTAACCCAGCAGTGCCAAGCCCACCACTGCACCATGTCCTTAAGTGACACATCTACACACCTTATGACTCCACCACTTCCTTGAGCAACCCATTCCAATGCTGACAACCCTTTCAGTGAAGAAATTTTTTCCTAATATCCAGTTTGCTCTCCCTCGGTGCAACTTGAGACCATTTCTTCTCATCCTGTCACTTGTTACCTGGGAGCAGAGCCTGAGCCCCACTTGGCTCCACCCTCCTTTCAGGGAGTTGTAAGAGTGCTAAGGTCACCCCTGAACCTCCTCCTCTCCAGGCTGACCCCCCCAGCTCCCTCAGCCTCTCCTCATAACTCTTGTGCTCCAGAGCTCAGTGCAGCCCTCCAGCCCTCAATGTCCTTCCTGAACGGAGGGGCCCAGAAATGGACACAGGATCTGAGCTGAGGCCTCAGCAGGGCCGAGTACAGGGGCACAATCACTGCCCTGGCCCTGCTGGCCACGCTATTCCTGATCCAGCCCAGGGTGCCACTGGCCTTCTTGGCCACCTGGGCACATGTTCAGCTGGCTCTTGACCAGCACCCCCAGATCTTGTCAGGGGCAGGACTTGTGGCAATTAAAGCTGAAAATCAAAACTACAGCTACTACCTTCTTCTTTCCCCAGACTGTATTTTGGTATCCGACACAATGCTTTGTATTTTGCATAAACCTTCCTCGACTGATGGACTCTGTAATCTCTAGTGCAGCAAGCTGGATGTACTACAGCAAAGTACCACTATCCTGCAGCTGTGCTGGGCAATTAAGGTCCAGTCCAGTGTAGAGATTTTTGTTTGACCTTACTGTCTAGTTATTTTGGAAAAATGCAATACATACCTGTAGCCATCCCAGTGGCACTTGTTGCACTTTTCACTGAGAAATAGGTAGTTATAAAAAAACCCAGTTGTCTAAATGAAGTTGTAAAAATTGTTAACTTGAACTGGCCCGTCTGTCAGTCTCCAGACTTAAGGAAATGCCCGAGTATTTCACTTTAAAGGCTTACCATCTTTAAACTCTCCATTTTATTCAACAGGCCTTATTTGGTCACGGTACTCTCTAGTTATTATTCCGAAAAACTGGAGCCTGTTTGCTGTGAACTTCTTTGTTGGCTGTGCTGGTGGCTCTCAGCTCTTCCGAATATGGAGGTATGTGTTCAGCAGGGCCACCCTACATTCTCCCACCAAGCATTCAAACCACTCCACCTTAACCAGGCATTTATAAACGCTGCCAGCCCCAAGGGCAGGGCATCAGGCAAGATGGACTGAATGGTTAATTAAACACTGCATTTTTTGCTACACTGTTAGTTTTCCAGGTAAGTTGAATATTTCAATATCTCCAGTGCAGCTAGAGCACATTTTAAGGAATGCTGCATGTAAGCTGCAGTTTCTGGGTCTGAGATATTTAAAAGCTGTGGGTCTGAGTGACAAACAGCCTAGACTGTGTCCTCATGAGCTCTGCACTTCTGTCAGCCTTCAGCACTGAATCGTGTCAGTTCCAGATGGATCAAAGGATTCTTAAGCAAAGCAGCACTATTTTTTTTAATTTAATTATTTCTCGAGGGAAACTTTGGAGCTTTCTGGATTCAGGACTGGCCAGGAATGCAGCAAACTTAGCTCCCTGGGAACTTCTTACACGAATTAAGCTATCCTATCCTGAGCTTCCACCCTCGAGCCTGTTGTAATTTTAAACCTCCTCTGCTGAACGGATTGTTAGGAAGACACTGTTATTGTAATGGTGTTCTATTCTATTCTTAGCCTGTGCTCTCTTTCTTTTTTTTTCCAACAGGTATAATCAGGAGCTAAAAGCAAAACAGCAAGAGCAGCTGCAGTAGAGAGATGCTTAACCCAACAGGTCAAGTCTAACAACGCACAACCCCATCCCCATGGGACCTAGCTTCACTAATTTTAATGTTCTTCTTCTCAGAGAAAATGGAAGAGGAAATTGAAATGTTCAAAGAGCAAATGTTTTCTAAGTGCAAATAACAAAGTATCTCCACACACTCAAATAAAGGGCAACCTTTTAAATTGAAGCAAAACGTGCGTCTGTGTTGTCTCTTTAAAGCCTGACTGTGGGTTGTGCCTGCAATGAGCTGCTGGGTCTCACCTTACCTGACTCCAGGGAGCAGTGCCAGCGGTGACGCGGTGCTGGTGACAGCCAGAGCCTCGGACTGCAGTGATGTCCCCTGCCACAGTCAGGCCCGGCAGGGCTGTACTACTCTTCCAGAAACCAACAGCAGCGTTTGCGTTTCATTCCCTGGTAGGGTAAGGACGTTCTTTTCAGCTTCAGTTCTGTGTAGCTTCATTTGCTTCCCAGCCACGGCTGTCTTTAACCAAAGGAGAGCAAACCAGTGTGTGCCACTGGTGTTTTAGCTTCTGTCTTCCTTTATACCTCGAGGCAGAAGAGGGGTGCACTGCAGTACCAGAGTTCAGGAACTTACATCCAGAGGAACAAATAACGGAGACCAGGTAGCTTCCTCAGGGTTCAGCTTTCATGAAGGCCTCGAAATGCTGGAGTTTTGCAAAGTCCTGTTATAGTCCTGTGTCTCTCCCCACCCCTACTTTCCCCCAACCTCATCTGGGTTATCACTCCAGCATGGCAAGGGTGGGAAGGAGCCGCGCCTTGCTGTGGCACCGATGTCCCCTCCTTTTCCACCCTCAGTATAACGCTGTGTCATCCTGTGCCAAGCACCCGTGCAGGACGCTTCAAGGAAAGCCTTTTCCATCCTTACAAGTCACGCACCTTTTTTAAAGGCTGTCCCACAGCGAGGCTGGTTGTGTGTTCTGCTACAGCTCCACTTGCATTTCCGGGTTCTTCCAGCCGAAGCAGTAGTGGGTTATCAATGCAAAGGGTGAGCTCTCCAGCTGTGTTGTTGCTGAGTGGACACAGACTGAAGAATACTGCCAGAGAGAGAGCTGCTGTGTGTCAGTCCCCCTCCCTTCCCAGTCCTCAACCAGGTAAGATTCATCCAGCAAACCAGTAATGGGAAAAAAAAAAAAGTGTATTAAAATATTCACAAGATTACAATACAAAACATGAAAGTCCATTCAAGAAAAAATATCCAAGATAACTGTTTCCAGATGAGTCTGTAAAAGCAACAGCACTAACAGTTGGCACACTGGCTCTTCATGTAATCAAGCCATGCAATGCGTATCTAGCTCCCTCACACAGATTATACACCTGTCTTACAGGTGTTTGTTTTCTTGCACACCTCCAGGACAGAGGTTTACAAAAGAAGTACCCATGTAGTGTGTTTTCAGTTACATTTACCACGTAAGAACAGCCGGCGTTGCAGGGAGACAGAAAACATTGCACAGCACACTGATCTCCAAAGGCATGGAACTTAGAGTGCAAAAATACCTGTAAATGAAAGGGCTTATTAGCTCTAGGGCAGTGAAGAGAAGGGAAAGAGAAGCCTCAAGAAGAATATAATGGCTGAGCATTGTTAATACCATTTTGTAGTGTCCCATATAAAAATGCCACCTAAATACTAACACTGCAGGGGTGTGGCCACAGCCCAGAAGTCTCACCCACCTTCTCCACTCCGGTGGCTTTAAAGAGAAAATGTTTCCATCACCTATTACACAGGAAGAGCATTTGAGGTCCTAGGCAGATACATTAGTAATGTAAACTTCCAGAACAAGATTCCAATCCCGAGTGAAGGTGTTCTGGTTACTCTAAGGTGATGCAGCTCCTATGTTGCACGTACACGTTTTACTGCAGTTACAGATGGTTACCTAAACAGTTCTCACGGGCTTAAACAGCTTCAAAACCTAATTACACCTCTTCTAGTCACAAACTGAAATATCACTAAAGCTTTGAGAGAAAACGAATTATAAATGCCTTATAAATGACACATAAGTGAATGAGTGCCACCCTGTGATGGCTCTTAATGCCACTGTGTGAACATGGTGACCATCCTCCCCACAGAACAACTGCTGAAGGCAGAAGCGGCAGTGGAAATCTGATGTTCCAAATCACTTAGATTGATACTTCATAATTATTTGTAACCTTTCTCCTGAAATTCATTAACGGAAACAAAAAAAAAGGAAGATTTCAGATTGATCCCAGTTCCGTTTGCACGCCGAATAAGAGAGAATTCACTGCAAGTCTTTTCCATCACACAGACCCCTCCCCAGGTCCACCACGCAGGAGCAAGGACCCACCTTGCAGTTTTACTCACTGAGGCTACTGCCTCAAGAGAGGTGCCTACTCCTCTGCTGGGCTGCTGCAAGCCCGGCATGCAGCACTTCCTTCTAAAATACACGGTCCTAAAAGGAGCTGGCAGCAGGGCAAGGGCAATGCCCTCTGTGCCCCTCAAAGCTCAAGCTGGTTTCCTCCACCTGCAAGGAACAGCATCAGAGAATTAAGAGAAGAGCAGCAGAGCAAACAGAGTTAAACTTCTGGTCACCATAATACCAGGATATGATGACCTTGTTTGACTTTAATCTCTGCTTGCTCTACCCATGCAGGAAGTCAAAGTCCTCTGTCTCTACTAAGTAAGACAACTCACCATCAGTCCCAGGTTATCGTATCATTAAACAAGCTAAGATAACCTGAGGGACAGAAAGGTCACATGTTACTTAATAGCTGCATTTCCACTTCTCCATGACAAAAAGGAAATTCAACAGCCATACCGTGGGGAGGGATTCAGACTGATTTCTGCCATTCCTGAGGAAAGAGACTTTTGCTTCTTCCTAAAAGGACGTTCAGCGTTTTTTTAAAAACATTTCAGAGCTCATTCTGGCCTTCATAAAGAGGATCCAAGCAGCCTCGCAAGGAGCATCCTCAGTCTAGGCAATATGAACATACCAGTAGCCAGACAAAAGCCGTGCTTTTGTAAGGTGATTCCTTATATCAGCTCACATCAGCCAGATCGGCCTATCTCCTGAAGTTAGCACCAGATCAGCAAGCCTCCTACGGTTAGCACCAGGTTAGCGTTTTTCCCAAGTTAGCACCAGACCAAAATTGTGCTCGGATTCTCCAGTATATTCCAGCAGGAAAAGAAACAAACATTAGTAGCAGATTTCAGAGGCAAGGCCAGCCCCATCTTCTCACAGCAGCAAGGTTTTGGTCACTACATTCATCGCAATTCTCCCTCTTACTCAAAAATGACTGGGGAGAAAGATGGTGATGCTTGGGGATGAATACAGGCAGATCGAAATCAAGTTTCTCCATCAACCACATCAAAAGCGTTAGTTTATTATTTAGTGTAAAATAAACGTTGGGAAGTAACAAGGGAAGCAGCAACAGCAGGATTCATCCTGATCTTAATCAGAGAATCACAGAATACGCCGAGTTGGAAGGGACCCATCAGGATCACCCAGTCCAACTCCTGTCCCTGTGCAGGGCACCCCAAGAGTCACACCACGTGCCTGAGAGCGTTGTCCAAACGCTTCTTGAACTCAGGCAGGCTTGGTGCTGTGCCCACTGCCCTGGGGAGCCTGTTCCAGTGCCCAACCACCCTCCGGGGGAAGAGCCTTTTCCTGAGATCCAACCTCAATCTCCCCTGACAAAGCTTCGAGCCCTCTCCTCGCATCCTGACCCTGGTGTCCACAGAGCAGAGATCAGTGCCTGCCCCTCCTCTTCCCCTCACAAAGAAGTTGGAACTGCAATGAGGTCTCCCCTCAGCCTCCTCCAAGTGCCCTCAGTGTCCTCACACGCTTCCTCTCCAGACCCTTCACCACCCTCACTGCCCTCCTTCGGGCACTCTCTAATGGCTCCATACCTTTCTTACATTGTGGTGCCCAAAACTGCCCCAACATTGCAGGTGAGGCTGTCCCAGAGCGGGACAATCCCCTCCCTGCCCTGATGCCCTCCAGGACAGGGATGTCCCTCCTGGGTCCAGGGCACTGCTGGCTCATGGCAAACTGTCCCCTGCCCAGGACCCCCAGGGCCCTTTCCTGGCACTGCTTTCCAGCCTCTCATTCCCCAGTCTGTCTGTACACCCGGGGTTGCCCCACCCCAGGGGCAGAATCCGGCACCTGAGGAGATCACACAGAATCACAGAATGGTTTGAGTTGGAAGGGACCTAAAAAATCATCTCATTCCAACGCCCCTGTAATGGGCATCGACACCTTACACCAGACCAGGTTGTTCAGAGCTCCATCCAGCCTGGCCCTGAACACTCCCAGGGATGGGGCATCCACAACTCCTCTGGGCACCTCCAAACCGATACCCTAAAAACTTCCTTTAAAACTGACTTTGTTGGGAACAAAAATCCAAAACAACCCACTGTACACAAAGTAGTTATTAAAGTTCCACTGTCATAATTAAAGGATTATTTCATGTGGTTCTGAAAGGGTCTTCCATGGGCCTGCAATTATTTTGCTTTTTTCAGTGTCACAGTGGAAGGTAGGCTTGAGTTTGTTTGGAACAGACTGCCCAGAGATGCTGCAGAGTTTCCATCCATGGAGATACCCAAAACTGGGCACAGTGCTGGGCAACCTGGGGTTGGACTAGATGATCTCCGGGGGTCCCTTCCAAACTCAACCATTCTGCGACTGACTCTGTGGAACAGACAGAACTAGGAGACGGGTCAGAATCAGAGACAAGGCATTATGATAAGACCAAGCTGAGAACTATTCGCCGCCACAAAGGAACGCCAAACAGCACCACACCAGGATGCACAAAACAGAAATCCTTCTACTAAATGCTACTCTGCAAAGATCTCTGCTGAAATGCCACTTCTAGTTCTGAGCACCAGATTTCAGGATACAGTGGGTCAGCGAAGAAAGGTCCTCATCAGCAGAGATCCTTAGCAATCGAGGAGTTTAACCTAGAAACAAGCTGGGGAACTAAAGCAGTAGACTTGCAGAGATGAAGAAAATAAACTGCCCTTCTGCATCCTTTGTGCAAATACAGGTTACACCAAAAACACCCCAAAAAGCCTTAGATCTCCTCCAGAGGTCGTTCTGCCTCCACTACAGGCTTTTAAGAGCAGATAAAGCACCTCTAAGGAGGTGGCAGTGGTATAATGGAGCCATGGGAGAGCGGTAAGGGAGTCCTACAGCTTCCAGATCCCTTGGAGCCCTTTTTCACAGTTACATGAAACGACACAGCCTGGAGGAAGAAACATTTCACTGAAAGGTTCAACAGAGTCTGAGGTAACCACCTACAGCTACAGCTTCCTATGCCTTTAACTCACTAGCACCTTAGTTTTTACAAAATTCATTAGATCAACACTATCCCTGCACCTTAAAGGACTAAGCTTGAATAGCTGGGCTCATAGAGAAGTAAACAGTCCTGTGACCTGTGTTACACAGGTCAGGTAGGCCTAAAGATTTCCTTCACTTACACTGCTAAGACATACATTTCTGATAGCTAGGAGTCACAATTTGGCTTACAAGACCAAGTGAGAGGGTCTAGTTTATATGAGAAGGCAGCTTTAACTGAGAATCTGACCAAGGAAAGATAAATACCCTGTATATATAAAAACTCAGTGGATATAAAGAAGATGGCTTCTTTATATTCCTCTCAACAGAAGAAATTAGGCCTTATAAGCAAAAAAAAAACAAAACTCTCCAGATCAATCCAGAATCTTCAGGCATCTTCCAGTTTCTCCATTAATAATCAAGATAAAATATTTAAAAATTGTGATGCGAGTTTTCACTTTCTCTCTCGTCACACAAGGTACAAAAAAAAAGAGTATTGGCAATTTATAAGCAAAATTCTTACCGCATTTCAACATGCAACATTGGTCTCACTTCTGTACGATTAAATAGACTATTTACACACAATACATATATATCTTTCCCTCTGTATGCACATGCATTGGTCCTAGCCTAGGCATCAAAGGCCACATGTGAGTTCTCTGGGTCAAATCTTGTTCAAGCAATTCCAGTCTGAAGGTGTGTTCTCCTTTGGACAGCTTGGGATCTCGTCTCAGTTCTTGCGAATGTCAGCGTAGACCACGGACTCTGACTTGTTGATCTTGTCGCTGTGCTGTCCCCCGGAGTGATCTAACTGCGCGTAAATGACTGGGCCCTGGGGACACAACAGAGAGGCACAGTCAGGGCTCCTGGGGACAGGCCACGCTGTCTGCAGCACGATGAAAGCCAACGCAAGACCACAGAGCTGTTATGAGCGGCACTTGGAAGCGGGTGGAATGAACCCTCGCCCGGGAATGAGCTCTAGTCTGCCACCTTTCTCCTCTCGGGAGCAATGCCAAACAGCACCCTTTCCTCCCTCCAGGGCTGCTGGGGCTGCCTGCTTCCCACAGAAAGCAAAATCTGGAGTCCTTTGCTCTGAAAAGCAGCAGTTCTCATGGAGTAAAGACACGTGGTTTAGTCAGATGCACGCCAGATTTATTACTGCTCAGGAGGGACTGTCCCACAGATTTACCAGTACCTAAAATCTGTACTACAGATTCACCAGTGGATGGCAGAGGGTACTTCCCCTGTAAATTCCAGCCGGATGGCTTGGATAGCGAGGGAGGGAACAAACCTGGAGCCACTGCCCAAACAAGTGGTGGGATCACGACTCACGCAGCAGTGAGCCAGGCAGTACTGAAATGGTGCAGCAAGGCAGAGTTCTTACCTGACTCCTGAGCCAGCCCAGGCACTGCACAGCTCCACAAAGACCCGGGGCAGGCACGGCCACACACCCTGCTCACCTCTCTGGGGTGCACTTGAGGACACTGCAGCACTGTCCCCCAGCTGAGCACGCGAGCACACCCGTGCCTTCCTGAAGCACCACATCCTCCTGAACGCAGCCCACAGACTGCAGCTGGAGGACAGCTGGAGACAGGACTGCAGCCTACACACAATAGGTGCCCCCAGCAAGACAGGTGGGACCCCTCCGGCGAGGTCTGAGCTGCAGCTCCCACACTGAACCCCCCCAAGTGGCACAAGCAGCGAGCACAAGGCTGTGATCACCCACCAGGTGACCTCAGCAGGCACCACACACCCACACCCCCAAGCAGGAGGGGAAGGGACTGTCCTGTTTGTAGTTTCCCCCCCTCACCCCCAAAGAGAGAGCTTTTAGTTTGGTTGGGGCTTTTTCAGCAGTTTTTCCTTCAAAACATTTCATCCACTTAACTTTTTTGGTTTCCCTGAAGCCCCAGAGCCCTCACAGGCACTTTTCCTACTCCATTCTTGCCAATACTTTGGGAATCCTGCCAAATTAGAAAACATTTCTACAGAACTGACCCAGAAACCCATCCAGCTTCCAAAGCAAATAGGAGCCAGAGATGAAAAGAGGCCTCCTGTACAGAAAATTAAGCCCCTGTAGGACCGTAAGTACCTTCCTGCACAGCTGTTTTCCCCCCAGCACAGTGGCAAAGCACACACCTGATAAATACCTTGTTCTCTTTCAGCAGTAATTTAAATCCACATTTTCTTCCTTCTGCGTAAGGTATTTCCAAAGTGATAAAAGGGTAGAGGAAGAAGACAGACAGAAGGGGGAAAACTTGCGAGTAAATATGAAACACTGAATATAAACAACAGACTGAGAAAATAAAGAGGAAAAAAAAAAAAGGACACTCATGTCTTATAAAATCCTGGATTTCAAATCTTCATTTTGGCCTCTATTTTTTTTTCCCTTTTTTCTGCTATTTACTTTCATGTTGTTCTGGTCTCCAACCTTACCAATTCTAATTGTCTATATAAACTTCAAGACAAATTAATCCTAAAGTTTATTTGCAAGCAATTTTGGAAGTCTCATCTGCTGGAGGCCAGAGGTCAAGAGTATGATAAATTCAGCTCCAGAGCACTTTCTATCAGTTAAAAAAACATAAAAATAATAAATCTGTAACTGCGTAAAGTACTCGTTGTAGCATTTCAGGTTTTGTTCAAGGAATTCTGATGGGCCAACTCTCTGCCACAGGAGTTCAGTCAGGATCAGTTATCACTATTCTAGGTTTATTCTAGTTTAAATATAGTTATTCTGCTGCAACCAGCACGTTAGGGGGTGGTGGAGAGACTGAGTGGCCTGATCACCTGATCCAAACCCAGCTACCATTGTCTCAGCATGCTCACTGTCAGGCACCTAAAGCAATGGCAGATTAGCTAACACAGAGAAAAGGAGGACCAAGGATTTATTGCAATGCTCCATCGATTTGATTTGCTGCCAATTGATTTTCTAGCTGACCGTAATCCACCAATTCAGGACCATTTTTTTAAAAAAGTCTAAACAATTCAGAACTTTCACCTAATCCCAAATAAGCTCATCCTGGCTCTTCAGAACTAGAAGACTGACCAGAACTGCTACATAAAAGCAGCATTTTGCAAAGCCTTGCAATTTTTCCATTCAGAACTGAAGGGAAAAGAATAGCAGGAGTACCTGCTAAGGGTTTGTCAGCAGAGCCATGAACTGCAAGTTACAGCATAGAAAACTGAATTACAAACTTAGACCATCATGGTCTAACAGGAGTCTACAGCATTTTCAGATCTTTTAGATTCTGGAAGATGTTCCAACTACCACAGATTCCAGCTCCAGGCAAGCTATCTGAAATTTAAATCAAGATTCCTGGCACCCAGAACTGCTGCTTCTCAGGGTCGTGAGAAGCAGCTCAAAGCCTGGAACAGAGCTCGAACACAGCCTGTTCAGATCTGCCTTACACCAGGAAGAGCAAAGCCAGAGACCTGCACTTCTGCAGCAGATGTTCGTGCAGCTTTAGTGCTCCCCACTTCTACACTGACACACCTCCCTTCTTAGGACCAACCTGCTCTGTGCATCAGAAATGCCTTAGAGGAAGTTGTACTTCAGGATCCATGGTCCTTCAGCCTGCCCAGAAATGAACACTCGGCCACTTGCAAAGCACAAGGACAAATGGCAGGCACCGTGGAGTTGGGGCAGCACACACCTGCCTTCCAGCGTGACTGCTGCAACCCAGCTTGCTAAACAAGGGCATCCTGGTGGGAAATGCATATAGTTCTGTATCTCTCACACATTCAAATAGCAGTCATGGTAGGACAGGGGTCACTACAGAGTGATGGCACGGACAAGAAACACCACACACAAATCTGACAGGACAGAACATACCTGAGGAGAAGGAAGGCACGGTGAAAACAAGTGGAGCTGATTCAATCAGCTGAACACTCACAGAACCAGGTTTGCATACTTTCAGCACTCCAGAAAGCAAGGCCCGCCTTGCCCTCAAAACACAAAGGGAGTGCAGGCTCACTTCCAGCTGAGAAGTGATGCGGACAAATACTCCATCACTGATGCTTAACCTGACACATAAATAACAAAAGAACAAACCTAATTAATTTGAACGCCACTCTTAAAGAGTGAACACCTCTGTCACTGTTTTTAACTCGCAGGGGTTGCGTTTTTGCATTCACGGTTCTTTTCCACCAGTGAGCACAAAGCATTCAGCCACTTCCTACACCTCCTACCAAGCAAAAGACCACAGGGCTTTGCTGTTTGACCACAGCACGGACTGTGGGAACCACTGTTCTAAAACTGCCAGGCACTCCAGGAGACAAGAGCGTGCCCGAACCAGCAAGCAGCAGCTTCTGGGAACTGCCAGGAATCTGAGTATCTGCACTTCACCTACACAACAACTCAAAAGCCTCAAGACTCCAACTGACTTCTTGATTACCAAGAAATACCAGGTTTTATAGATTTGCATGCTGATACGACCCTTAAAAAAAACCAACCAGCAAAACAATGACTAGAAGTTAAAAATGTAAGCTGAATATAGAAATATAACTGAAATTTAGTTTTCTCATTGATTTAAACATTTAAATGTTCCAAATGTGATCTACCCTGATTTCATTGTGGATCTTTTTAAAGAAAAGCAAATATGTTTACTTGTTCTGTTTACTTGTTCTCTGAGAGGGGGCAAATGTTTAACAGAAGGCAGAGGAACCATTTGCTGCTACAAATATTTGCCAAGGAAAAAAAAATCCAGACAAAACTCTCTTTTGCCCAGGAGATTAAATGAGATAAAACATCTTGGTCTTTGGATCCAGGGACATCAACTCCAACACTTACTGCAACATAAATTCCACAGACTCATTTATTTTTCTTGAAGGGGGAATGGTGGGAATCACCTGGTCTCATTCACCCATTCAAGAAGCTCCTCCCATGAACCAGGAAAGACAAGCTTTACCCAGGCCTTATAATTTGCTGCTACTAGACCCATTCTAGTCAAAATGTGAACTATCTTTAAATCTTATAACTTGAGCATACAGCCTCTGTGCTCAGAGAATAACTGATCTCTGTAGTCAGAGGGGAGCTTTGTGGGCCTATGGGCTAAAACTCTGGAAATACTGCACAGCCCAGAACAAAATGCATTTCAAAACCAAACTAGAAGCCCAACAGAGCAGAGACTTTGACTTTGTCCAGCTCACTGTTAGCACGTTTAGGTTTTTTTCCTGTAGTGTTAACACACATGACCATTATTTTGCCAGGAGAAATTAGGAACTCGGGTATTAACTTTGATTTAGAAACTCATCAGTTCACAGACTACTCTGCAGCCACTTTCTAAAGAAGTGGTTAATCAATAAACAGTCCACTTTGAACTTAAATTCATTCAGGATCTGTACCCCCAGAGGAAAACTGGTGGGAATACACAAATCAAGAGGTAAGAAACAGCTTCCAAAGAAGGAAATCCCGCACACTTTTAACAGGTAATCACACATTGCATGGAATCCCTGTCTGACTCATGCCCTCTCCCCTCTGACTAATTTCCCATGGAATGCTAAGTCTGGATAACAGACAGTTTTTCCCCTCAAAGTCAGCAGGACTTTGCCAACAACAGGAAGCAGGAAGAGTGGCCCTTTCAAGCCCACACAAGTCGGGAGGCTCTTCAGAAGAGAGCTCTGAGCAGCACGAGCCATCCCCAAAGTGACCATTGCTGGCTGGCCCCTTCCCTTGAGAAGGAAGTACAGGCCACAGAGCATGAGGGAGTAAGTGCAATTCCCTCCCTCAAAAGAGATTAGGCAGCTTTATGGGCTGATTACGTATCTGGTAGACAATGCTGTCTGTGCACTGAACAGCTACTCGTTGCCTGCACCCTGCACTCCACTACCACCTGCGTATGTTAACACAGAAGATTACAAACACCTCTTTTTTTATAATTTAGTATGAAAAGGGCCTAAAAACCCACCTCAGCTAATAGCAAGATGCTGTTCTCTCAACTGCACTAAGCCTTCTACAGAAGAGTCCACCAGTGCCAGCTTACTGTCCCCCCCTTGCTCGGAGCACACACTTTTACCCCCCAGCACCTAATGCACGTATCCCACCCTGCCTTCATCCTTTCCATACCATGTTCCCCACGCTGTGGGAGGAGGATCCTGCTCTAGGAAGCAGCAGGAAGCAGTTTACCTGGTGTGATCTGGCGGGCACGCTGTTTACCAGGCCCTCTGTGTCGGAGGGCGACTTCTGCGGAGCCTGCTTAACCGGAGACATCAAGCTCTCAGAGGTACTGCAGCTGACGAGGTGGCAGAGCAGAGTTTGCACGACAATGTTCAAGAGGCACACAAAAACACCCAAAAAAACAAAACAAAACAGAACAAAAAAAACAAAAAGACGAGTGATGGCGAGATGGAAGTGGCAGATTGTGCCAAAGTAAAAATGAACATAATGGATTCTAAAATCAACACATACAATTCTCCATCTCTCCCGAGATATTTCTCTAGCCTTCCTCCAAGTTTCATTGGTGAGAAACATGAAGGAACAACTATTAACACAGGACAGCAGCTCCTTCAAAACCCCTGTTCCTTAGATATTCCCATTCAGCCCAACCCATGTGTTTTCCTCTCTGAGGCTTCAGACTCAACTAACAGTGGTAAATAGCAATTATCTTCTAGCTAGAGGTTAAACAGTCCCAGCTACTGAGTCAAGTGTTATACCAGTGCTGCAGTTAGAGCCAACACTTGCAAGGGCCACCAGCTCTCCGTATCAGCAAGGCACTTCCTACCAAACTCCCCATTAGTCCCCTTGCTTTTGGTCAGGCTATGATCCCAAAATAATTTTGCCCGCTCACAGCAGACACTGGTCTCTGGAGCACCACCTCAAGTGTCCCACGTGACATTTAAGCTGCATGCCCTCATACAGCTACGTGAATAATCAAGCAAATCTTGTTTTTCAAGCAGAAGAACTGTCTCGTGGTGAGAACCAATACCCCTAACAGAAGGCTGCCAGTCTTCACTCTCTGGTTGCTTCTTTCCATCTGCTTAAAGCAGGGCTGAAAAGAAATCACACATCTAAGTAGAGGAGCAAATGCCCTTAGTCAGTAGCTTCTGGGCAATGCAGTAACGGGTCTCAGCACTAGGTCCACCCCCTCATACCAAAGCCCCCAGGAAGGTACCCCAGCCAGCTCCCTGGCAGCAGACACAGGAGTTCCCTTTGCTACTAAAAATCTCTGGCCACTGGGCCTCCTTTTCCCTCAGTCTTTGTAGACAGACAGTCTATAAAGCAACTACAGAAAAAAACAAACGAGGACAGTGACATTAAGCAGACCACCTCCTCACAGGGCAAGCATCTTTTACCCTTTGGTAGGTTTAACCACAGCAGACTTTGCTCCTCATATAGGCAGCAGTAAGAATTTTAAAACAAAATACTGCGCCAGCCATCAAGGAAGGGGTTTCTACTGTCTCAGAAACAATGCAGCCCTTCTGTTACTGAAATTAGGTATCATTCATTGCTTTAGTCACAAAATTCCTCAGATCTACACTATCTAAATGTTATCATTGAGGTTTAAGCGACTGATGTCTTTAGATCCCTGCAAGTTTTCAAATACCCCAAGCTGTCTGAGACAGAGGAACACTTCCAGTGAATTTACTTTTATTTTGAAACAGAAAGGGCTCTGAATTTCCTGTGCTTTAGTCAACACACTGGAGAGTTCACTGTTGGAAGAGATGGAGGGACACCATCTGGGATAAACAGCAACTCCACCCCAGTGAGACATGAGACAATGAAACCCAAGCACCCAGTGAAATGCATCATCCCTTTGCCAACAGATTCCAGCACAAATTACAGTGAAGTTATGTTAGCAGAGAGCTAGCTGGTTAGTCAGCAAAGGAAGAGGAAATGTGTACACACACAGGTATTAACAGCAACCACCAACTTGATTAGTTACCATGGTGTCTAGTGGGACTGGAAGAGAAGACCCAGCCCTGTTACATTCCCAATCTGGCGTCTATATCAGGATCTCTGTAAGGAGAGGAAGGTAAGCAGGATCCGATCCCAGCACACCAAGGCAGAAAGAAAACAAAACAAAACAAAACAAAACAAAATAAAACACCAAAGTCAGAGCATGAACGGAGACCGTGGCCATGCAGGGGTTCCAGATGCCACGCAGGGCCCCAGCCCACCTCGGTTCAAGGCAGAAGGGTTATCTAGGAGTGAGTGCATCGCTCCACCACCGCACACCGGGTTAGCGTCATAGAGGAGACAGTCCGTAAGTTTGGAGGGGGTCACAGCACGCTTGGTTTCTCTCTCTACACGTCATGCAGAGCTGGCATGGTCAGTGAAAGCAATATTTAAACCTCAGAGACTACTTTCCCAAGAGAGCAGTTAAATCTACCACAAGAAGTCACAGTGCATGAACTACTGCTCCAGGCTTGGCACCAGCGTGTGTCCTTCAGCAGGAAGGCACTGGGGAGCAGGTCAGTGGGGAACAAGGCAAGCAGGCCACCTCACACACTGCTGGTGCATGACACTGCAGGCTTCTCTTCGGTTCTGAGGGCAGGGACACATGCAGAAAGGGAAAACCAGGCTTTCCACACAATTTTGAGCACACACAGCCGCCTTTGATGTATTTAGCCTTACCATTGGGCAATAGCCAACTCCCTTTCTCTAAGCTCTCCAACTGGGAAAAGGACAGGGCAAAGTTTAATTTGGAAATCCCCACAAGTTTGTTTTTGGAGTTATTTTCTTTTATTCCAATGGCAACCCAAAGAACCTGCAGCAAGCAGGAATATTTGTTGGGGAAAGAACAGAAGAAAGTTGTAAGTTTGGGGTTTGTTTCTAAGACTACATACATAATTTTAATTTTTTCTTAAAGAAGCAAATTGCCATCTAATTAGAGAGGAGAAAAAAGAAAGCACCATCTCCTCCACCAGTACCAAGCTTCATCACCACAGGACTAACTTTGTTAGTTCTTGTTGCTTTTTCATATGCCCATGCCAAGAACTGTGCTTCACTTTGGAGTCATCCTCCTAACACTAAAAACCCTGCAGGGATGGGAACAGTTAACAAAAAACAGACAGGGAATGAGAATGGATGCAGAGTGGCTACTCCTTCCTTCCTTTGAAGTGTGGTGATGAATGGGATTTTGGCAAGTATACTCCAGGCTCAGGAGTCAGACACTGGGAACTGAAAAATCCAGTTCTAATGTCAACACAGAGCATTCCTTAAAGGTGCATGTATGGCACTTTTCCTTTGGGGGTGGTAGGGAAATTAGAGCTGGAAGGAAGGGGAACAGACCAGACCTAGGGGATCTCAGATTAAATGTTCTTAGGGCATTACATGCTTCTGGCTGGGGATCAGCTTCAATATCTAGTGATTTTCAGGTGCAACTCATGGTCAGTTTGTCTTTTCAAGCAGAGTACAAAGACAATCATTAAAGGCAGGTGATCAGTGCTCCACATGGCCATACCCTATCTGTAGCCATGGCTGCCAAGACCTGGCTGAAACAACTCCTACCCCCCTTTCAGCCCTCCCTCTGATGCTGCTGCTGTTCCTCGCATCACCCAGGGGCGAGGAGGGAGATCTCTTACCCAGAGTATCGTTTTTTAGAGTTGTTCTTTCTGATGACAAGACACACGACAATAGAGATGAGCGATGAGAGACCTGTAACCGTACCGATGGCTATCCCCGCCACCGTGGCAATGGGGAACGCAGGCAGGCTGTCTGGGGAGAGAAGGGAGAAAACATTCAACTCTTCTGCATTCCCTCGTCAACAGAAGTGCAAACCACAAACGCCCTCGAGCTTGGACTCGCTCAGAGCAGAAGGCACTAATGGAATACCCAGGAATCACAACATGCAGCCCAAGTGGCAGTGAGAGCAGGCAGCCAGCAGAACAACGCACGAACAGAACACACACCGGAGTGTTCTGAGTGTCACTGTCCTGCAGAACAGAGTTTACACTGAACAAAGAATTTTCACATGTCGGGGAATACAAGTGACAGTGAGGACAACCCTGTCTCACTTTGCATCTGAAGGGGGGGAAAAAAGGTTACATCCACCTGCAAATTGTCAACAAGGTCAACAGGAAAAGGCAGGCATGCTTGAAAGCAGATTTGAACACGGCACACTGGTAACCCAGTGAAGGCTGGGTGTTCTCCAGGTAGCACAGTTCTGACCCGTGATCACTCTTACTACTGCTTATACTGCTGATTCTGGTGTCTCAAAATACAGCTCTGTACATTTTTATAGACTCATTTTTTCCCTTCTTATGTCAGGACCATTGAACAGTAGCAGAAATACACGTAGAGGAACACAGTATTGCTTTACTCACATTTTCCCTAATATTATTTTGGGGGAAGGCAGGCCAAGAAAGAGCAGTCAGAAACAAAAGCCAATCAGAGAATGAGTACAAAAGACCTACAAAATGAAGAGTACACAGACTACTACTATAGCTTTTCCCAGTAAGAAAGGAAGTCCCTTCCTTCCCCTTGCATTGTGCGTAACGCAAGGAATATCTTAGGCCAGAGGGTTTCTTACAAGACTCTGTTGTACCAGCTACTTGCACCAAATACAAGTGAATCAGCAAAAGACCCAACAGGTAAAACAACTCCTATAGAAGAATCTGTCTCAGACTTTTCTCTCCCCTGCATCTGGTTATCACAGAACTGTTGAGGTTGGAAGGGACATCTTGAGATTGCCCAGTCCAAGCCCCCTTGTCAAGCAGGATCAGGTAGCACAGTTTGCTCAACACTCTCTCCAGTTTGGATTTGACTGTCCCCAAGGACGGGAGACTCTTTGGGCAACCTGCTCCAGTGTTCAACCACAGCAAAAATGCGGGGGTTTAAGTTCAGACAGAATTTCCTGTGTTTTGCTTTACGCCCATTGTTTCTTGTCCTGTCACTAGACACCACCGAAGGGTGGTGCATAGATGCCATCAATGTACAAAAGCACCTGGTGAGAGGATCCCCCTGAGCCTTTCTTCTCATTTGCAGGCTAGATCACCCCTTCTTCTCTTCTGCAGGCTGGACGATCCCAGCTCTCTCCATTTCTCCTCCTATGAAAGGTGGTACAGTCCCTCAATCATCTTTGTCCCCCTTTGCTAGACTTGTTCCAGCAAGGCCCACAGACCACGCGCTCTCCAGGCATTCCCAGCCAGTCTGCAGCCTGTAGACCAAGTCTATTTTGACATACTTATGTAGAAGGGAGCAGTTCCCTGAGGCAGGGGCATCCTACTAAGAAAACAGGGCTTTCATTTAGTTCTGTTCCTTTGAGTTCAGCGACTTTCAGAAGGGCTACCTCAGTAAGAAACCACAGACGAAGACATGAGTGCCACGATGCAGAGGAAGACATCCCTTCTTCTCAGAACCTTTCAGCAGCCCCAAGATCCAAGTGCTATTAAGGAAAAGAGTCCTACAAATGGTAATGTCTTTCAGGTACGTAAGATGTGACAGCGTTTGAGCCCCATGCAAAAATAAACTAATTTATTTCCCCAGTTTCTGTGCTTTTACACCTTTTCGAAAGTGCAGGAATAACTGGCTGCAAAAGCATCAAAACAGACATGCATTTCTGTTAGCTGATCAGCTGCTGCCCCGTACATCACAAAAGAAAACACTTTTTCAGAGCAAGAAACCAACTCACAATCCAAAATTACAGAGCAGAGTGTTTGCTGGAGGAATGGTATTGAAAATTTGGTAGTTTTGTCACTTCTTTTGACTCAGGGGTTTTTCTGTTTGGTTGAATCTGAGCGATGGACAGCAGTTATGTCCTGTTGACCAAAGGTTTTAAGACCATATTAAAAAATGCAACTGTTTGCATGTGAAACTAGAGCGTGGCTTTATTGCTTCTTAGAACGTGGTCCAGCAGACTACAGAAGAACTCATAATTTTATGATCACATAGTTCAGCTGAAGAATGTTTTGCCCCCATGTTTTTCCTATATTTTCCAGCATTCCACAGTTACGTGAATTCCTCATAAGTACTTCCAGAGCAGCCAATGACTTCATTAGAACAGAGACTCCCAGCTACACAGCCATGACAGCTAACATTTTAGTCAACAGCTCAACACAGATGAAAAATCCAGCCATTCAGAGAACGCCTGTCACTAATTGCCACTGTAATTTGAAGCAATTTCCATTTTCGCTGAAAGCATGTTAGCATCAGTTTTATAAACCAGGCAGGAAAGTGAAGTTTCCACTGCTCCTAAGTAAAAAGATTTTCATACAATGCTCATTTTTCCCTCATGTGTGTTCAGATCAAAGACGGACTAACTCCAGACAGCACCAGCTGTCTTGAACACAGTGTTAAGTAGCTGCCTATTACAAGCAGGGGGAGACTAATGTAAGAACTTGGAATTCCCTACAAATTTCTGTCATTTAGGCTTTAAACAGCAGCCTTTTCCAGATTCAGAGGCACTATTAAAAGAACAGTCTTGGTTCTCATCCCTGCCAGTAGAATTTTTCCAACGTAGTTGATGGAGCTGTTTGTGCCAATGCTATGTAGATACTGCAGTGAAAAAGATCAGCTGAGTTAGTTTGGCTTGGTAATTTTAAAAAGTTAGGCCAACACAGAACTTATTAAATGTTTAATCCAAAACTGAAAGCTAACCAAGCACCTCTGAGATCATTTAAATGTGTAAAGTACGTATGTGGCTTTGAACAGTTTACAACAGCAGACACACGATTCAGAGCAGCAGATGCATACACAGTGGGGAAAAAATTATGCACAAGAGTCAACATGTACTTGTTTCAATTGAAAAAAATTCCCCAGCTCAGTTCAGGATGAGTTACAACCTATTTATTACAAGAGCAGTACTTTCAGGTGAAGTCAGAATGCAAGACAGAATTACAGCTGTAGCTTGAAAACGTGTTTTCACAGTCTTCCTAAGAATTTGAAGACAATTGTTGCAGCATTTTTCTGATGATGAGAAGTATTTCAAATACAGGGCTTCCTCCAGGATCATTAAGATTCTCTTGTCCAGATGCCCCACCTCTGGGGAAGCCAGCATGCAAGTCTGTTGAAAAATATCAGCTGAATTAGTGTACCTAAGTCAGTCTTCATTTGCTTAACCTGGGTTAAAACCTGAAGAGGCTTTGCCAAGACAGCCTGACTTTGCCAAACTGGCAGTTGCTTTACTGCTTCTTCATACCAACTATCAATACACTGTGAGAAAATAAAATGACCCTACTTTATACAGGCTTCAAACTTCCAAGAAACAGAAAGTTGTAAGTGATGGTTGGACCTTCAGTGGTTCCACCCAACTCAAACTGCTCCATGAAGAAAAGAGTTAGACACAGACCTTGCCTACATAAGAACACAGAATGACCTCATGAGCAGGGGTGCACATGTGCTGTAGCAGCAGCATCCCTCTAATTAGAGTATACACATAGGTATCTTCCCTAACATATTAAAATCTGATCAAATAGCTGCATCAGCAGTGCAATTTTTGAATGCAGCATATATTCTTGTCCTTATTATATTATGAATTTGGAAACCCGATCACTGTAAGAATCATTTCATTGTAGGAAACGTCTTGCTTTGGCTGACCTCCAGCTTAGGCAGAACAATCAAATGCTTTGGATGATCAAGGGAAATAAAGAACCAAATTGACAGAGAGAATCTAAGTGCTTGGACTGTGAATGATGCTACCAGAAGCCTTGTGTGGCTGCAAGCAGCCAGCCCTTGCAGCTTATAAGGGTCACCACTGCAAGAACATCCAAGTAGAAGAGACTGAATGTACATCCAACACAAACACCTTTGCAGGGAAGACAGGGGCATTTCACTGCCTGTCAGTATGTGCTTGGGCCAGATTTATGGCTTTGTATTCCATTCTATCCACCAGAAGGGTTCCAAAGAGAAGAGTCTGCCACTTTCCCTCCTTGCTCTCCAGATTTCAAATGCCATCCTACCCTTAACGTAGATTATAGAGGGAATACATTCATAGGACTGTGAAATGAGAAGGTGGGTTTTCATCAAGGCTTCCACCAGCTTTTGCTAATAACAGTTAAAAGCACAGGAATTAGTGGCTAGAGAGGAAAAGTGTATGACATTCAGATTTTTAAACAGCTGACAGATACTGCTTCAATTATTAGGACCTGGAAGAGGAGAATGAAAAATACAGTTGTTCCCCCACCCCCAATAAAAGTGACATAGACAAGGAAGAGGGAAAATAAATTAAAAAAAAAGAAAAAAAAAACGTGGGAAAGAAAACAATCATATAGGGTGAATACCTTTCTCCACAACTCTAACTCGGATTTCTCCTGGTTTGACAACAATGTCAGGTGGGTTCTTGACATCGCAAATGTACGTGCCGTTGTCCCGGAACTGCATGTTTGATATAGTGATAGAAGCATCTTTCTTGTTAAGATCTCCAGCCCAAGTGATCCTGTCTTTAAATGGTATGTCCTTTCCGGGGTATGATTTTCCATTAGAGTAATAGAAAAACTGTAGTCAAGGAAAAGAGGATATAAGAACAATCCAATTAGAGATTACAGAGCTACCGTGCTTCTCTCGCTATTACAGCATCCTCCTAGAATCAACTGTGTTATACATATTTGAAGTCTTTTTCTCCTCCTGCCTCACCACTTTAGTCTGGCTTGTTGCCTCTTGATCACGTAATCATGCTATGGCTTATACCTCAACCATGCCAGCACAGCCCACCACAAGTTCCAGTCTTCTGTTGGTTTTGATTTGTTTTGTGACTGGAACGTTTGGGGTTTGCTGGGGGTTCTCTTTCCCTGTTTTTAGGGACGCAGTTCTGCACACAAGGAGGTGGGGAAAGAGAAAAAGGCTGGTAACCAGGGAGTAGTTAAAGGACACAACAGTCCTGGAACACAGCCATCTGTCTTTTAGGCACGGGAAGCTGTCTGCATCCTAGCAGGAAAAGGATACCAAGTTTCCTGACTCGTGTGTTGCTGTGTTACTTGCAACTAAAGCACAGCTAAATTAACATGCAATATCCTCCTTCCTTCCACCCACAAAAAAGTCCCATAAGCAATTTAGAGCTTATCTAGCTGTTTTCCAGAAGCCTTCAAGTAACTGAACAGAACCGTTGCCCAGTTTTTAGGTGACTAAGTTGCACATGGGCCCTGCACACCCCAGACACGACCAAAAATCCTTGAAGAATGAACCTGTTTACTACAGTCTAGGGAGAAACTGCCTGTTTCCTAACTATACCTGACCCAAACTGGAATTTATAGCAGTAGAAGTGCACAGACTTCTAGAGGACATCTCTGCTTTCAAATACATAGGATCCCCCAAGAGAGGTCTAGAGATTAGCATAAATCCAACCAATCATCTTCATGTGGTAGGAAGTCTGCTAGCACACAGTCATATATCAACATTTTGGAGGAACGCTGCACCAGTCTGCAGCTTTTCCAGCTGGATTATAACCCTTAGCACTGCATTACCACACCCCTGTGCACAAGGGGAGTCATCCAACTGGAAGCCTAGAAAGCAAGAGGTATATTCCTCAGCTCCGTAGGTGTCCTCACATGGGGGAGGATAAATCACAAAGCAAATATGTCCTGAAACACAGGCTAAGTGACTCAAGCCACTCCTTGCCTTTGATGCAGTGGTTTAACAGACTTCTTTTGAAACCTAAAAATGATGGATTTCAACTGGTTTAAGCCGATTCTGAAACTGTGCTGTGACCAGATGTTTCATTAATGCAGAAGTGTCTCTATCACTGGACATGTGTCAGTGGAAAGGGACATGGAGGGGAAGCTCTTGGTCAAGTCAGTCCCACCCCACGGTTGCCAGTGTAATTCTAAAGAGGCACAGGACCATCCTTGCCAGGAGAAGTATGGACTTAGCTCAGCCATAAGCAGATCATGAGACTGATCTTTCAAATTCATGCCCACCAAGATATGCAATGACATGACTTGGGCTCATTAAAAAAAATGGTCTCTCTATACTTCCCCCAGCCCCTCAAAAGAAAGAGAGGAAATAATACCAGATCATGCTGGGTCACCTCTGCTCACAGACAATATGCTTTTTTCTCAGTTGTGCTGGTAAATACATCCATGTAGAATGTCTAAACTGACCACACTTACAAAAGCTGCTACCTCCTGTAGTTGTATTTCCACAGCTGGACAGTGATCAGAAAGGGAATGGAAGGATATACAGGGAGCGGAAAATGTACAACCAGATGGCTCGTTCTCACCCATCCTGTTCCACATGGGCAGGAAATGTGCCCTACTCTCTTAAGCTTTTGCCCAACTACTGTTTTGGCTTCCCAAGGAGAAGAGCACCCTTTTCAAACCTAAACATTTATTTCACTAAAAATTCAGAAGCTTGTTCTTCAGAGAATGTGAAGCAAGATACTCATACACTGCTTTGGATCATCTCTGCTCTGAGCATTGAAGGGCTTCTATTGTTTCAATGATCTCTCGTCTGCAGCAGGGGGAAGGAGACAGGCTGAGCACTCTGCTGTTCCAGAGCTCCTTGTTCAGCTTCCTCTGAATTCTCACTCACGACAAGGAACAAAAAGGAAGCAGGAGTGTCAGAGAGCTCAGAGGAAGAAGACAGCTAACAACCTACCAAAGCCACTTCTCTGAAGGTTCATACCCAAAGGATCTGAGCACACTTGGGTTCAACATACAGGAAATGAACGATGTCAAATATTATTTGCCTAAGTTCCTTGCTAGCATGATTTTTCACTTGTCAAATAACTATAATGTGAGGATGTAACTGCTCACTGATTTGAGACCTTCAATTGTGTTCTGAAACCAGGGAGACTGGTCTTACTTCAAACCCTTTCAAGCCATACAGTACACAAGCAAAATAACACTGTAATTACAGTGAGAATTCAAATTCTGTGACTGCTCATTTCAAGACCAAGAGGATAGGGAACCTAAAAGATTCCTAGATGCTCATCTACTTCATACATCCTGCTACCATCCTGCCAATACTTTAACACAACCCTAAAACAGCCCCCCTAAAATTACAGTGATGGAGACCAGACACACGGAAGGAGGCCCGAATCCACATCTGCTTGCTCCTTAGAACCACCTAGCAGAGCACTGCACGCTCCTCACAGCCTCCCCTCCCAGGTTGGTCCCTCTGCAGCCATTCCTTACTGAGATACGAGTGGCGGCTCCCTCTGGTTGAAAGCTCCAAGAGACAGATGCTGCGCTGCTGATCACTTCCACGGACGTGAACGTGCATGGAAGCTTTGCGTCTGTCCCATTCTCCACAAACATCTCCTCCGGTGTGTTCACCTCTACTGCTGACACTTTGACTGCATGGGAAAGGTAAAGAGAAGAAAGAAGGAGGACAAGCGACATCAGTGCTGTTTTGAGAACCAGGAAGATCATATCACATTGCCTACAAGGGGAAAAGAGAAGAGGCATCAATTACTCCTACATCAAGCGTGTGCACAGACATTGCATTATACCTGCAATACAAACAAGTGTAGGCCAGTTCACTTCTCTTTCCTTGTATTATCTGTCACAGGATGTTTTCCATTCACAGATGTTTCCTCTACAACAGTTTGTGGAAGTCATTTCTATGGTGCAAAGGGCGAGTTTAAAACTCTTTCATACAAGGTGCCACCACTTTGTATTAAATAAGCCCCATCAGAGGAACTAACAACGTGGACCCAGCCATTACTCAGTTTCCTCTCTGGCTCACATCTTGTTTTCCATCTCCAGTTTTTCCTAGCTGTAGGTAGAACAAAAGCTCATTGCCAGAAAGGTGACGAGTAATAAACTTCTCTCGCTCCCAGCTATACCATCTACTCCTGCTCTCTGGCATGTTTCTAGGTCCTCACGTGCAAGGCCTCAGAAATCATCACTCACTTATAGTTCAGAAGCACTACCTTATGCGTGGTGAAAACAGCAAGCAGATCACAACCACCCCACAAATTTAAAGTAATGAGGGTTAATATTGTGCCTGTACTGGCAGTTTTCCTACCGAGTAAGTGAAATCCATCATGACTTGGAAGATCTCTTGATGATATTTTTTTATCTGGCACCTTCTAAACTGCAAAAATCCAGATTTAACCAAAGACCCATACATTCATTCCAGTTCATGCTAAAAAACAAAGCATGATCTTGTGACATCACAAAAGAATGTCTTTCAGTGTTCACGTCACGTCCACGCGAAGGCAAAACTCTCGTGCAGTCAGTCACTGTGGGTGGGTGCACGTGTGACATGTGTCCCCAGTACCTCAAATATAAGTTTTGATTTTTATTAAACCATGATCTTCAGCATCGAGATGGCAATAGCAACCTACTGCTGCTCATATGATTTTGTGTCTCTGGGCTACAATATCTTAAATTCAGGGGGTTTCCTCCCTTATTAGAAGAGGGGAGCAAATCTTCCCGCTTCTCCAGTATCTTAGCTGATTTATTTCTCAGCTTGGAATAAACTAGCACTTGAAGGAGGCAAACCAAATGGAAAGACAATTTAAATTTTTTAAAGAAAAACCCACCCACATTAGTCCTTAAATCCTGGGGTTTGTTCTTTTAGTCAGCGAGAGCAACCAGCTGAGCAGCCTTCAAATGTTAGACAGCAAGTTACTTTCAAGTGATACGACCATTCTAAAGTGTAGACTTGCTTTAAAACCAGGTTATTTTATGGGAGCTTAAAATTAAGCAAAGCCCATGCTCTGCAGAGAATGTTTGAACCTCATTCCCCAAGAGAGCAAAGCTCTTGTGAGGTGTGTCACTTCCAATCTTCCTCCCTCGGCCCGAGACTGCCAAATCCACCGGGCCACTCCAGCTGTCCAGCCACAAACACCAGCTGGCCCTGCAGCACGGGGAGGCGCAGCTCATCCGAAGCAACAACCCAGCAGCGAGAGATGGAAGCACCCTGGCCATCTGGGAACACCCAAAAAGCACTTTGGGCACAGCTTCGGAGGAACTCCCACCTCAGCCAGCCAGCCTGGCAAGCCAGGGGAAGGCAGAGCGCGTGCCCACGGGACACAGAACAAACACGCAAGCAGGGGTGGGAGAATTAAGCACATCAGATTAATTGCAATAACCAAATCCAGAAGAAACCACCATTCGTTCGTTTTGCCATTCAGAGGCCACGCTGTTGGCTTCCAAAATTCACTAACTCCTCGGTCCCACCAGGGTATCTCTGATCCCTCAGACTCTCTTGTCATCATTGCTCTCATTTCAAACAAGTAAGAGAGAAAAAGCACCCTAGGGGGGTGGTGAATTTTTCACCAAGAGGTTGCATCAGAACTTCCTTTCTCTTGTACACACTCTGACTATGGGCCAAAAAATATTCTTTTGTAAAACAATTACCAAATATTTATTTGGAACATACAAAGACTTCTAGCAAGCAAATTAAATGAACTCTGAGCTGCTGTGCTTTATGTATTTTTTTACAGCTAATGGAGTAGAAGAGAAAAATAAAATCAAATCCATTGTTTTGAGTCCAAGCCACAGAACAAGCCTTCCTTTCAGGCATAAAACAAGCAAGATGCCCTCAGCATTTGTGTAGGAAGAAAAGAGCCTGCACAGACATTGTCTGCTTGTACATGGTACAGAGAACTCCTTGCCACACACAGGCAGTGGGTAGTACAGATCTGCTTAATCTAAAGAAGTCACTGTTCTAACTCACTGGAACTGTACTGAAGCACAAGGAGAAAAAAAAAAGAAAAGGAAAAAAAATACTTCTCCCTACAGTCTGGGAAGGAAGGAACTACAAAATCGTTTAAGATACTTCCAGCCAGTTTAATTTTCGTATGTCCCACTGTTGTCTCAACTTCATGCTTTTCTCTGCTCATTTTCTCCCCTCTGCCTCTTTCACTCCTTCAGAAACATCCTTCCTGCCTCTGCTGTCTTACAGCATGAGACAGGAGCCCCTTAAAACCTAACACGACTGTTGGGAGCTGGCAGAGGGGCTACATTTGTCAGTTGTTCACCCTCAGCCCTCTACTCCCACACTTTCACTGATACGGTGGCTGTTCCCACTACCTTGAACTCTTTCGCCTCCTCTTCTGTAATAAAACCCACAGGGATCATCTCCAGCTGTTGATCTTTCCCTCCTCCTTCCACATGTGCCAAGATTTCCCATCCTTCTTCCAGCTCTTCCATGTATTTAAATACTTCAGTTAGACAAAGATGAATTTTGAGTCATATTTCAGTCACACTTAGCCACTGCTCTATTCCTCAAGCTTACTCAGCCTTAGCTCCTCTCAAGAGAAAAAAATCACCACAGGAGACAGAGAAAAGAGTGCTTGAGGAAGGGGAGGCCTGCAAGGTACATAGGGCAAAGATAAACATTTGCCCTTCTCCCATACATCCTCCTTGATCCCATCACCGTGTCCAACTGCCCACAGCCCCAGTACTTCCCTCTGAACAGCTCATCCAGCCTTCATCTTCTTAGTTCTCCTTCTCAGGAGAAAGATGTTTTTCTGTTTTTCTCACCTACCATCGATATAATTGGGAAAAAAACCCCACCTGTGCCTCTTCAGCCATTTCTTTTTTCATGACTAGTGTTGTTGGAACAGTTTTACCCCAACTACATGAACTCTCACACGCTCAGTTTTCAGCCCTCAATGAAAACTCTCCATCCGCATCTTCCCTTTCAGACAATCCTCCTACTCTTGAAACAGGACAAAACACTTGTAGTCTTACTGCACTTACTAATCTTTTCTTATTTTTCCCATCATGGATCTTCATTCTTCATCAACGCTCTCTCTATTCTCAGGTCTCTCTTTCCTCGGTATCTTGTCTCAGGGATCTCATCTGCAAAACAAGTTCAAGCTCCCATCACTGCACTGACTACTCAGATCTGCATCTCTGCCCAGGATCTATCTCCTTATGTTCAAAGAACAGTCTCAGCCTGACATCTTTGTCAATGCTAAGTTGTCAGCTCAGGATAACTGGGACTAAAACAGAGCTCATTTCTTCACTCAGAGCCCTCCACAACTGCTTTTATCGCCATGGACCTGCCACATGTCTCTCCAACTCCAAACCTGCACGGCATCTCTCACTTTGAACTCTCTGCAGGTCAAGGCGGAGCCTCTCAGAGTTTCCAGACACCCGTTCAGCAGACACAGGGCGAAAAACTCCTGTTTGTACCTCGGCCTTCATTATTGCAATGCCCTTTTTGCTCTGGACAGATGGTCAGACACAGACCAGTACTGTAGCTCCTGGTAACCAAACTGCTCCAAGGGTGACATTAAGAAGAGGAACACATGACACATGCAAGACCACTGTTTCCTTCCATAAGTGACTACTGAGGACAAGTTTCTCAACAGATGTTTGCCCAGAGCCAACATTATTCATTACACAGCATCGCCACCTAATAATCAGCTTTACTGACTTAGTACTGTTTTAACTTACTTGCTGTGAATGAACAAGACCTTCCTAACTCCCGAGGTGTTGCTCTCTCCAAGAGCTTAGGAAGATCTAAAGATGCCAAGCTTTGATTTCTTCGTAATTGCACCGGCACGTCTGCCAGGTGACACAGGACTAGTGGCAAAGCCACATGTTTTCACAAAACCAGGCACTGGGCCATCACTGGTACTCTTCAGAGTTGCATTCACTGCTCTGCAACCACCCCGTGAAAGTCCTTACAGTTACCAAGCAGCAACACATGGGAAGATAAGGTCGTTCAGAACTGATAGCAGACAAGCATTCTTAACCACAAGAGTTTGCATCTAGTTAGTTAACCCAATTGTGGTCAACCATTTAGCTTTCTGTGAGATTAAGAGCAGTCAAGCTTACTGTTTTCACCACAGTAACCCCTAAGACTGCAGCATTGCCCTGGTAAGCGAATTTAACAGGTATCTCTCTAAGTGTCGATTAAAAAACTCGTAAAGATGTCCAGTCACTGTCTCCAGCACATTGACAGGGCTCCTCCTCACAGGTCATCTCCAGGACATCTCTGCCCAGGTCAGCTGAGACTTGCTAAGTCACACGTGCTGGCACCTTAACCTGCACAGGACACACAGCCTGGCAGGTCAAAGCCTGGACACTCGTCCTTGTCCACCACTACTCACCACTCACAGCTACAGCCTCGATTAAACGCCAACACAGACACAGTGTGGTCCACTCCCCAGAAACCACGCACAAGGTCATGAGTTGGCACAACAAGGTTAATCAGGGTTACAGAGCTTCAGCCAGGCATGGCACGGGACTTTAAATGACACCAATCGCCCCAGCACTCAGCCCTGGTTCAGTATGAAGACACTCCTGCCCCCAGCCATGTTATGGCATCAGAGGCTTTTCAAATCCACATTGTAGCACCTCCTCCTGAACACTGTCCCTCACACTTGGCAGGATCTGCTCAAGATCAGCAAAATTCTTTTGCTTCCTCCGAGCTCCCCTAAGTTCCTCCAAAACATTTGGTAACTGCATCTGTACAAATCCAGCAGTGCCTAATCTGCCAGTGCTTGAAGACCAGTGATGAAGAAATGCTTCCACGCACTGAAGTTATACATGAATTAACACACAGCTAATTAAACTTTCCTTGTAGACCACCGAGTCTCCACTGAGATCTTGGATCCAATGCAAACATTCCACTAACTGAGGCTATGAACACACCAAAATAAACTCAGTTCTCCTGGATTCAACTCGATCACTAGGAGTCGTAACAAACCAAGAATGAGAACAGCCAACACTAAGCACAGGCATCTTATTTTCACCAGCACAAATTCAGCCCACGTGGAAACTTTTATCAGATCCCTAAATACCGGATGCTTATGGCTGCTAGAGTTCCCATCCTACACGGAGAAGTTTGTTACGCTCCCCTCCTCTTGAAATGGCTAGTCATCAGCGTATTAATTAATACAAGCAACTTGCTTCGTTTATCTTAAAGACACCTGGTAATACAGTCGTGTATACAATTTATAAATGAAGTCTCTCATGGATGAAAGATGAGGAAATCGTCAAAATGTCTGATGAAAGAAAGCTGAAAATATTCAGACAGGCTGTTACAGGTAACAGGCTGATGGCAGTCACAGATCAACAAAATGGAAAGGAATACATTAATACAACAGAGCATTGAGCAGTTCACATTTAAAGGTCTTGACAAAATGACAGAAAATTCAGTGTATCGATATGTTCACTATCAGCCCAGCAACCCAGAAGTTTCACCAGAAAAGAGGATGTGGGATTTTCTGATGACCAAGGGTCATAAGTCACGAAAACAATATACACTTGTGAAACAGTGCTTTCATTAAGAAATACTTCTACTTAATGTCAAGTGTCTTGTGAAACATCTACTGTTGACAGAACTCTCAACTACTCTTGCATGAAATTTAGTCATTTCTCCCACAAAGCACGGTTTCCCTCTACAATCAGCAGGAAAAAACAGCTGCAAGACCCTACAAAACATCTCAGAAATCCAGCCCAAAGTTATAGTTCCCTACTCCAATAACAGGCACTTGGGTCCCCACAGACCATCACTTCTTCACTGTGGATAAAACACCTGGTGTAGAAATCCTAGTTTGCATGTCTCAAAAGGCATGAGGAGACATGCCAAAATTGTTCCTCTGAAACTCCTCAAGGTCTGTTAAACCACCCAGATGTTGGATGGAATTTCCATACAAAGAATTCATCAACATCATTTAGCCTTAGCATAGAAGTGAAATCCATGCCAGCAGTTCCACTCAGGAGCAAACCATGGTGTACTTCATATGGACAGCACACAAGTATTAAGGAGCCATGTTCATCTGACCATCTCCACACCACAAAGCCAACATCATGTCATTTGCTCTGAAGTCTTATTAAGTGTATAGCTATAAAAATGTATATATACATATATATTTCTACATATATGTTCTTGCGCGTCATTGTGGTGCTGGGCTGACCTTGGCTAGCTCTCAAATTCCCATTCAGCCACTTCCTCACTATCCCTTCTTAAAAAGGACAAGGGGAGAAAACAGGGTGAAAATGCTCATGGGTAGAGATAAGGACAGGGAGATCACCTAGCAGTTACTGTCCCAGGCCAAAGAGCCTTGACTTTGGGAAAATTCATTTAATTGATTGCCAATTAAAATAGAGTTGGATGGTGCGAAACAAAGACAAAAACTAAAATACTTTTCCCTTACTTTCCCCCCTGCCCCAGCTCAACTTAATTCCTTCATTTCCAGTTCCTCCACATCCTTCCCACTCCCAGGCAGGCAGAGGTAGCTGGAGGGTTGTAGTCAGTTCATAACAGCTCCTTGCTGCTCACACCTTTCCCTGTTCCATCAGAGGTTCTTCCCATGAGCTTGAAGTCCTTCAGGAAAAACTGCTCCACCCTGGGGTCATCCATGGGCTGCAGTGTGGGTATCTGCTCCATCACAGTCATCTCCATGTACTGCAGAGGAATACTTAACCCACTGTGGTCTCCCAAATCTCCCAGGGGCTGCAGGGCAATCTCTGCCCCAGCACCCGAAGCACCTGTTCCCCTCATCTTTTTTGACCCTGGGATTTGTAATGTTGCTCCTAATACTTTTTCTCCCCTCGCTCCTCACTGCCCATGTGGTGCTTTGAGGTACTTTGTCCTTTCTTAAACATTATTGCCTTTCTTAAACATTTATGTCCTTTCTTAAACATATGGAGGCTGTCCCTGCAGCCCCCCTGCCCACCAAGACCTTGATGTCTACACCAAACACATTTACACAGGACACAAAGCAGCATCAGCTATAGAAATGATGACTAGGCAAAGCCACACCAACCAACCTTGGCATCTAACTTTCGAAGCCACTAAAACTAAATTCCACTGCCTCAAAGGAAGAGTTTAGTTTCACTCTCAAATGCCAATCCACCGGAACAGCTTTTTGCTGCTGCCACAGCAGCTCCCCAGGCTGCCAATCTCGTCGAGTAACTCAGGCTGCTGAAGGAAAGAGCTTCCTGTCTGCAGGAACACAGCTGGTCCTGCAGCACCCTGCAGCTCTGGGAAACAGAGAGAAAAGCTGCTGACACCTATACCAGGAACACCTACACCATGAACACCTACCACCTCCTGGTGCCCTGCTGCTGGGAAAGTTCAACCCCCAGGCTCAGAAGAGCATCTGCTAACACAACATTCGCTTTCTCTTGGCCGCTTTGCACATTCAGCTGACTCAACCATGAGGGCAAAAATAGCATTTTTGTCACTCCAAGTGAAAGGAAAACAGTTTCATTGAGAAGCCTTAAGCAGGCTGTGGCAACGCTGCCAAAGCAGCCAGTAACATCCACGTATCTCAGCCCCGAATACCTTCATGCACCTACTTTGACAGAACCTAAAGACAAATCTTCAGAGCCACCAAACTTGGGTACCACCTTCTGCTCCCACACTGCAGTTGGTTTTTCAAGTGGCCCCCTCCACACAACTCAGAGCTGCTCACTGTTCTGCCAAGGGGCAGCAGAAGAACCTCTGCTGAGATTTATTTTCAAAGCCCATGCTTTAACCGGAATTGAAGAACAAGCATGAGAAACACCAAAGAATGGCTGAGCTCCCTTGCCAGCCACGCCACAGATTTCCTGCTTGATCCTGAGGAAATGATTTCACTGCTGCATCACTCTCTTATGTCATAGAGCTGAGATGCTTGTAAATGTGCTGAGCTGCACAGCTTCATGCTCCAATTACAGGATCAGTTATAGGTCAGGTTTGGGCAGATGCTTATTTAGTCTCGAGGCAAGTAACTTCTAGCCTTATTCTAGTAACTTTTCCCCCAGGATCACAAAGCAATACCTCCCTGCCCATGCTGGAGACTGGGACACCAATCAACATCTCAGGTACTTTCCAAAGCACACGTCATATTTTCCCCTTCAACAGCCCTTAAGTGGTTTTCCATCCATGACCAAGTAAGTTTACAAGTGCTCAAATTCAAGCGAGCAGTTCTTGTTGACAAAGCCGGACCAAAAGACTGGAAAACATAAAGGGGCAAGCAATAAAGTAAAGCCATTCAAAGTGCAAAGGGTAACTGGAACAGCTGATGGCAGCCATTCTAGCTCTATTCTTGCAGTACTAACAAAGCACATTACTTCCTAGGCACAAGGAAAGATCCTGGAAAACAGGAACTAAGACTGCTGAAGGGCTACACAGACAAGAAGATAGAGAGTACGTGTTAGAGGAGTCTCCTTGAAATACACCATGCTTTTCCCACAGTTAGGATATCATGGAGCTTGCTTGACTAAAGAACTCCAAGACGCTGGGTAGGCATGCTCAACACATGGCAGAGAGACTGAAAAAAGCATCCCACCATCACAAACATTTCCTATTACTAGAGCAATCCTCTAAAACTGTCACAACAACTACTAAAGAAATTAGAATGTTATGCATCAGAAGCTGTAGACAAAAAAACCCACAACCAAACAAAAACAAAGCCCAAACCCCAGGGACTGGACAGTAGAAATGGACATGTCACTGGCTGGAGCAAAAGTTTTCCTCTAGGCTTTTTTCTTTTTTTTTTTAATACTATTTCAAGTGAAACTGTGTTAAAAATACCAATCATGTTGCCAACTGCTGCTGGCATGGAGCATCTTTTTGACAGAATCTATCATTAGCAGCGTGGAAACCACCAGTTTCCAAAACAAACCAGGCAGTAGAATTTAGGACGTGGATACGCAAATTTCACGAGGAGATACCGTCCAAAAGGCTCCATAACAAACAGACCTAAGAACCTGCCCTTTTTACCCCCTCTACAATAATCAATCCACAAAGCTGTAAGCAACTCAGTGACAACATATCTTGACACACCAATAAATATTTGCAGAAAACGCACTTCGAACCATCCAAGGAATTAGGAGCATTTCATTACCAGTCACTCCCACCTGCCATCATCCCTGAACCACCATCATGCCCATCTCTTGCCAAGTATTGGCACTTCCAGCCTGAAAGGTGAGCCCAGGGGTTTTATTCCTGTGTACAGAGTGACTCGACTAAAACCTGTTAAGCAAAATCCCATCACAGAGCAAGGAGCTAGAGACTGATGAAATTAAGTCACCCCAGTGATTACCCTCCTCAGCTAACAGGGTTATTTGGTCACACAGCCAACCTGTTCTGGTGTGACTAGAGACTCACTTCAGCGGTCCAAGCAAATCCAGAGCCCTCAGAGGAGCAGGTTCCTTACTGATCCACGGACTGCTGAATGCCTGCAGCCAGCTCTGGCATCTCCCTCGCAGCAGTCTTGCACTCACTTGCTAACTTCACTGCCCAAGAAACTCGTAACTAGCTCCAACCTGCAGCAGCACAACCACAAAACCAGAGGGAAAAGCCCATGCTATATATTTCAAAGCATTGTTCCACAGGAATTTGTCAGTGGTCGTGCCAATTTAAATAGCTCACATGCACACATAATGAGATGAATCTGACTGGGAACTAACTTGTGTTCAGAACAGCCCTTTTTCCATTGTATTCTTTTAGACCAGACCAACACCCAGCCCAGTCCACTGTATACTGTGTTTGTACTGCGACTGAGCAGGGCGAGGAAACAGCCAGCAGGAGCTGCTTCAGCTTGTTCTTCCCAGGAATATTTCTCTTTCAAGAAGTATTTATGGCCTCCCTTGTAGCATACTCTACATCACTTCCCCAGTTTACACACGTGGTCATTTCCAGAGCCATCCCCTGGATTAGAGCAGTGCCTTAGTCCACACCTGTGCTGACTCTGTCAGGCAGCAGGGGATGAAGCCTCTCCATGCATCCACCATCTCAGCCTCTTCCACACTGAGAGCATCAAGCAAGGTCCTGTGAGACCTTGATCTGAAAACTTCAAGCCACAGTAACCCAGTCAAATTTAAAAATCCTGCTGTACACACAGCTTCACAGAATTTATTCCCAGGAGGAAGCCTCATTCACCATCTTTCCCTTGCACACACTACAAAAACAAGTTACGGAATAACAGGTGGCTTGCAGCCAACTGAAAACACCTCCAACACTGGCCATTGCACCTGCCTGCCCTGATTTACCTCCATCTCATGAAGTGAAAGTGCCACCACTGACAATTGCCACACTGCCCAGAGTTTAACCTTCCCTTAAGGATAAGAATCTCAGTCTGATTTTAAACACTGAACGTAGGGTGAAACCAATGTTTCAGGGCAAATTCCCTTAATGCCCCTTAACGTCATGCATGTAAAGCATGCAAATGCACTAAAAAGCATCTCTTTCTGCAGGGTGGGAAGAAAGAGTTCATGAGAACCACCAGCCTTCCTGTTGTCCTTACACACTTTAAGCCAAGATCGAGCAGCAGCACCAACTGGAAAGTGCCAACTCCCAGCTAAACAAAAATGCAGGAGCTGAAAGGCACAGCAGCAAAAGGGAACAATATAGAAGGACTGTGGGATAACCCCAGAAGCTCAGCCCCACTCAGCCACCTGCTCCTTCCCCACAGTGTGATGGGGGAGAGAATTCCAAGTGTAAAAGTGAGAGAACTCGTAGGTTGAGACAAAGACAGTTCAAGAGGGAGAGCACAAGCCACCTTCTGGGAATGCCACTGCTTCCCATGGGCAGGCAGGTGCTCAGCCATCTCCAGGAAAGCAGGGCTCCCTCAGGTATAAAAGAGACTTGGGAAGGCAAATGCCCTAACTCCAAATGGCTTCCCTTTCTCCTTCTTTCCCCAGTTTTTATTGCTGAGCATGCTGCCCTGTGGTCATGCCTGGCTGCGTCCCCTCCCAAATCCTCATGCGCTCCCAGCCCACTCACTGTAGGGGAAAGGTGACAAACAGGAAAGGCCTTGGGGCTGTGTAAGCTGATGTAAAAGAAGTAACCAATGTAAAACAGTGTTATCAAGGCTCTTTTCACCACAAACCCAAAAGGTAGCACCACACAAGCTACTGCGAAGAGAATTAACTCAATCCCAGCCAAAAGGGTATCAATACAATTACCTGACATATACATCTCCAATTAAAAGAAAAAAACTTATTCAGGACAGATAACAGAACGGCACTGCCACTTTAAAGATAAAAGAGACAGAGGGGAAAAAATAAAAACCAGTGGAACTACATGAAATCACCTGACAGAAGGATCATCTTTCCACCACCTCAGAGAGCAAAAAGTACTGATTCCAACCATGCCTTAAGACGCATTTGCATGTCCTTTGTGCTAGGGGTACAGCTTATTGCTAAACCCTAGTCTGAGTAAACACTTGCTCTTCTAAATAACTGCTGAAATTAGGTGACAGTAAATCACTGCAGACAGAGTTCCCCAAGCCTCTTTCCTCACAGCAAAGCCACTTCAGAACTCCCTGTCCTCTCCTGCCACAGCTTCCTCTTACACAAGACATTCACATTTTCGATAATCACTGCTTGTGGGGTCCCACTAACCCAGCTCAGCAAAGTAACCAAGATAAACAAACCACACACACAAAAAAAGGAAACATGCCATAAGGATATAAATGTTTTCATAGCCAGACCTTCGAGCTCTCTGATGTACTCCTAGGATATCCTGAGTTAGCATTCAATAGTTCAAAACAAAAAACCACTTTTTTGCATACAAGGATGTTTATTTTGTTAATTTACTTAGGTGATAGAAAGAGCCATGTATGCCATACATGATCAAACCACATCATATCACACTTGGAGAACTCCCACTATGGGTGCCAATAATAAGCTCTAGACAGGTGACCTCCTGATGACCTATACAGCACTTCTCTAGCAAAACAGTAATTATCTATAAAGTATTTAGATTAAAATCTTTCAAGACAAATACAGGACATCTGCCTTGTAAAACCAGATTCCATTTTTCTGGTCTTCCATCTAGGCTGAAGGTGCTCTGTATGGGACACAGGACATTCACCATCTATTATCAATTAGGATAAGGCAAGTCCACAAACAGGCAGTGGAATTGTGGCTTAACACAATCAACTGCAATTCAGATAACAAGCAAAAGAGCTGTGAGCTCTGTTACTTACAGAGAGGCTGGGGACTGTTGGGTGGCTGAGGTCAAGAAGAAACCAGACATTTTACCACATTTTATCACCAAAATATCGAGGTACAGACCTTTCAGCATATTCAAGAACTTCTTGCTGCTGCAAACGAGGTGAGGTGAGCTGAGCACCCTCAACCCAATCAGCAGAGGGAAGACTTCATCCACCTTTTCCCTCTGCAGGACCTGCTGAGCCCTGCAGGCAAGGAAGTTTTCCTACCTGCAGCATCAGTGGGCTCAGCTTAAAGCAACTAACAGCTTCTGACGGGGTGAATACAGGAATTCTGACTAAACCCAGCACAAACACGAAGTGAGCATTGCAACCCTGACTTACACTGTTATTTTCAGCAAACATTTCAAGCAGCAACTGAAATGGCCAGGGGAGCTCAAAGTACTAACAGGCACTTGAGCTATTTAACATCTCAGTACTCCCCTGCCTGTTACTGACCCGCCTGTATGTGCCCATGTGCACCTGTATGAGCGTGTATAAGAGGGATACCAGGAGAAAATAAATAAATAATAATTAAAAAAAGATCAGGTTTGAATAGTAGAAACATCGTTATTATTCTGTCCAACAATGTCTAGATGTTCTTTGAGACTTTCAAAAGGAATCAGGCACCACCCTCATGTCAAACAGTCAGGGTGTTACTTTAAGTGATATTCACATGGCTTATAAGTGCAGGACTGCAAAATAATCCACTGCCCTGATACTCCTGACTGATTGTCCAAGGCTCACCCATGGATAGAAGAGATTATACCTAGATTAACTACTTATGATACAAATGTCCACAGGACCACAGACAGGACATTTGACAATGATCCTTCATTTATAAAAGTAAATGGAGTAATTGAGTTTTCAGACGACTGACCATAAACAAGCAAGATGAACTCCTAACACAAGAAAATAAGCTCAAAACCCTGTTATCTGCAAAGATGCAAACCCTGCCTTTTCAAAGCAGACAGGAGGATTAAGGATGTGCAGTATAAGCATGGAGAGAAGTCGTCAATGTGGGAATAACTTCTGAAGTTAAAAAGCAAATCAACAGTTGTACGAATGGGAACAGAAACACAGTTCAACCCAGACAAGACAGTGATTTTAACACGCACTGTTTATTCCTCTAAACTGCAACCTCACTTTTAGATAGACTCCACCCCAGGGAGTCTCTTTAGGAAGAGGATCCTGTAGCTTTGCATGGTTTTAAGACACTATATTTGGTTACATACCTCAGACTTTATACAAAGATCTACTACTCCCAGCTACCTGTAGCACTACAGGAGCTGTACCTTTTGTTGTGGTCAGGGGAAATGCGCTGCTTTCTTCTCTTGTCTCCACGTTTATTTCCAAAGAACTTAGTTTTACTGTAAGCTATGTATATATCATAGCTACCTATTTAAATCTAAATATCAAGGCTGTCTCTGAAGGTATACAGCAAGCCTTAGCAACCTCTACTTATGCTTATTGCAAAATGCAGTAATCTTAAACAAACCCAAACAATGAAAATAGATTTAGGAATTGGAATAATAATAGGAATTAGATATTAGGAGGAAGTCCTTTGCTGTGGTGAGGGTGGTGAGGCACCAGGGAAGTTGTGGATGCCCCATCCCTGGAATAGTTCGAGGCCAGGTTGGATGGGGCTTGGAGCAACCTGGTCTAATGGGAGGTGTCCCTGCCCATTGTAAGCGAGTTGGAAATGGAATTTCTTTAGGGTCCCTGCCAACCCAAACCATTCTACTATTCTACAAAATAAGTTTCAAGTTTCTTACCACTCAGCACAGTTTCTTATTAAACCTCTTTCCAGATGGACTTACAGTTTTCCAGGCATGTGAACTGAGGAGACACCAGGCTCCTTTAACGATTCCTACTGAAATACTTGGCAAAGTTTTACCCTCTGAGCAAGTATTGCCAACCAAAAATACCCACCACTGGATATCCTGGATATATACATATTGGATACTCCCTCCCTGTCCACACCCAGCACCCACGTAGGTGAGCCAGCATGGGAAATGTGTTTAACTTCTCATGTGTGGAACTCTTTGCCCTCCAAGAACAGGAGCCACAGCGGAGTTAAGCATTACCCTTGCCACCTCCACTGCTCTATGGCCTTGTACACCCTTGCTGGAGATATTCCAGAACCATCTNCAGGCCCAGGTGCCCCGGTCCCTTCCCGCCTGCCCCGCTCTGTGGCTCCGCGCTTCCCCCCTCCTCACAGGACTCACAGGCACACCACCCCTCTGACACGGCCGCCCTCCGCCCAAACACCTCCCCAGTGACCGAGCCGGAGCTCCTTTCCCAAACCATCCGCCACCACCCCAGCGTGCCCCAACAAAGCCGCCAAAGCGCCACAGCGAGCCGCCCACCCCAGGGCTCCCACACCACCCCGGCGCTCGGCGGAACCACCGCCTCACCCCTCACACCCTCACACCCTCACTCCCCTCCAGCGGGCAGGGCCGGGCGGCCTCACCCCCCGCGCCGCGCCGGCCCCGAGGCGGGCGGGCAGGCACGGGGAGCGGCGGCGGCCCCTCCGTGCGCCACTCACCGGCGG
>VWZF01005014.1:1077066-1119181 GCA_013396755.1 Sclerurus mexicanus
CCCACAGAGACTCCATAGGGACCCATAGGGACCCCATAGAGACCCCATAGGAACCCCATAGAGACCCACAGGGACCCCACAGGAACCCCATAGAGACCCATAGGGACCCCATAGGGACCCCATAGAGTCCCACAGAGACTCCATAGGGACCCATAGGGACCCCATAGAGACCCACAGGGACCCACAGGAACCCTGAGAGACCCACAGGGACCACATAGGGACTCATAGGGACTCACAGAGACCCCATAGGGACCCATAGAGACCCCACAAGACTCACAGGGACCCCACAGAGACCCACAGAGACCCACAGGGACCCCCAGGAACCCCACAGACACCCTTCTGGCCTATAATGTTTGTGCTTTAACTCTTTTTTTTTCAATCCTTCAGGCACCATCCATACTGCAGGGACTGCATAAATCATATCTGGGGTTTTTTTTTGGCTGAGAGCGTTTTCCCGCACGACCCGGTGTGCTTACAGCTGACTTTACACGCCCCAGCCCGGCCATGTGACAGATGTGGGACTGAACAGCCACCCCAAAGCCAGGCTCTGGTCTGCACTGCAGTCAAAATTGCTGTATCTACATCTTACAGACACAAGGCCGTCCTGCTCCAGCTGAAGCTTCCTGATGGTGTGGAAATCTCACAGGACAGATCACTCTGTCGCCGTGTTTGTTTGTGCTTCCCAAGGATGCTCTTGGAGAAATGGCAGTAGGTTAGATGGCTCTGCTTTCTCCTGTTCCTAGGTACTGCACACCTGCAGGGTTAGGGCAGGCAGCGTGGGACTCTCTTGTCCCAAGGAACACACTCCTTTGTGATTGAGCGCAATGGTTATGGCTGTCCCCCAAAAAAATAAAAACCACAACATATTAAATTAAAATTTAATGTTAAAATTCCACTAGAAAAGTGGAAGGGGAAATCCCACCCCTATTTTGCCTGCTGCTACCAGCTCTCTTCATCCTTCCTCAGACTTCTTCACCTCTCCAGGAGGAAACAAAACACACAGATTTTTTTTGTTTTGCTTTGCATTTATTCCACCACTTATTCCTTCTGTTTCTCCCTCGGATTTCCATTCCCGTGCTCGGGACACACATACACGTTCTTTAAACAGGCACACAGATGTCTGTATATACACTAAGGCACAGTCGCTCACATACAGATGGGACACCGCTGAGAGAAGAAACCGGGTACAGTGAATGATTGCAGCCTGCCCTGGAATATACCAAGCTATAACAAACAGATTAAAATGGATTCAAAGGCAACAGTGCTCCACAGCATGGCTCAAAAGGATGTGGAGGTCATGGTTGCCAACAAGCCCACGCTACGCAGGAGGGTCAACGCTGCTGGCTCTGAGCAAATGTCACCTCAGTGCTGTCACCTGGGAAAAAGAAAGGCAAGGCACGGAGCCTGCTCTTCCCTCACGGTTTTAGAGCTGGTGAACAGAAAGGGGATATCCCACAGAACCCTCAGGAGTGTAACACAACACTGCTGTGTTACAGGGCCCGCCTGGGGACAGCTGTGAGCTGTGTTGTGTGAAACGCTTGTGCCTGTCCAGAGAGACAGGGACTACTGAAGCCTCTGCCCCTGCCCAGCTCAGTGTCTGCTAGGAGGAGCTTTGGGATGGATGAGGAGGAGCTGGCCGCTCCTGCCCTCTGCCCCTGCGGCTGTTCCTGTGCTGCTGAGTACTCGGTGGCTGGCGGTGGGTTCAAGAACTGTCCCCTCACCGTTCACACCACCTGATGGTTCAGCTTTTGACGAGTCTGGCTTGGTGTCTCCAGTGAGCCCAGACTCCTCCACAGCTCCACCATGAGCCCCATGGTCTTGAGCCAGGGCAGTTTTTCATTCAGTGTGGCCAACCCAATCGCTGCCGTCAGGAAACTGGTCAAGCGAGGGTCTGTTACCTATCTTTCCCCAAATAACTTATTTCTTACGGGCAACTAATAGTCTCCAGATGTAAGTGCTTTTTCTTTTGGTTTGGCAACTGCTAGCCCATGACTTTAACTAGTAGCCCGAGAGTGAATGCAAATCTAGTACAGTGCTTAAGTACTGAGGAGGGACTGGCTGTCTGACCCTCGCCAGTTCAGTCAGTCAGGCCATAGAACTGGAAACTCAGCCTGCTTTGACCTGCACAAAATTAACTGGCTGTTTCCTGTAAGCCAGGATGCTTTTCACCCCGAGTGGCTCCCAGTGGCCCCACACTAAAAGATTGGATAGGGTCTGGAAGTGACAAAGACTGATGGACAGGCAGCCCTTCTAAATCTGAACTGGAGCCTGGAGCCAGATAAGAGAACCTGCCCTGTTGACCTACTCAGTACATCTTTCCTTTGCATCCAATCTGCTGGCTGTCACTTCCACCAGCACTACAAACACCCCAAAGTTGAAGCACACAGAAGCCACCAGCCTACCACAGCTGGCTGTTTCACAGCTCACCCCTCCCTCCAAAGGGATTTTATGTTGTGTGATCAATGTCCTAAGAGTTCTCCCTGTGTCCAGGGTTCACATTGTCTGCCGTACAGCACATATGGAGAAAACAGGCTGTTTCCCACTGTCGCAACATGATTTACTGAAGTTTAAAAACCCAAAGTATTTCAAAAGAAGCGACCAAAAAGGCACCATACATGTATGTATGTAACTGATAAACTTCATCTAAGGCCAATGCAGGGGAGAAGAAAAAGACATTTTGGAGCAGGATGGAGCAGCAGAGGGGCCAGGAGTGGTGGTGGTTGTTGGCTCCAGGACAGCAGGTATCCGGTCTCTCAGTCCCCGGATATCACTGAGGAACATCAGCCAACACCCGAGTTTTGAACTCTGAAGAGATTGCAAACCAGTCTCTTGTTCCAGCTGTCCCAAAATACGATGGTGCAAAGCAGAGAGCCAGGGAGTAGCCACTCAGCTCTGTGACAAGTCTGGACCTCAGGGGATATCTGTATTCTGCTCCTCTCCTGCCACTGAAGGTTTTCCAGCAGCTTCCACCTTGATTGGGTTAGATGGCTCCTGTTAAGTCTCCTCTGCCCTGATTGGTCATGTCCTTTTGAGAGGGGAAAAGTAAGGAAATAATGAAAAATAATCTTGATCTAAGTAAACAGACCTGTGTCCTTGGGGGTACTTACTGTGGTAGGAGGCAAAGGCAGCTCCAGCCTCCTTCCTTCAGTTGCTCCTTGCCAAACCAAGGAAGCATTTGAAGAGGAGACAGGTGGTGAGGTGGAGTGAGACATTTCCCCAGGCACCTGTGGCTACGTTATCAGTGGTTACAGAAGACATAAGAAGGTACATGGAACTAGCCCTGCTTTAGCCAGTGGGAATCCTCTTTTATTTCAAGTGGCAAATGTGTTTCCACGCTTCCAAGGCTGATCATGAAACTGGTGTGTGTGTGCAAACACTATTTTTGCTGGCAAAGCTAACAACCTAAACATACATAGAGAGAATATACATGTACACATGTATATATACAACATGTGCTCACATATAAGTATGTGTATGCAAGGAGGCACATTGATATAGTATATACAAGGCTACTTGTGGGGAAATGTGCTTTCTACTGGGAGTACTTTCAAATTGCTTTCAAAACAGCACCAGAGCAGAGCCTCTCGGTTATACTGAAGCCAAAATCAGCTTTGCTTTTTTTCCATCCCCCCTCTCTGTAACAGCACCCAGGAGGGCTGGTCGTTTTGAATGCCCTGCCTCGCAGCCTCTGCAGGCCTGAGATTTGGGGCTTTTGACACGTGGGGAGCAGCAAAATTGTTGTTGTGTTCTGTCACAGCTGCCATTTTCATTACTAGCAAAACCCTCTGGTGTCTCCGGAGGCACCATCACGCTGACCCACCTTACCTGTGTGCCACGGTTACGCTGTGCCCTGCTCCTGCGTGGCTGATGTTGAAGGCTCACTGGCAGTCTCTGACCCCACTGCATCCTGCAGTGATTCAGCTGCCAGTGGTGTTTCTCCAGTGCCTGATGTTCTCTGTGTGTCTGTGCTCTCGCTTGTTTCCTTTGCTTCAGCTTCAGCTTCTTCAGCTTCCTTCTCCTTGTCCCCCTTTTCCTGTTCGTTGGCAGTGCCTTGCTGCTCTTCTCCCTGGGGACCCTCACACTCCTCCTTATTTCCAGAGGGAGGCTGGGCAGAGTTCTCCTTCCCTGGGGCATCATGACACACTCCCTCCTCCTTTGTATTCCCTGTGTTACTCTTACAAGGAGTCATTTCCCCTGCCTGTTTTTCCCCTTTTTCTTCACCTTCTGATATGCTGGATCCTCTCCTTGATGGGGGCTTCTCATCAGACCCTGCTTGTTTCTCTTGCTCTTTGCTCCCTTTCAATTCGTCCTCTGACCTGCTGGATCCTCTCCTCGATGGCAGCTTCTCATCAGACTCTGCCTGTTTCTTTTGCTCTTTGCTCCCTGTCTCTGCCTCCTCTGTCTTTCCGTTGGGCCCAAAGACCTCATCTTCCTTGGCACCATTTTCTGGAGAGGAGATGTTGACCCCTAAATCTTCCCCGTCTCCGTACTCGGACAGAGACCTTCGGAACCTCCTGGAGGGAGGCCTGCGCTTTATTGACCCTCGCGTCCGCACCTGGGGGGCAGGAAAAGCAGACATTGAAGCAGTCAGCAGAGTGGTACTGGAGAGCAGGAAAGCACAACAGAGGGAGTAGTGGGGTATTTACTGGATACCCTGGTGACCTCACTTTGCCTGCTCTGCTGCTGAGAGGTAGGGAGAAGAGGGCTCCCTGCTGCTGAGAGACTATATAGGACAAGCAGCTCCCTAATATAAGCGTCCCTTCCTCCTATAAAGATGGTGCCAGAGACCATTGTCCCAATTTGCACTGTGACTCCTCATCCGAGTTAGACCCCTAATCCCAAGGATTCACTACACAGATGCTGCTGACTTTGGATGTCTCAGCCGTTCCTACTCTTGGCGGTTTGGTGTTCATGGAGGGAATTCTGTACTCCACTTGATGACGGTGAATGCAGGTCACAGCTCCCCATTTCAGTGCTGAGCACTCTGTGGTGGCACCTGACAAACCAGCCCGAGGCACCACCTACCCAGCACTCCCTGCCCAGGTATTACTGCTGGGCTAAAGTGACTGCATCCTGCCCTGTCATCCCTTCCCTTTACCCACTGGGCCAGGAAGGCTGTTGGAGCTGCTGGACCACAAAGCTCCACATGCAGACAGGCAGAGAGGAGCCTCCACAGAGCTACACTGGAAGCCTGTTTTGAACCTGGTGCACAGCTTTCCTCTCTTGGCCACAAACACATGCTGTTACGGCAGGACCGAGTGCTCAGCCTCCTCTTCCTCTTCAAGGAGGAAGCAAGCAAGAAATCCCAGCACATACCCTACCTTGTTGTAGAACTGCAGCTGAGTGCCTTCGGGGGGTTGATCAAAGCTGACTGGTGTCTCACTCGCCTCGCTGGGCTGGGACTGAGTGCCCGGGCTGCTGGGCGTTGAGGGAGGTGTGCTGAATGGAGAAACCAGGACTTTGAGACCAGGGCTTTTGGGAGACGCTCCCGGCAGCAGAGCAGCTGGAGAAAAAGCCAGGTTGGCCTGCAAAGAAAGGTCCCTGTCATGCTCGTGAATGACAGCGGCGTGTGCTGCACAGGATAGCCACGCAGGGGAACCCTTGCTCTGCCACATCTCCCAGCTGTCACAGCCCACAGACCTTCCTGCTGCGGGTCTCTCCGGGTGACACTGTCAACAAACAAGTCTGGGCAGAGGAGTTATGACTGGACATTTGTCCTTGCCCGGCAGCTGGAACTCAGGACACGTTCTTTTGTCATCCTCAGGCCTTTTGGGATTTTCCAGTGACCCAGCCAAGCCAGCACAGCCTACAGTGGCTGAGCTGGGAGAAAATCTGAACAAGCAGCCAGCAATCACTTTTAAACCAAAGGATTCAAACCATCCCTGTGTGTGCCCAAGCAGAGCTCACATTTTCCAGCCTGATCTACAGGTCTCCTGAGTGATCCACGCAGTTGTGAGAAAACCATGGAAAGAGGCAAGCTAGCGATTAACTGTGGCAAAACACTTCCTGCTGGCCTCTCACTAGGCAAATGTCCTTGGGTGCATTAGGAGGGACAGTGCTATGAATAGGTTTACATGGTGATGGAGTGGCCTGGGGGCACCAAGCCCTGGAATCGCAAGTGCTGCCAGGAGTGGCGGCTGGCAGGGGCAGGACACTCTGTCTTCAGGGCACCAGGTGCTGAGCTGCCCACCACGGAGACACGCAAAGAGGGCAGGAAGCACCGGGTGTGTTTTTGAGTAACTGGGGGAATCCAGACGAGGGAAGTGCAGGAGAGAGCCAGAGCCCGGAGCGTGCTCCCCACTGCCGGGACTGCCTGTGCCCCAGGCCAGCTCCCCAGCACAGGGGACTCAGTCTGAGTTAGACTGCTGCAAAAAGTCTCAGGGTTTCCCTCATTTTCCCTGGAGAGCTGCATTGAAACTGAGGCTCCTGCCCGTGCTCCCTCCTTGAGCGGTGTTGCTGCCATGCCCGTGCCCAGCCATGTACTCCACAGATCCAAACGATCCTGACCCGTGCACTGACATGCTTATGGACACACCTGGGGATCACTGCACTGCTTCTGCTGCTCGTTACCATGACCAGACCTGCTCTGCCTTCCTTTTTTATGTATGGTGGGACTGGGTCCTTACTGGTGAGGCCACTGCTCTGTTCACCCTGCTGTCACTCGTGGCTCCTGGATCCCCTTCCCGTGGCTGCTCTGCAAGGGAAGTGGCTATGACAAATGTATAATTAGATGGAGAAGCCATGTGGGTTCTTCCAGGACCTACCTGCAGCTTTTCAATCATGGGGGAGCTTTTCACCTTGACCTTGGGAATGGGGCAAGCATTTGGAGATCGCTTCTGCAAAACAAAATGAAACACGAAATCTTCACAGTAAAGCAGGTGGAAAAGAGAAAATAAAGGCAGAAAAGTTGGAATTGATAAGCAGAAAGTGCTAGCCATCCTAGGACTAGATACACGTACCCTTTTTCTGGGAGACTTCTGCTGTCTGAAGCATCTGAATTAGGTGATGTGGGATGGCTCTGCTTCTACACTGCCTTCTCTAAGTTATCTAGCCTATGGCATAGTTTCCCCTGGTATTATTTCAGGACTAGACAGATTAAAATTCTACCCCTTAAAGCCTTAATGTTGGCAAACACTGTGAACTTCTGTGACGGGAAAGACTTACTGCCACTGGATGACTAAGAGAGTTAAAGGATATCCAATTAGTATAGGCAGGAAAGGCCTAAGTGGCAGGAAAGGTAGAGCTCTGAAAGTCTGAAAACAGCTTGAGAAAGGGAAAGCATTGCTTTGAGAAGGGACATATTGCTTTTTTCAGGCCCAAAGGAAAAGGGAGGAATCTAAGACTTTAAAGCTTGCTGCTCCTTTGGCATGTAGCTGACAGATAATAAGGGCAAAGAACCATGTCCTTGTTAAGGGCAGGTGACAATGTGAAATTTGGTGGGTAGACCTCATACCCTGAAATACAGGACAGAAGTGACCAGAAAGGGCCTGAGCAGTGAGAAGCAGCCAGCTTACTGGGACCTGCTCTCAAGGGGGCTGTATGGAGGACACCTAAAGACAATATTCTCTGGCTATTGCTGACAAACCCCCTCTTCACTTTGGATTAATTATTCCCTTTTTCCAAAGGTGGAATAATCTCATGAGCAGAACTATTGCACCATTATACTCAAACCTCTAGAGTTTGCCTGAAGGCAACAAACATCACAGATTCTCCCTGTGCCAAGCACTGTTCAAATCTAACAAATTCCAGTGGTTCCTGAACAGTGGCAACTGGATGGATCCATCAGTGTGCTAAAGTGGTAGAAATGGGATGTGTATCTGTGCTGCAGGACTGGGAAACAGCATGGAGCTGACTCTGAGTCAGTACATGTGTGTGTGAGCAGGGGGAGGTTTGATTCTGCATGATTGATGTCTTCTGCTGCACAGCCTGACCTCTCTGCCACCTCCAAGCTCGTGTCTCAGGAGAGAACAGGTTGCAGAGAGGGACAGACCTTGTCCCTCTATTAAATTGATACTCACTTGCTCATCATTGTCACTTGTCTCAGTTTTGTGGGAATACAATGGAAGGGAGCATGGTGGTTTCCTCCGAGTTGGCTTATGTGGTGGTACCTAAGAGAAGAAAACAACCAACTCAGCAGCAGGGAAATCAGGTTTCTTAAAAACGAAGTGAAACTCAAGCACCACAGGGCATGCTGCGTGAGTGACTTGCTTGGGTGGCAGGGCTCAGCTTGCCTAAAGGAGTCATCCACAGGCAGCACAAGGTATTAGTGTGTGGGCATGTGGCCAGCATGCTAGGTAGGTGTGCTTGTAGCATCTAGAGCCCAATCCTAGCGCTGGAGAAGCAATTTGGTATGTTTTTCCACAGTATGAGCCACAACACTTCAGGCTTTGAGCCAGGCTTCTAAGCCGTGGAGGATGGAGAAGCTTTCCCAGAAACTTTGTCTTCAAAGCATCCTGCTCGGAGACCCCCTCACACTGGAAGAGGTTGTTGCTGTTCTCTTTCCTGTCATTACCAGCATTTCCTTTTAATTCTCACTGCCTACCTGGTTCATGATTTCCTGTTTTGCAACGGATATATTTTAAGGGCAAAAAGGGGAATTCTGACTTTTTCAGAATTTCCACCCCCTTTTGTTTCTTTTGAATAAAGATAAGCAGTTCACAGGGACACGTCCTCAGGTGTAACTTTTAATTTGACGAAGAAACAGATTTTCAGGGGAGAAAGAACAAGGCAACTTAGTGGCAGAGACACTGGTTCCTTCTGAATGTCTTCAGGCTCTCAGAAATATGAGAGAGCTCACTGGGAAGGAAGAGGTGCACAGCACATAACTATTGCTCTGGCCTTGAAGCCAAGCTGTCTCTATTTTTATGCCAGGTTTGTAGTCTCCTGCCAAGCTGTTAACACACTTTTTATGTGTTAACAGGCAAAATAATTGGGTAATATTGTGGATCTTGGATAGTATCCACAATAAAATATTTGGGTGACTTTGTTACCTTCTCACAGGCTGGCATGTGAAAAATTGGATTATGATGTCTTTTCCCTCTGTAGAGCTGGCTGTCTTGGAGGACCTGTAGACCTGATGTCCCTTAACTTCTGGTGGTGCTGCATCCAGCCATGGCAATGCTGCATCTCTAAGTAGCCAAGGCCAGCCCTGCCCTCATCCTTATGCCATGTTAGGAAGCAATAATATGTCTTATTGAAACCCCATCATTTCTCAGCCATGAAACGCTGTGCCACAGTGAATGTGTCAGAGTTCCCTGGTCGACAGGATCCCCTCTGCTGGCACGGGTCAGGCAAGGGTTAAAGACCATCCACGGAGCCATTAATCTGAATCCAGCTTGAGAAAGCCAGTGGGGAAGTGACAGATGGCTTGGAGAGAAAAGACAGGAAACTTTGTCCTCCTATGTCTCTGGAGAAAAGGAGTTTCCCCCCACTGTGAGGCCCCTCCACACTGCCTTGGCTTGGGAGCAGCAGAGGTCTGCAGATAACACAAGAGAGGTCTGGGAACTTTCTGCCTTCTGAAGGGTGAGAGACTCGGTGCAATTAAATCCCATACCTTAAAAAAAGGAAATTACTGTAATGGGACGGATGCAGTGGTGTGCTGGTGACTAGAGGGGGAAAAAGTAGTGCTTGGGAAGAGATTGGCTATTCCCATCCTGGGGCCCGGCTGTGGGAGTGCTAACTTCTGGCAAATGATGGTATGCCAGCCCTGCAGGGCACACATCACCACTGCATCCAGCCAAAGACAGGAGGGCAGACAGGGAGGATCCCTGCAGGCCCAGCCTGGGACATGCTGAAATCAGGAGCAGTTCAGTTTTAAAAGGGTGAGCACCCACTGAAAACAGCCACCAGTAAACATTTATGCTTCTAAAAGGCAGTCATAATGGTAGAGGGGGCTCTCCTGGAATGTCAACCTCCTCTCCCAAACACCACGTCTCTCCTTTCTTCCTGAGGGAGGTATTCTAGTGTTTTGCTTTGCTGATGAAAGACGGGTGAGGCAATGCTTGGCATAGTGGGCTGTCAATAAAATAAAGTTTCAGCGTGATAGAGATAGGCACAGAGTCTGGAATGTCATTGGGAAGAGGCAACAAAGCCGAGTAAAGAGGCAGCTTTCAGACCCGTACAGAAGGAATAACGTGGAGGAAACCTCTTTTTCACAAAGGTGCTGATGAATGCCACTGGCTTCTACACTGCAAAATCTGGTGCTTGCTTTCTTTTCCCGTGGCTCAGTATTAGCTATTTCATTATTCACTGCTGCTGTCTGCCCACAAAAGAAAGCCCAGACAGTGCGTGCATTGCTGTCTGCTAAATATGTGCACCCTACCAAGCTTTAGAGTGCCTCAGTTACAGTGTCTAGTTGTGCTGAGGTACAGCTCTACCAGAACACTCATCCACAAATCCGAAAAGCATGGAAGATGCTGCCACAGCTTGCACTGCACAAGGAGACGAATCCTTTGCGAAGATCCAGACTGAAGGGGGATTCATGTTCAGGTCGCTGACCCTCCCACAGGCAGAGGTGAGTGCTTCATTTCCCACTCGCTTTCCTGCTGGTGGCTGCAGAGTTCCTTACCTCTTTTCCAGTGATATTGGCTGCTTGCTCTTTGAATTTCCCCGCTAGCTGAGCCACCGAGGGTGATGCCGACTTGTCCACCTCTGAGTTGGTCTCTGCTGGCCTGTTCTGACAAACCGGGAACAACAAGTTATGAGCAAGGGCTGGGAAAAGCAAGCCTGTGTATGCGTGATAAAGTTCAAGAGTAAGCACAGACTCAGAGCAGAGTTCCTCACATCTGGCATCAATCATCCAGCCTGAGAGCGAGAGGTCTGGGATGACAGGACCTAGCAGCATTTTCAAATACTCCAGAAAATCAGTAATTCATGCAGAGCCTTGCAGCTCTTCCTGAAGAGCCTGCACTGTTCAATGGAAGAAAAGTAGGTATTTCAAGCCAAGTGTCTGTTCCCCATCTTACCCTTGCAGGGAGCAGACGGAGCAGGGCAGTAAAGTACATTCCCATACACCTCTTCAGCCCTCCCATACCTTTTTTGCTGCCCTGGTCACCATCACCCTTCCTTTTCTGCTATGAGAAGCCATTCCCAGTCATCTGCCATCATCTGCCAACATCTGCTTGGAGATGTGTCCCTGTGCTGCCCTGCTTTTATGGCAGTGAAATATTCAGGCGGGTGGGGGGGAGGGAGGAAATTCCACGGCTGAGGGAAGCTTCCCCTCCCCTGGATCTACAACAGGCTGGGAAGCAGGAGGCTTGTGCTGGAGTGTGGGTGATGCAGCTCTTCCCACAACACAGCGCCCTGGTGTCATCCCACATTTACCTTGTTTTCTTTGCTATGTGTGTATTGAGCAGTATGAGTAGAAAGCCTTGAAATCAGAGTTGATGAAAGGAAACCTTTGTTCTTCATCTCTGGTATCTGATGGCAGGGAAAACCAAGCCAGAGGAACTGAGAACAACCAACCAACAATCCCTGTTTTGTTAGAGGCGGAGACCTCAGAACAAGAAACCAGGCTTATTTATGAGCCATCAGTGAGAAACCTCATACCTCCACTCCCTGTAGCACCACCATCAATGTGTGCATGACCAGCACCACACTTCGCACCCCACTGCCTCAATACTCAGAGAGTTTATCCATTGGCCATTGCTAGAGGAATATATTCCTGTTTCTCCAAAGCCTCCAGCACAGCCCTTCCCTCTCCCCTCACACCGCTCTGCCCGGGAGGGACCTGCTGCTTCATGAACACAACCACTCCTTCAGCACCACTGGAGGTGAAACACCAGCCTGGCCCTTGTACAGACCCTTTCCTTTGGGTTGCCATGCTACAGGGACTGAAGAAATGGCCATGGAAACTTGATATCATATTAAGGAAAGGGATTTCTTTAGACTCCTGATTTCTAGACTAAAAGCAAATCGAGGTGGTTACATTAAGGATCATCTCATAATCCACATCTTGGAGCAGTCTCCAGTCTGAAAAGCCTGGTACAGACCAGTGTGGCTAAGGCCTTTTCCCTTTCTCACAGAGCTCTAAATAAATGCTCCCAACAAATGCTATCTTCTATTCCCCAGGCCCACAAGCCCCTGTAGATGTCTGCCATCCCTGTTTCCAGAATCCTGACTAAATCTTCACTGTTAAACTTCCCATACACATTGGACCAGCTTCCCTGCATCCAGGAAAGCCACATCAAGCTGTCTTCTCTCAGTGACCTTCATTCACCTTTCATTAGAGTACTTTCAGGCAGGGAAAGTGGCAGAGCAGGGGAACGGAAGGAACAGCGAGGAAGGCAGATCAGCAGGGCAATCTGCTGCACATGAAAAATGATGGCTGGGCTAAATGGTGAGGGAGAGCAACCCCCAGCTGCAGACTTGTCTCCCTGCTCTGGAGGGAGGGCAGGCTGGAAAGAGGAGGGAACACAGAATGAGCCTGGAGAAGGCAGGATGGATTTGGAGGCGTGGCTCAGCATCCCAGCTCCCAGGATAGGTGACAATGACAGAACAGACACCTGAAGTGAGGACTCTGTTAAAACTGAGGAGCTGCAGGTGTCCAGTGTCTGTGGTGGAAGGGTTGCCTCCCTCATAGGCCCTTTTCCTCCAAAAGCTTCTCTCACAGCCCTTTGTCTTCACCCAGAAAAGACACTGTACTTCCTCTTAGCCTTGGCCTCTTTGACCTCTTGTTTTTGGGGTGACTGGTTTTTATCTTTTTTCCTTTTTTTTTCTTTTTTGACTTACAGTCTGAAAACACAGCTCTCTTTCTCTGCTCAGAGCTGTGAGGCTAGAATGGTTCCACGTGTTTCTTGTTGTTGCTGGTGGCAGGCACTGACTGCAGGGCAGATCTGGCCAGGCAGGGCGCAGGAAGCAGCAAACATGCCATTCTAAGTTTAGCACCAGTAGCCCACGGGCTGTGTCCTCCCCAAACTGCCAGCTGCGGACTCTCTGATTCCTCTTTGCAACAGGAAAAGCCCTTTCTCAGATCCTTTCTGGCAATTACACTGGTGTCCTGTATCCAGCTTTTTATACAACTTTCTTTCCCCCGGATGGTGTGCCAGGCTCTGTATCTTCTAGTCAAGGGAAAGTGCTGAACCAGGGGCACTTGGATGCAAAAAGTTCCCTTGCTTGCATGTTCCCCTGACTTCCAGGGGCCGGACTGTCAGTCTCCCTCTCCTCCTTCCCACCACTGTGAGTAAGGTGGGAAGCCTCACTTTGTCACTCTCCCAGCCCTCAGCCTCTTGCACAACCAGGACAAGCATCTGCTTCCCTCACGCACGAGCTCAGTGCCGGCTCTCTCCTGCCCCACCATATTAATGCAACCTCTCCCATTCCTGGTCACGTTTCACATTTTGGTGACATAACCCACCACTCTTCTGAGTGATGATGAGCAGTAACTCTGCTCTTATTTTTTTTTTTTTTCAAAAATGGTGAAATTACTCGGATGTGATTGTTGTGCTTTTTGCAGCCAACTGCTGACTCTTCCTTTTCAGAAGCATGGTCAGCCTGCATGGGCTACACCCAGTGAGCTAAGGTTAAAGCCTTAGTCCATCAGTAATTTGGTAACTGCTACTCTGAGGTCTTTTTCTGTTCCATAAAAATAAGGGTCTAAACACTGCATATTCTGAAACATGTCAGACAGAGCCATAACAGGAATTGAATTATACCATCAATGTAAGCATGGCACTGTCTGCAAAAGAGGAAGTGCAACTACCAAGTTCTCTCTAAGGGGTTTGTTTCACTTTCCTCTTCCAAATAAGTTTATAAAATTGAGTAAATTTGAAAATAGTTTTCAACATCGTTTTTTAAAACCGAGTCTAGTCCTTTTCAGCAGCACTGCAGAAGAAGGTTCTGCCTTTGTGGTTTAGGTACAAATGTGACAATTCAAGCCTCCCACCAAACCTCTTCTTCCTTATACTTTGGAGTCTTTGTGGTGAGAGCAAAACTGCCCAGCAATCCCCAGTTCTGCAGATTGCCTGAAGGGGGGCCGCTGTTGTTAGCACAGATCCCTGCTCCTCTCACAGGCTGCCTGGTGGAAACACCACTAGGTCGGCACAGAAACGTCCCATGCCATCCCTGCTGTATCTTTTCAAGGCAGCTGAGAAGATCTCTGAGCAGAGACACCTTGAAGCTGTGGCACAGTCAGCTCTGGCTAACACAATCCCAGCTTCACTGGTGATTTAATGTGCCAGAAGGTGAGTAGTAACGCTGCCTGATGTGGGAGTAGTGACATCTCACAGAAGGGACCCCTCACTACAGCAATGTCCTTACCTGGCTCGGTGACATTTGCCAAGTCTCCTGCTGCAGCTCATGGACCCACTGTGGGCACCAGCTGAGAGAGAGGTGCATGTTAGAGGCCCACAAAAGAGGCCAAGTATGAATTTGAAAGTTCTGCTGGGACTGGTGCACAACTGGGTCCAACAGCCCTCCGGCTGCAGTGTTGGTCATGACCCACCCCACTGCAGTTGAAAGCTGTCATGACTCCATCCCACGGGATTCGTATCCCACCAGTTTTGTCAGTGTCCATGATACTGGAAAGGCGAGTCTGAAAGGGTACCAGTAGGGGTCAGAAGCAGATACTGAAAGATTTGTGTACCTGGTTTGACTGATGAAAAGAGCGACATTCTACTGGTCATACAGTGGACTGTCTTGGCTTAAGCAGCACTTAAATAGCAGCTGAATAACAGCAGAACTCTGTACTTCCCTACTCTCCTTCCCTCCAGTATGGATCCTCTGACTTCCCTGCTTCTGCAGGGAGGATATTTCGGCCAGACAGAGCACCTTTTGTCTGAGCTGCAAGACCTCCACAGCATCTTGCCAGGCTGAAGTATTCAGGAGCTAAGGAATCAGTGATGTTACACCATTTTTGGTACTGGCCCTGTGCAATCCACCCCCATTCTCGTGCAGCTGCGTCTAGACATGGTTTTGAGGCCAGCCCCTGACCTCCACATCCCTCCTGAGTTTCGAGAGAGCTCCTCAGGAATGATCCCCTGCAGCCTGTTCTCTCACCAGCCCATCCTGCTGGCCACCTTCCTGCACCCTGTGCTGGCACAAGACCTGTGAAGTCCCACCCGTGACTCTCACAGGGGATTTTCACTGCTGCACGCACAACCTACCTCAGCAAAAGCAAACAGGGCAAAGAGAGTGACAAATGTAACGTCTCAGAGGCAGGCACAGCAAGACACCCGAGGCTCAGGGCTAATGCCTTGATCACAGAAGCAGGGCCCAGAAATAGTGATATTCAGCACCCAGCTCTCAACACTGCACTGCGAGAAGGTGTTTGTCAGAAAACAAGAGAAGGCCATTGGTTTTGGGGTGCAGTTTCAAAAGGTCTTGGTTTCAGCAGAAAGACAGTGCATGTTGCCAGCTGTTCATTCTCCCTTGACCTTTCCTTCCCCCCTTCCTTGCACCAGCGTGAGTTTGTGGGGCTGTGCCGCAAACTGGATCACTGAAATGATCTGGGCTAAAAATACACCCCTTAACTCTTTGCGAGGTTATTTTTAACCCAGATCATTCCAGCAACGGAGTTCACAGCACAGCCTTGCCCTGCTGTAGTGGGAGGGGATGGTGGGGTGGCAGGGGCAGCCTGCAGCACTCCAGCCAGAGCCTTACCCTCTCCCATAAGGAAGCTACATCCTTATGTGTCCCCCTGTTCAGAGGGCTGATAAGGAAGAAAAACCCTATTTCTGCAAGCTTGCTGCTAAAGGCTGTGCTGGTCTGTGGCACTGGTATTACAACCTGCAATCTGTTTCCACCCACACGAGATGCAGAGAGTGCAGGCTGTGAGCCCAGGGACCACCTGCGAGCCACCACAGCGAGCCCCGTTACCAGCAGCCGAGTGAATCAGAAGAAGTTTCCATTCAGCACCCACAGAAACCCCACAAATACCATGTCAGGGACCTCCAGAAGCCCCACCCCAAACTGCAGTGTGCCTGAGGAGCAGGTTCCCCTTGCTGAATGGCAGAGGCAAAGCTCTACACCTGTAGTCCCTGCTGAGCTAAGGAAGGGATGGGGATGCATCTGTGGGGAGGCAACTACTGAAATCAAAATAAACCATCATCACGCTCTGCCTGGAGGCCAGCAAGGAGCACTGGGAAGCAGTGCCGTGGTTTCCTCCAAAATTAAAGCACCACCCCTGACCAAGGCACTGGATTTCCAGGGGGAAAGGAGCCTATTGCAGACCTCCTATTCCCTGCCTGGCTCAGCTCCCTGAAGGAGAAGGGCTCGCTTTCTGCAGGCAGGACACCTACCCTTCTCATTTTTCAGTGAGGTAGCTGCAGGATTTGAGGAGCCAGACAGTCACAGACCTTGTCTAAGTGGGAAAGCTTACACCAATCGCACTGGGGTAGTAACTCTCTCAGCTTTCAGGGAGCAATACAGCCTTAATCAGATAGAGGTGCCTGCTGTTCTGCCTAACTGAACTCATTTGCAATCGGCTTGGCTGAAAAGAGCCGTTCTCAAAAGCTCAAGCACCTGTTTCTGAGGCAGAGAGCAGCATTTTGGGAATGGTGTATTAAGCTGTAGCATCAATGGGGATTGGGGCTCCCTGGGAGTAAATGCCTCCTATTCCTGCAGCGAAGTGCTGCCTCTCTCCTGAAAAGAGATGGGGTTTGATGAACTGGAGATGTCCTGCACACAGACAATGCAGTGGAGAAGTGATGACAGTACCATCTCCTCCCACCTCTTTGGGGTGACCCTTTCCATTGGCAAGGGCTAATCCCTTCTCCCGGACACATCCTTAGTTCAACTGCAGAGGCCAGCTGGAGGCAAAGGGACACTGAATATTCACATGGTGCATGATCTAAGGTACACTTCCTGTCTATCTGCAGAGGACATGAACTTATGCTCTGGAGAATGCACCACAAATGCATCTCAGTTATTTTGGCTCTCACATTTTTTTGAGTGCAGATAAGATTAGATGGGCAGCTCATACAGAACTCCTCTTTATATGAACTAAAAAAGCTCAAGGATAGTTTTTAATTAGCACTGGAACTAAGTTACTGATGGAAAAATCTCTCTAATACGTAGTTTGTAGTTTCATTCAAAGCCATTTCTCTGTACCCGATATTTAGATGAATCCTGGTTTGCACCCTCCTGCCAATAGAACCTGAACTAATTTATCTGTATCCTGAGTACATCAGTGGCATCAGGATCATATTAAAAGTGGAACATTGTTTGGACTCGGAAGGGAGAGGCAAATTAGCAGGGTAGGTTTAAAACACAGGCCCTCCCAACAGAGCAAACTGAAAAGCCAGAGGGTGGAAAAACACCCAAATCACAGGGTGAGGAACCGGGCAGCAAAAATCAGGAGATGCTGCTACCCACAGCGTGAGCCTGCCTTGTCCTCCTTGTGACCCACAAAAGCATCAGTGCAGGCTGAGGACAGATTGCCCAGGAAGTGGGTGGGCTCACACTGGCCTTGGCCCATTTTTTACATCCCTAGAAGGAAATCTCAAGATGCTCGTTCCAACTGGAGCTCAGCACCACGCTGGGCCTCTGGCTCAAGAAGCAACACATCCCAAGATGTAAGCCCTGAATAAACAAAACTCTTCTTGCTACACTGACCCCTCTTCATCCCAGTGAAGCATCCCTCTTCCCATCTCTCTCTTTACTCTTCTTCACAAATCATTCTCACTGGAAACCTTCCAGCTCTCTGTTTCAGGAGGGATTTATGTGATTTATTTATTCACTTGGCATCTTATCCGGCAAGGAAGCCGCTCCTTGTCTCATTGTAGTAAATTTTAATTACTGGCAGAAGCCCCAGCTCGAAGTGACTGCAGCTGTGGCTCTGTGATACCTTATAGCCAGTCCTGTCCATCGCTGGGTCAGCAAAGCCTGCAGCACCCTGGGAAGCAAGGCCAAGGCTCCTACCTGCATTCCCTGCCCTGTGCTGTAGAATGGGAGTGACAATCACTGTGCTGTGCCCCACCAGAGCAAAAGCTGCTGTGTGAGCCACCTCTCCACCTTCCTCTGGTGGGGCTAGGCTACCTCTGAGAACTTTATCAGACCTTTTACTGCAGTTACTTTCCGGGACAGGACAAGACCAGAATACCTTGCAGATATTTCAAGTATGTCCTAAATGCCAGAAAAGAAATAACATTTTTCTACTTCTCTTGTGTTTTCTTTGATCAACCTTTACCAGAAGGTAAACACCTCCATTTCACATGCCAGATGAGAATTTTGTGAGCTTTACGAATGTCAGCGTGCACAGAGCCCTCATCCTTTTCCTCCAAGCCGCTACCTGATGGATGGGCAAAGAGGAATAACTGGCCTCAAACTGCAATGGGTCCCTCACTGCCAGGATGCAGGAGTGGAACACAACAGAAAGCTGAGCAAAGAAAGTGAGATTTCCACTTGAAAGATCGAAAGAGGATTCTGGGGCTGATATCAGGACATACAATCCGGGTATGAAAGAGTGTAAGTGTTTGTTGAGGTGTATAATGATGATCCCAGCATGCTCTGCAAAATCCTTGGCTGTTGTTTGCCAGGACTGGCATTTTAAAGGTCGAGCAAACAGGTTTCTAGCTTGACTTGCAACAAAAGGAGTTAATGTCTCACATGAGAGCACGCACAACTGTGCAGAGCCATTGCACTTCCAAGACAAACCTTTTCCTACGTTGTCAAACCTCTGCCAGTGCAGAGGAGGCCTCCACATCTGGCTGATGTCACATGCAACAGATTCAATCTTTAGACTTGCAGCTTCAGGGGAAGCAGTCTGCAGCCCATGGGAACGTACTGTGAGTGCTGGAGTTTGGGCTCTGGATTTTGGAATAATCTGTGATGACAACAGGACCTCAGATTAGGTTTGTGGCCAGTTTGAGCTCCTGGGCCCCAGAGGCAGCCTTAAGACTCGTCTGACTCATATCTCTTCTGTACCTATCTCTACACAGCTGTAGATTCTGGTTTCCTTCAGACAAGGGAGTGCTCATCAGTTGAGAAACGTCACAAAAAGTCAAAAAATACTGGACGTGGAAGTTTTGGAGACAGGCAGGACTCCTGGTTACACACGGTACCTTCAAGCAGTCAGTGTTGTGAGAGCCCAGTGACCTCTGGCAGCTTTCTGCTGTTCCAGTCTTAATGCAAACCACAGCAGCCCTTACAGAGGTTTGACTACAACTCCTGAAATGCAGCAGCACAGATAACAGGTCTCCTCTTTAAACTCCTTTTTAACCATGTCCAGTGGAGATCATGCTTCCTGCCCAAGTGTAAATCACTGTCTCCTGGAGTCTGCAAATAAGTTTGCTACAAGAACAACTCTCAGAAGCACAACATCCCTCCCCAGAGTGGCACCCAGACCAGCATTTATCCCTCCACAGATGAAGATGGGATGAGTGTGCCTGACCTCAACTGCAAGGCTTCTGCACGGCCTTTACAAGGGTGATGAAGAAGAAGGAGCTCTGACTATGACACAGGTCAGAATAGTATGAGGAATGCAGACTGCAAAGGAGGGTTGCATGTTTATTTGTTTTTAGAAGAAAGGGCAGAAAAATCCCACTTTACATAAAATATGCAAAAATATGTACCATGTCCCTGTGTTTGGAAAGAGTTTGCTTTAGGGCAACATTTTTCTCAAGACTTGCAGTGGTCTGGTCTTGATTTTCTCATTCTGAGAGTTCCCTTGTGAACTGCTGCCATCTTGGCGCTCAGGGTCAAGCACTGCCCAAAGGGTAACGTGAGGATATTCCAGCTCAGCAGCTTTCATCCAGAAGGCTGCAAGCAGCTCCCAAATACAGCACAACAGTTTCAAAACTACAGAGACTCGGAGCTGCCAAATTTGAAGGCTCACCAAAGCAGGATTTGGGAATTGTGTTGGGGTGGGAGATACGTGGCCAGAAACTACTGAAGGGACAAGTGTTTTTCAAAGGAAGGAACACTGTGTTGAACTCGTCCACTATACTGCAAATAAATGGTTCGTGTACTCCCCACCTTGGCTACTAAAAGTAGAGGGGAGACTCCTGATGGTTTTCCATTTTTCAGCAGTTTGAGGCACCCATGCCTATGTGGCAAAGCGCCTGGATAATCAGCACAGTGGCTGGAGTCGGGCTTTCCTCAAGGAAGCGTGGCCATTTGGCTCAGACCCTTGCTCAGAGTCCTTCTCTGGTACTTCCCTCCAAGTAACCTCGGGAGTGCCCACAGCACCTGAACAAGTGGTTTTTGGGAGTGGGAAAACACCCTGACTGTGCTGGGCCATAGGGATCCCTGGGTGGTGGCAGGAGGCAGATGGTGTGGTGCCAGCAGAGCCAGGCAGTGCCAGGCAGGAGGAGAGGAACTTCACAACAGACTTATAGGAAACATCTGTAGATATCAGGAAATCAGCAGTGGGGAATAAACTACCTTCTGTTTCAGAGAGTGACTGCAATGAAAATAAAATTAGATAATCATTACTTTAAGCTCCCCTCTGAAAAGCCCCTCCCTTTGCTGTTGATGGTTGTAAAGTGGGTGCAATGCTGATGTGACATAGTGTCGTTTTCCATGAGGGATGGTCAGTGCCCATGCCAGCTTTCTCCACATCTTCCAAAAGGTATCTCTTCTCCGCAGAGTAACTACATGAAGTCTCAGTTCAACTGATGGGGTGGGACTCCTGCTGCTGTCCTCGCAGCCTCCTGGGCCCAAAGTGGAAGAAGCAGCCTCCTGCTTGCCTCTGCGGAGCTTGTTACTCACATGTCCTAACATCAACAGGCTGGGGTGGAAAGACCCTGATATTGCAAGGGTATGCCAATCACCTCACACTGGTCTTTGGCTGGTGCTGAATATTTTTGAGGCTGCACAGATGGCAAGTTGTTCTTTCCTTTGTGCCATGGTGTGTAGCCCTCAGGAGTGCCTGGCATGTGCTTGCTAAGCTCTGTCTGGTGACAGAGCAAAAATCACTGTAAAAGGTTCAAGTGAGGTCTTGAGTCATCCTTTTAGTAAAAGCAGTATCTGGCAATTAGCCAGTGCCTACAATACTGCATGGGATGATTAATTTCAGCAGCATTACCCCAGACCTTCACTGAGGGGGCAATGATTTGGCTCGTGCTTTTTAATGCCTATCAGCCACTGCTGCCCCACAGGTCCTGAGGAAGCCAGGGTTTTATCTGCCAGGAGAACACCCAGATCACCAGGCAGGTGTGTGAGGTCCCCTCTGCCCCAGGAAGCCTTGAATTCTTTGCTGCATGTTGGCATGGCTTTAACAAGCAGGATGGCAAGTGCTTGCCCAAGCCTTGCCCTAAACCCTGGATTAAAAACCATCTCTTGCTAGGCAGACCAAAGAGTCTGAAGCCCACACCCTCTGAGAACAGAACAGAACGGAGCCCAGGCCATCCGCTTCCTGAGCGAGTGTCCTATTGCACCTGGCAAAGGCTGCCAAGAGTGGTTTGATCGAGAACCATCATTACCAAAAGAGGCAGTGAACTGCAGCACCTGGTCCCTGCCGGGCACCGTGCCTGTGCAGGGGCAGCAGGAGCGTAACCTCAGCCTGTACCCTGCAGAGACATGGGCAGCTCTTGGCTCTGCCGTGCCCTGTGCAGCAAAAGGCTTCTGGCTGTCCAGCCACAGCTCAGGGAGGGAGGTGGCACAGCATTTAAAATGTAAATCAGTCATTCTGTGCATATGCATAGTGGTTTGGGAATCCATGACTGAAATGACTGTAGAAGCCTCCAGCAAGACATGGGTGGCAGCGTCTCCTTTTCTGCAAGAAGAGTTTTTTGTGATGTGCCCAACGCTGTTTGCTTGTGTTCACCGTGCTCAGAGTATTCCCATGGGCAGAGGAGTGTGGGGAGAGATGAGGATGTGGGGCAGGGGAGCGTAACAGGGACCCATGTTAGGTCAGGCAGGGCAAATTCAGGCTTGTGCAGAAGCAGCAGCCCAGGCACTGGTTAAACTTTGAGGTGGAGCAGGCTGGTGCCTAGTGAAGTGGAGGAACCTGCAGAGTCAGCCAAAGGTTGCAAGGTTTTTTTCTAGGCTGAAGATGTGGCTTGCAGTCTTCCTGCAAGTTGATAGTCTTTCTCTGGTTGATATAGGATAGCATAATTGCCCTCAGCTACTCAAAATCCAGCAGAGAATTTTAGTCCAGGGCTTCACAAGCTCCTCCTTGACACTTGGACCTTCATGGCAGACAGGAGCAGCACCCAGATCAGGTATCTGCATTTCACCTCTGTACCTGTGAGAAGTGGCCATCCAGAGCTGGTGTGTAAAGGGTACTTTGGGCACAATAACTGAGATGATCTGTCACCACAAAACCTCCTAAGCAAGTCCGAATGAAGTCCAGCATCCACAAAGGATTGATTCCTTCCTAGTGAACGATCCTTTTAATGGGATTTCAGCCTGATTTCTAAAGATTCTTAAGAATTTGATAATATTCAGCATGATTATAAGGGTGTCTCAAAGAAGCTCTGTGAGAGAGACAACAGATTTCCCATCTCAGCCAAGTGTGTCCCCTCTTTGTCCTGCCTGACCAGCACAGGCCCAACAAGAGGAGTCAGACTAGGGCTTGCCTAGTCCACTAAGTCAACAATAAAAGAGGAAGGAGGAAGCTCAAAGATTTTGAAAGCAGTAACAACACCAGAACAACTGAAGTGAGATTTAGTGCCAGAATATTCAAAAGGAAAGACTCAAAAGGTACTCAAGAAAGGAGAAGGTGAATCCTATTGCAGTGAGAAGACAGGAGGCCGGGATGAGTGGCAGGAAGGTGAAAGGCTGTTAAGCACCAGTGAGGCCTGAGAATACAGTGGGGAGAAGCTGTGTGACATACAGGAAAAACACATCATGATCCCCAGGATTACCAGGCTTTTAAGGTACAGGACAACATTTGCTTGCAGAGAGTGAGGAGGAAAAAATAGGAGGGCTAGGTGGAGAGGCAAAAATCTACACTGCCAGCCAGGCCAGTTGCCTAAAGACGAGGTAACCAGGGTGTCCAAAAGAGCAGGAAAAACGTGTAAGCCTCATCCAGGAGTCCAATCAATTCCAAGGAGAAACGGCCTCCGCCTTTCCTGTCAAAGGGCCATGCGTCTGTAATTGCCTCATTACAAGCCCAGCACAGCTGCTTGCACACAGGCCAAGCAGCCAAGATGGAAATAATTTCGGGCAGCAGGAAAGGGATTGCGGATAAAGCTGCTATCTGGCTGGATGTGGTCATACCCAGCCACACAAGTGGAAAAACAGGGGAAGGCAGAGGGGCTGTGCCACACAAGCCTTCTCCGGAGAGCCTCCTTTCAAGGGGGGCTTTCCTGCCACCTGAAACAGCACAGCTTCAGAGTCTCACCCATGCTGGGTTTTTTGCCCAGACACACCACACAGGGTTGCCCCTCCTGGGTCTTTGGGGTGCATTAGAGTCTCCATTCAGGACTTTGCTGCAATGAGGGTAAGACATGCTTTTTTAGGGGAGGATGAGGTATTTAAGATGCTACAGCTTCAAGAAATAAAAAAGAAATACAGAAAGATTCAAAAGCTGATAATTTACTGTGTGGCTACTGGAGGTGGAAATGTATTTCAGACCATCTAACTAATACTCAGCATCATCTGTCACTGAAAACTGGAGCTCAGCCATCAGCAACCTTAAGCACTGAGACACAAAAAACCACTAGTTTAACAAAGATCTCTGCAATTACCAAGTTAGACTACATTAAAAGACTAGACTAAAATGCCTCCTCCCTTGATGAAGTCCTGGAAATTCAGTGTCCTGCTATTTCCTTTGAGTTAATATGTCCGTTTTAAAAATATGGACTGTATTTATCTTGAACAAACAGTTACAAAAAGAATCCTCTTTTTTTTTTTTTAAATGAGTATTTGGCCTTACAAGAACAATGTTGATATTACAGAGCTCTTCCCTTGCTCCAAGTGAACACCAGTGACACATCTGAAGTATTTTTCCATCAAGTTTACAATAAGTGTTTTCAGGGAAATAGTTTGTGCCTCTTAAAAGTGAGTGCTGCCAGTAACCCAGAATCCTACAGCAGATACACTACACATTCCTGTTACTTGAGGTTATAAAAATCTGGATTGGGATGCTGAAAACAAGGTCCCTGACTCTGAAATGCTCTGTCAAACACAGCCCTCAGCTCGTCTCTTAAAGAAGGTCACAATGGAGGAGGCCAGTGGGCATGTAACAATTGATAAGACAACAGGAAATGGCCTCAAGGAGAGGTTTAGATTGGATATTAGGAAAAATTCCTTCAGTGAAAGGGTTGTCAGGCTCTGGAACAGGTTGAGAAGGGGTGGAGGCACCATCCCTGGAAGTGTTCAAAAGACATCCAGATGTGGCACTGAGGGACATGGTTTAGTGGTGAGCTTGGCAGTGCTGGGTTAGCAGTTGGACTTGATAATCTTAGAGGTCTTTTCCAACCTAAACAATTCCATGATTAACTTGGCAGCAGGACTTCAGTGTCATCTGAGAGCTAATGCACAGCTTTCCTAACTAATTGAAGATCCCCACTCTCTTCAAGCAGCACTACTTTTCATTTCCCCAAAATTAAACTAGATGAACACCTACACAGCTTTCAGCTTAGTTCGGGAAGGTGTCTGGCTTTTCTGGCGTGTCAGGCAGGATATCTAGTCCTGTCATGAACTCCTTATCTCCATGGGATGGGAACCCTCTAGCAACAAATGCTGCCTTGAAATCTTGGTTGATACAACCAGACGTGAGCTCCTGCAGATATCTAAATCGCAGATAATACACATGAAGGGCATGTGGGGGAAAAAAAGGGGTTGTTTCTCAGCAATTATCCGCTGAGAAAGTACACTGATGAGGTTTTGTTGTTCTAGGAATCCACAGACACTCCCAGTGTGGATATGATGCGTGCCCTGGCGGGGTGATGCTGATGTCCTCATCTACAGCTGACACCAGCTGTTAGCAGGACGTCTGGCTGGCTGGCCTGGAGTGTCCTGCTTCCCGTGTGTCCTTAGCAGCTTGTACAACCAGCATCTGGGGTCTGTCCCCGGGATACTCACTCACACTCGTACCAAATTCCATCGTGGGTTGATGGGAGAGGTGGTCGTTCTCATGAAGAGCAGGGATGGCCACCATAACACTGCTTTCCTAGTGCACTGCTCCCACCAGCTGCTTGTATAGAGCTCTATTCCTGGCCAGGGTTTTCCCCAGGATCCTTCTCAGCTTCCCACTATTTCCCTCTCAGACATCTGTTTCTCTTAATGGTCTGGGAACCGTACACAGCTTGTCAAGTCTCCCCAAATTAATTGGTGCCTCTCTGTGTGTACTTCCAGGTCTTGTTCTGGGGAGTTCTTGCTGCTCCCGAAGGATCAGGGGTGAGGAACAACAGGAAAAACCTCCCAGGCTGCCCACGGGGAGAAGAGATTCAGCACAGTCTGCAGGGCAAGTGAATCCAACCTCGTGTGAGCAAAGAATTCTAGACTAAGAGACAGGGTGAGATACGGCCGGGAAGGCTGGACTTGCATGTGCACTATTTCAGTGGGGAATGAAACACATGAACCACGACTGTGTTCTGACACAGAGCTCTGAGATGAGAAGCTCTCTGTTGGTTAAAATGTGCCTTGCAGAGAATGGAACAGCTCCTGTAGCAGGGAAGGTCTCACCTTTCCATTGATACCCAGCTTAGCTTCTCCCTTGCCTGTCTCACAGTGGGTCAGGAAAAAGGCCCTGCTTTTAGCAGAGGTCTGAAAAAAGATGAATTTCAACAGGAAGAGGCTCAGACTCAAGATGCTTCAGGTGGGATGAGGAAGAGGCCGCTCCTGGCCTAATGGAGTGGCTGAGGAGGATGAACTTTAATCAGGTGCATATACAATATGCATAAATTATCTAATCTGAAACTATTCAGAAGGCTAAATTAGAAATTGAGGTCACTGAACTGTAAAGCAGGGACACAGGGAATGTGAGAAGCAGGGACGGTTCAAAATACTTCTGATAAATGCTGCAAGTAGGCTGCGGTGCCTGCCCATTTAAACTCAACACTAGAGACAGCCTAGTTGTAGCAGCACAGGGGTCGAACTCCTCTGGGAACAGAAAACCAGGAGGGTAAATGAGCCATCACAGAGCTTCCAACTGCTGCAGCTTCCAGGACTCATCAGTTAGGACTGTGCTATCTTTGTAACACATTGCTATTAAATTAGGTCTACACTGGACACAGGCGGATCAGAGAAGGAGGTTCACATTTATCCGAGCCAGGAATTTAGTCTCAAAAGGTATGCAGATATGGAGTGGAGGAAAGTGATATTAAGCACTCATCTGGCAGCCAGCTGGAGGTGTGAGTGTTAAGCTATACCCACGGAGGCGTCTTGTGAGTCGGACCCTGGAGAGCACTGAGGATCTGGGTCTGCAAACCTGCTTTCCCAGCACCCTTGGACTTCATCTGAAGTCTCCAGCTTGTGAGATCCCTGAAAATCAGGTCCTACACGAGGCAAATGCATCCAGGCTGCTTTAATTTGCTGTTATATTGGAAAATGCCTGACTGAATTTTCAGCCCAGTCTGGAGCAGCCATAATGATGCATTAGAAATTTAGTGTTTCCATGTTTAAATGACTCTATGTACCTTAAGGAGAAAGCACACAAGCAACTCCTGAGCTGCAGCTTGGCCTTTGACACAGATTTTTTTGGGTGATCTGAAAAAGATAATGATCTCATTTCTGAGTAAACCTGCTCATAAAAATCTCCCCAAACCCTGTAATGGAGAAACCCAATGTTTGGAGAGCTTCAAAACACTCCACCTACTTCAGTGCTCCCTTTCCTTTACCTGCTGGCTGATTGAAACTCGTTCACACGTTCTTCCCATGGCAAGAAGAGGGACTAAGCTCCTTCAACCTCAGGCACAGTTTCTCCAGATGTAAGCTGGGCCTCCGGAACCAGGTGTCCGGGAAGTGTGGGCTCACTGCCTGCACAGCCACTCGCCCAGTGTGTAAATCAGCACCAGGAAGCCCTGGCCAGCACGTCACTGAATGCACAGCCCTTAAAATGAAAGGTGTTGAGAAGAAAAATTACATTCAACTCGGGATCGCTGGAATTGCTGGAATGAGCCAACGATTTCTCTGCTGCAGAGCAGAGTCAGAACAAATAGAGTATGACAGTTTCATTACGTGTTAGCTTTTCTTTCCCATAGGCTACAAAAAGAGAAGGCTTCCATCTTCCTCCTCGAGGACCATGTGCATGTCCATGTTTGTTGGCTTGGGGAGCCCCTCAGCTGCTAACTGGGAACGAATACCTCCAAACTGGGAATGAAAACACTGGGTTTTCATGGAGGGGACAGTGCTGACACCCCTGTGCACTTTGTAAAGACTAAGTGGGAAGTCAAATTAAATGGTGCACATTTCACAAGTTAAACGTGCACTTGTTGTAGGGCCCAAGGGGTGAAATTCCTAGGAAGCCTGGCACACCAGCTCAAGTGTGTATGTATGAAAACAGGACATGTTCCACCTGAACTTACATCAGGGGAACATGGCACTCAGCAGAAAGGTATTTCAAGATGATTGACTTGAATAAGCCATGATTGCTGTTGCAGTACAGTTTTAAGGGATAAAGAGACCCATTCCAAAGACAGGAAGAAAGAATAAAAACAAAATTGGTTTCGTGTTTTACACGGGCAATAAAATAACCATTCCCAGATTCTTGCAGATGTGATGCCAATTTATTTTGACCTAAGCTTCCCACAGGCAGAAGTTTGCCGGGCTTGAACAATATACTGCAGCAGGGAGGAATTAAAAACACTTTTGGGGCCTGATGCTGAAGAGCCACAACCTTCTGCCAGCAGCCCCACACGTGGAAGAGCTGCAGAAACAGTGTGGTCCTGGCCCTTCTGGCGGCTCTATCAATACTACTGCTTGAATACAACAGAACATCACTCCTGTCATTATCTTTCTTATGCTCAGCCCAGTCTATTTTTGAACCATTCATGGGAAAGAGATTTCTACTACATTTGGTTCCCACCACACTATTCCAAACCCTGCCCGTCCTCACTGTTAGAAATCTTTCAAATCTTTCCTGCTGTTTGGTGAGATATAAATGTTCCCTTTAAGTGGATCCCATTATTCCCAGGCATGCTGCTTTTCCAATGCACCAACTACTTCTGTTTCCTCTGTGTTAAAAGTTTTAGACTCCTGCCCCTCTGCCTCATTGCAAAGCCACACTTGACTTGTTTAACTCCTTTCTTCTGAGCCACATTTCCCTCTTCTTTGCATTTTTGTACCTTCCTATGCACAAGCTGTCCCCGACCTGCACCCTTGATACACCTAGACTTTCCACACCACACACCTTAATTCTCTGTGCATTTGAGAAGCTCGAGGTGAACAGTGGCTTTGTTGAAACTGGTAAATCAACACCCTTTGCAGACTGGCCACTAGTCACCCACAGTGACCAAAATACTGTGTGCATCTCCTTACAAAGGCTAAACAGATTTATTTGCCTAAGGACACTTGTATGCAACAAAAACCAGATTACAACCTTGCCATCTGTTCTATGAACTTTGTGCTCTTTTAAAATTTGATGATGAAGAACAAAAGAAAAAGCCATGCTGTCAATCTGGCCAGTGAGGTCTGGGTCTTTGCGTGGAGAACACCATAGCAAGTGATGTTCTCATATCTGACAAGAATTTGGTCTGATGTCTTTTTTTCTATCCAAAAAGTGAAAACTTCATTTGGCACTTAGACAGCAGATAAGCCTCATCCTTGTAGGTGCATTACCAGGACTCCTATGGTATATATAGATATAAAGATAGACAGATATGCCTCAGATTGGATGTAAAAGCATTTCTGGTATTAAGACTGCATATCTGGATACACTGTGACCTGGAGGAAGTGTGACTTAAACCTGTGTCCACGAGATGCTGTAAGAACCAAGCGCCCTGAGCCTCTGACAACAACTAGGAGTGAAGCAACTCTGCAGTGAGTGTGTAATAATGATTTCTCTTTACACAACAGCTCTCCTGTCTCTAGAGCAAATTCATATTAATGCACGCTGTCGTACACACTCTGAAGGGATTTCATTTTCTGCAAGTCACCGTGGCAAGATGTCTCTGTGGTGTTATAGCACCTACAGGTGGCAATAAGGCCACAGACAGGTCCTCCGAACAGGTTCTCTTGCTGCCACCTCAGATCCCAAATTCAGGCTGTACAGTTGGTGCTTTAGGAAAAGGAGCATCCACCTCTCCCTTACTGTTAACCATGCAGGTGAAAACAGAATGGAAAATCAGCCCTGGATTGTATGGACGTGGCTATTTCCATGACAAAAAGCTTTTCCAGCAGCACCTGTTGCTAAAGCAGTGCTGATGTTTTCCCCTGTTCTTCAGATAAGCGGATCCTGGGAATGTATGTGAAGGTATGCATAATATGCTGCTCAGCAGTAATGCAACCTGCCAATTACACCGTGGAGTACAGGATAGGAGGTGTTTCCAAAATGCTACCCCGTGACTTGGGATACTCAGTCAACCAAAGGTCAAACTGGGGAGTGAGGAGGGGTTCAGGAAAAGCATCCCTCTCTGGTGGCACAGGAAAAGCCTGAATTCCATTTACTCTGGGGTCTCTGCTAGGTACAAGAAAGGGTCACAGCACAGCCCGTGAGGTTTGGTTTTGCTGCTTTCTGTCCTTCAAGTGGGAGGCCCCAAGTTACTGTGATAGGGAAGTCTGGCAAAGCTGATCCTTTCCAGGACCCTCTGCTGCAGACATGCTATTTACTGTCAACCAGCTTCTAAATCTGCCCAGACCTGAGGAGTAAATGGGGTCATATGGTACCTCTCCTGGTGTATTTAAATACTCCTCCCTTTATCTCTGCATGAATGTGTCATTTCGATGAGTTTGGGAGGAAACACTGAAAACAAGTGTATTTGAGGTTAGACTGTTCTGTTAAGCAAAACCAAAAAGAGTGGAAAATTATTGTTTTAACTTTCAGAATGAAAGGCAAGCATCAGAGCTTCCTGAGAATGGGAAATTGCCTCCTGCCAGACCTAACCATGGCGTAATGCCTGTCAATCTCTGCTCCACAGCTGCAAGGGTGGGCAGAGACCTCTCTCAGCCCAGCTCACCCACTGTCCTGCTGCTTCTGTGGACCATGATGGCCACAGGTTTCAGCCCCCTCACCTGCACAGCCCCATTATCTGCTCATCCCCTCCACTTCAGTCCTCCTGGGCGACAGGTCACACAGCCTTAGTGCAGTTTTCCTAAGGACAGGGTAAGTGCCTGTTCCAAAAGCAAGCTGTGCTGTTAATTTGGGTGAGGGTGTCATTCCTTGTCTCTACAGGAATGGCTCAGCAGCTGGGATACTGGACTTGGAAATGTGCTCAGCTGTGGCGTCTGGCAGGCCACAACACGAAAATACGGCTCCTGACCTCACCTGTTGAGGGAGGGGATGTGTTTGAACCCCAGGAGGTTTCTGCAGTCTCTCACTGGGATGGGGAACAGCAGACTCAGGAATTTTCTCCACTCTGCCCGAGCAGTGGGGCAGGACCCCTTTGTGGTATCCTCACCTGACACAGAGGGTGGGGCTTTACTGAAAAAAGCAGGGACTCCATCACTCCCCAGATGCCCAAGATGAGGACACAGTGAGAGCACAGATGAGGCAGGGAGAGCACAGGGCCCAGGGCTGGAGCCATGCCCAGTAGGTTGCCCAGAAGGGAAGTGGTGAACACAGAACTGCCCTCAGCCCTGGAAAAGTTTTCCCCCTCCCGAGTCAGTGTACCAACAGGAAAACTTAAGATCTAGCAGGAGCAGTTGCAGAAAAGAGACATGGGAATGGAGATGTCACAGAATTAAATTACATCTGTTGGTAGGCACAAAGGAGAGGGGAGCCTTCCCAAAATAAATCTGGTTGCTGCACCTTTGGGGCTTAGGAACCCATCACACCACAGGGAGCCACTCCAGTGAAACTCAGTCTTGGATGGCTTCCCTTTGCAAGTTCAAGTGTCTCCATGCTCCCAAGCTCCTACAGAGAGGCTGGGAAGAGGAATGCCATGACTGCTGTTCAATATGGGCTGCAGAAAGCCACGAGCACTTTAAGCAGCTGCCTTAACTCGCACCATCTGCAGCAAGGTTTGGTGCACCTATGGGAATTAGACAGCTTGGGCCAAATCTGAAGGTGTAAGCTAACAGACCAACAAAAATTTCCGTCCCTTTTTGTACCATGAGTGCAAAGAATGTTTAGTGTTTTACAAGCGGCTTAGCTTCCATCAGAGCAGCTACACACATTTTTGATATGAACTCCTCATATTAACAGTCTGTGGTATAAGCCTCATGATTTCAAGTTCATCAGTCCCAATACTGGAAAGAAAAAAGATTCTCAAATCTATCTTGCATCAAGAAGCTGCAACTTCACAAAAAAACCCAAAAAACAAACCTGAACTGAAGATCAGCAGACTTACAAAATTACACGAACTGCAAGAATGGGGGTTTGCTGCTTTTTTCTCTCTCTTCAGGGTCTTAAATAGTTTCAGTCACTGCTTTCAATGTGGCACATTCCTGACAGCAGAATGGCCAAGGCTGCGGGTACTGGTCCCGAAGTGGGGAGCAGCAAACCCACACTAACCACTACAACAAAGCAATTCCAACTATCTCGCTTCTGTGGGTTTTTCAAAACTAGGGTCTTCCTGCCAGAGACGTGATGGAAATCAGCTGTCGAGGTCAGCCCTCTGCCCTTTTTCCCTAATGCTGGTAATCCTCATGTGTCCTATTAGAGCAAAGAGCTTGCCAGCTCATGCCAGCAGGAAAGCACGGAGCAGCCCTGCCTGCCAATGGTGAAGCAAACAGGGAAAGGACAGGACTTCTCATTCCTGTTGCACGGGATCAGTAAATCTGGTTTTAAAGCAAAAGACTGCAGGGAGTCTCTGGGTCCTGCTCAGGCTGCCTGTGAAAAGCCCTCAGGAAGAAACAGAGCAGAGAGAATAGAATTGCCTGGTGGGAACTCAAGTCCTTGCTCTTGGCTCTATTTTGGTCTAATGTCTTCTTACCTTTTGGGACATTATCCACCTTTTTGGAGGCTTGGGGCAGGACCAAGTGTACTACTTAAAAAATAGCTTGGGAACTGAGATGTTTTAAAAATAAGAATGGATACAGCAATCTACAAATGATCAAAAAACAAGGTAACACTGGGGAAAAGTGGGAAACAGAGGTAAAGAGACAAAATCAAAAGCAGGGAACTGTTAGGTTAGCTAGTCCAGAGAAGCTTCCTGACCATCAGACCTTCCATATGTGTCACACGTCTCCTGAAGGAAATGGTCTGCCACTTTCTGCTCCAAAACACCACCTGTGGCAGACAACAAAAAACACCTGAGGGGTGCAGTCCTCTGTCTGTGGAGAGCACAGGGGCTGGGGGAGAGTGTCCTCAAGGTGACAAAATACCTGCTTCAGCCCTAAGTCAGCCATTGCTCCATATGTGGCTTACTGTGCACAGACATAAAAATTAGGAGATCAACTCCCCATCCCCTCTGAGAAATCACAGCGTAGTGAAAAATAATAAACCAAGTAGTAACAGTTACTGAACCAGGTTCTGTCGAAGCTGAAAACCCTTATAAAGCTATATATCTGTCATGCCACACGCAGTCTGTGCTGAGTTGGTTTGATCACTGCTTGGTCTTTCTCCACCCCAAAATCTATTTAGATGGTTTGGTCGAGGACATTTTTTGTAATGGACATGCCTGAACACACCAGATCTTTAACCCTTGCCTGTGGGGAAAGTCAGCCCAGATAGCACGGATGGCAGTGTGAGCACCTGGGTGCTATCAGAGCTGCCCAGCTGAGCTATGTGCTGGAAATCTGGAAAGGAAAATTGAAGTGGTGCCTCAAGCACACTGTTCCCTGGCTCTGGTGCTTGTCCCCTGCCACTGGGGCTGCATTCACCCAGAAAAATGCTTATCTGGGAAGATAATGTAGAGTGTTTAGTAAGATCTCTCTTTAGCTAAGAGAAATACCAAATGTCCCCTCTTTCGTCATTTGAGGTTTTGCCAATGTTGTAATCACCTTTCTATTTCCTGTGCCCCTCCTAAAAATAAATATTTTTTTTTGCCTTTGCCACTTAAAAAAACTATTTGAGAAGCTTGCAAATCCAGCCTGACGTGACCAAAGCAAGCACCATCATTCCCACTTTGAATGAATGGGAAAAGAAGGAAGGTGAGGTGGACTGCCTTGCCCAAGAGGGTGTAACACAGGAGAAGGTTTGGACACAAACCCCAGGGAAGCCAAGCCTCTTGTCCCCAGCTCTGTGCCAGCCCTGAGACACGAGACCCGAGTCTCCTGAAGCACGGGACACGCAGCATGGGGAAAAAGCGGCTGTGCTGCTCATCCACCTTGCCAAAGCAACAGCTCCTGGGTTCTCTTGCAGGAACCAAAACGCTTTATTGGTAACAGAAGTGACACCTCCCAATCCACGTGGACCAAGGGGCACACACAGCCCAGGGTCCCAATCACGGCTGCTGCTGTGAGGGCTGGGTAGGAACCCACCCCTCCGAGCCGGCCGCTCCTGTACTGGTGGTTCCTTCTCCTCATGTCCCCATTTCTAATGACTCCTTTAAACCTCCTTTCAAAATGATACCTTTTAAAATCTCTTCTCCCACCTCAGAGACTAGAAAAGTAAATGGCAGTCCTTCTTCGTTCCCTATTCACAGTTATAATTTCTCCCCATAACATCCCCTTACTTTCCTAAAATCTGGACTAAAACCCACAAAACAGTCTGAGGTGCACGGCAGGGGCTGGGGTGGAGGGAGAAGAGACCTTCATGTGAACTCCAGCAAAGAGAGATTCTGAAGCTGCCTTTAGTGAGCAATTGCTTTGCAAGGTGGAGCTTAAAGCAGATCGAGGAGCGAGTCACAAGCTAGTGGAAATAAAAGTTTTCTTTACCTCCATGTCCCGCAAGAAAGAGGTGTCCTCGGGGCAATCTTTCTTCCCCACCCCTTTCCCTCTTATCTGTGGGAGAACTTCAGCCGAGCCAGAGCCAAATCGTGGCGCCGTGGAGGGAGTGTAACATCCGAGCCCCTGCTCAGCGTGAAGACCGACAGAGCCCAGCGAGTGGCCCTGCACTGCGAACAAGGAAGGAGGGCGGGTGGGTGAGAGGAAGGGAGAGAGGGAGGGGAGAGGAGGGGGAGGCAAGGCAATCAGGGTTTAAATTTAGACACAAATCTAAACAGATACTGCCCTTCCCGGAGTGCTGGGCTCAGGAGACAGCAAGCAACAAACTGCGCCCAAAGTTGGCGACACCACATGTGCATTTCCTCCTTTGCTTTCTTTCTCCCCTTCGTATTTTCTATCACCTTATCTTCTTTCCCCTCCCGCTCACCTCCGTTTGCTCTCGCTTTCTCTCCACTGCCTGTGGTTGCTGCCCCAGTGTCTCTGCCTGGATCTCCTCCATCCACACTTCCCTTTCGAAGTCTGCTTGTTGTTTGTTTGTTTGTTTGTTTGTTTGTGAGGACGATCTCTTTAACTGCAGCTTCCCTCTTCTCTTCCTTCACACTTCACGGTAATTTCAGTCAGCAGTGAACGTCTTTAGAGTGGATAGAGAGGAGGAATAGGACAGTGAGGGTGATTACTGGGATTGAACAGAATTTAAGCCTTTGATGCCCCGGTGCATGGCTGGGACTCTCAGGAAGGTCAATATCTGCTGGGTGATTCCCCAGAGAGAGAGAACAGGTCTCCACTGCAAAGGGTATTGTGCAAATGTGGGAACAAGTAGAGGGTCCCCATGCAAGGTTGTCACTGTCCAGCTGCAAAGCAGGACTAGCCCCTTCCACCCCGAGTTTGTGTCTCACACCACCAGATCAGAAGGTGCAGGTTGTTTTCCTCTCCCTTCACAGGGATGGAGATACTGGTGCACTGGAAGTGAGAAGCTTCCACGGTCATAGAAAAATTCAGATGGGGAAAATAATGAAGCCTCTGGAATGTTTTGCTACAGCTTCCCTTTCCATTCTGATCACAGTGTTGTAAACCGGACATCTCTTTTAGCAACTGTTTGCATATGCTTCCTTCTCAAGAATTTCAGTCCCCACCTCTCAGAGCAGGGCGGTGCAGAGGAATTTGGAAGCACTCCCTTTGTCTTCTGCTGGCTTCCTTGCCTTGTGTGCAGCTGCAAAGTGACACAATGTCATATCGTCATTTTGGCAGGATACCTTGGGGGCAGAAGAGGGTTAAAGCATGTTTTCTGAAAGGGATGCATACTTTTCCTTTGCAGTGTTTCACAAGTCCCTGCTGGCTGCCACTGAGAACAGTCCAGAATGGATTTAAATGTGAGCATGGTGATATCCCAGTTTACTGTTACCAATACTTGCTCTTACAGTGTAGTTAACTATTGCTGTACTGCACGCTGTAGGGCTCCAGTGGAATTAGCAGATTTAGAGAGTGACCTCATTATCTCCCAAATTCAATATACAATAGTTACTCTGTCCCTAGCCGAAAGAATGATAGGCTGAGTTGCTGCAATCTGAAGATTGGGCAAGAGGACTAATTAATCTTCAGTTGTTGAAACCCCTCTGCTGTAAGCAACAAGAAGATGATGCAACTGTAGATACAAGGAGATAGATTAAAGATCTAAAAGAAATATAAAATTGGAACTACTTGATTGGAAATCCTATTCATGTCTCCAAGTCCTGACAATGTTACGCTGGGAGAGGGCATAGGAACTGAACTGAGAGGCAGGGTGAGGCAGGGAGGGCAGGATTCTTCTGCTGCCCATGCTTTGCCTGCTGCCAGGACAGAAGGAGGATTTCAAGCTCAGGGTTTTCACTGGACACAGGTCACAAGTGTCGTTTTCAAGATTTCTGCCATGTAACAGACTGTCAAAATCACACCTCCAATGGCTGCTTCACGCTGCTTACAGCCTGTTTCAATATTTTCTTTCTGCTTTCAGGGGTTGTACTCTGCAGAGAAAACACTTTGCTTAGTTCTACAGAAAAGGAAGCTGCTAGGCAGAAACAGTATCACTTTACTAAAGCAAAGGTAGTTGCAGCTGCCCCACCACAATTCTTCACTCTATTTCTGCTCCAGAGGATCTCACCACAACGCAAATCTTTTCTGCCAGCAGGATTCCCAAATGCTCTGAGCATGGTACACAGTGCTTGGGTTTTTAATGCTAAATCTTTCTTCTTCAAGGAGCAAGGAGAGAACACACAGAACTAAGGTGTTTGTTTTCCCCCAGACAGGAAGAGGTGTGGATTGGTTCTCGTTTTTCTTGTTTCTGGACTGAAAAATGCTAGAAACTCTGAACAAACACCACGTGTTTCAACTGCAAGACCTTTGTAACAAACCGTATTAAGGGAGATTATAGTGAGAAACTGGGTGTTTTACATGATGTGCATGTGCAAGAATGAGTGGGAGGTACCTGTAAGTATGACTCTCTGCAGCCCTGTGTATATCTCTGCTCACAGACCTTCTGGGATGTAGCAGTGTCCATAGGACTAACTTGTTCTTATATGCAAAACAAATTTGCTGCATCTGTTCTGTTCTGGAGGAAAAAACCCCAAACCCCAGTCATCCCAAGTGCCATTAAAACAGGCTGTAGGGGGAAATTTCATTTGACTGAGAAAATATTGCAATTGTGGACACCTGGATTTTGCACCTTCCCAGCTGATTCTTTTCAAGACACCAAAACAGCAAGTTTGCTTGAGGCCAAATAATCTGGTACTCCTGCTATGGGCAGCATGTGGGGGAGAGGTGCAAGGAATTCCTTCATCCTGGCATTCCTGCAAAACAGGTAGCATAAGTGGTTCTGCCATGCTCAGAAACACCATGTTTAATATTTGCCAGCCTCCTGCATTTTGGCTGTGAAGGATGGACAGTGGAGACTCCACAGGGTGCTAGAGTGAGCAACAGGAAGGAGATGCAGGGACATGGCAATTATTTGTTCAGAGACTAGTTAGTAAAAAAAGCTTTTGGGGGCATCTGAAACTTTGGCTCTGACATTTGTGCCCATACAGCTATCTCAGTCGGGTGTGTCTGCGTAGCTGCCAAATCTGGGAAGGTATGTTTGTCAGGGCAGTGGATGAGCAAAGGGTGGAGGGAGCTGTGGGTTCCTGCAAGACAGATTGAAATTCTGTGCTTCGTTAAACATTTGTTGAGGGTTTGGTAGAGCTCACCTGTCAGTGCCAGTATCTGAGACCGTTCTGTCAACCTCTCTGTCTGGCTTTGGCTGCTGCTATCCACATGATTTCCCAGAATTCACACTATTAACCAGCAGCTGTTACTATGCTGGGGTTTTGACCACCTGAAAATGGATCTCAACCTTTCCTGTTCCCACTCAAGCAACTCAGTTCTCAGCTGAAAAAAAGGGGGATAAGGTAACCACGGAAAAAAAAGCACTTGCATTTCAAAGATCAATCAGCTCTACAAGCCAACATCCTGTTTTATGTTGGCTTTGCACACCAGCTCCTCTGACAATGGCAGCCTGACAGGAAGCGATCGTGAGCAGCGTTTTTCTATAGGAAACTCACTTTTTGAACCCCCGTCCTGCTAACGGTGCTCTGAAGTCTCTGCGCCCACCCACCCTGCCCTTGCCCCTCAGCATTTTAAACTAACACTGTGGACTCCGGGCCTCACCCTCCTCTTCGGGGAGTTATCAGCAGGAAATGAAGTCAGCTGGAACGCTTTGTACCGCCGTCATTTTTCTGGTGGAGCCGTGCAGCTGCAGTGAGGCACGTCTGGGAGCACACACTGACACACGTGCTCATGTGCCAGGCACTGTGCACCCCTGCTAACAGGGAGCATTTCACCTGTGATGCTCACAGCAATGAGATCACACTGAGGGGGCTCACCCTCATTCATACCAGGCCACCTGGGGCTGGTGGGTGGTGTAAAAGTAGCTAGTGTCATCTCTTGCAGCACTGCAATTTCTTTGGAGAGCTCTTTTTTCACTGCTGATGTGCTTAGCTCCAGTGAACAAACTGAAGTGGGGTATTAGGAGGCAAGGCTGCAACCCATTGTATTAATATAGTGATGGGACAAATATTAACCACCATCAGCCACTGACTGCTTTCTTCCAGACTGAACAATTTCTCTATCGGTCACTAGTTTTAATACACAACAAGGCTTAATATGAACAAACAAAACCATTCAAAACACGAGTGCTGACACAATTCTAGCTATCTGTGTGGGATACAACCATATGTTTGATTATGTTGTTCTCAGGCCAGTCCTACTGCCCATCTCTCAGCGTCCTAGAAAGCAGAGTCACAAGCAGCGGCTTCCTCAGCATGCAGCTCAAGTGCTGACTGAACACCAAAAATTCATGGCTGAAAATGGAACAGCAGTTCTGGTCCCCAGCAGGTTATGGACAGAGGAAGCTTGCCTTGCCACTGCCTGTGTGGTGGCTGTTAAAAAGGTAAAAGGCCTTCTAGCTGAATACCAGGCCAGTGCTATATTCATTTTACCTGTCTTCTAAAAATGACACTGACAGAAAGGTCAGAAGCTGAATTCCCAACCAAGGTAATTCAGGAACTTTGAGGATATGAACAAATAAATGCATCAGGCACGAGCACGTAACACCTTTTTGTGTTCAGGAGAGGTCTGTGTTGTGTGCCATTTCCTAACAGCAGTACTGCTACGTTGTTTGGCAGGACTGGTATCTCCTCCGGAGGGTATCTAACCAACATTTTTAGAAACAATCTCCGTGGTGGGTCTCATGTGGCACCGAGCACTGGCACTTCAAAGCACTGAGTGCTTCAGCTTTTGCCAGAGCTGACTCACAGGTCAGTCGCTTCTGTCACACACAGCGGCAAGTGACTTTAATCACCCTGGCTGTCATTTGGATGCAGAGAGAGCTGGCCTGGCTCAGAAATCAAGCGCTGCACACAGCGAGCCTGCACAGCCCGTGAGTGTTATCTGGACACAGAAAGGTTTCTGTTCACGGACAGACTGCATGACCTAGACAGGAAGCCTGGACCAGAGTGCAGCCAGACTGTGTGTCTGAGGAGAAACCTCGCCCAGCCCATCCAGCAGCCAGGCTGTCCAAAGAGAGAGCTGGCTCGGGGAAAACCAGCTGTGAAGAGGGCAGGCAAAGCATGGCGGTACAGCAGCCAGGATGGAGACCTTGCCCACTTTCTGGCTAAAATACATCTTCTCTGGAGACATAGCCCAAAGCCCATCACGTGTAAAACACACTGAAATAAAGACTGATCCATCAACTGGCCAGCTCCTGGAGGAAAGAGTAAACTGGCTCCATCTTTGGTGAGATAGTACTGTATTTTTACTGGGTTTTTTTAATGCAATAAAGCACAAGAGTTGAAAAGGAGAAGTACTGGCTAGCAATACTCTCTTGACTTTATTATGCAAGAATGTTGGGAGCCCCTAGACTTCTTGCACAACAGAGAGAATCCTTCTCCTTTCTCTGAGATTCAGCTGAGGAAGTGAGAGGGCCTGGAGATTTACTTTAGATAACTCATCCTTTCAGAGCAAGCTGAAAGACTTAAAGACGTTATTCCTCACCCTACAGGTTCACTCCACGCTACCCATCCAAGAAACAGGGCAACAAAACAAGCCCTGTTCTTTCATTGCAATATGCAAGACAGAGACTACTGAGCCTAATAAATCCTGTTCTCCACAGAGGAAAGCCAATGCCATTTGCTTCCATAAATCCTGTTGAGTGTTGAATTCCCACCAGACTCATCAGCCTAAATCTGCTGGGGTTGGGCAGCAGCAGCCCTTGGTAGCTGGGGACAGGGAAGGCTGCAGATGTGCCACAAGGCTGTAGGGGCAGGAGGAGGCCAGGACAGGTTGGCAGACTTTGCGTGGATGGTTTTTTTCTCTTGGCCCCTGAGATCCAGCTGTGTGGTCTCAGCATGGCAGGCAGAATGAGGAATGTTCTTCCATGCTCTCTATGAAGTTTGCTTTTACTGTCAGGCCACAGAGGCTGTGTGGCAGGTGCACCCTTCCTATATTTGCTAGCTCTGCTTCCCACATCCTATCTTCTTTCCTTTCTATCCTTTTCTCCCCCTGTGGCACTTATTGGTTTTTATTTCTGCATACGCTCTATAGTATCCCTTCTCTCCTGTGCTGACCCCACCAATCACCTCCTGTCTGTTCCCTATCATGCCCTGCTGCTCCCCAGTAACATCAGTCCCACACCTACCCGTGCCACCACCACCACTCATCCCTTTGACTCCATCAAGTAGATCAAGTAGAGCTCCCAGGCTCTCCAAGGGCAGGGCTGCTTGAAAACAGAGAGAAACATGCACTTTCTCTGTATGCACACACATGTTGGTAGGGAGAGAAAAGAGCAAGCTCTAATGTCTCTGTTTTAGCTATAGAAAACTCTAGCAAAGCGAGTTTGTTACATCTTGTCTTCCTCGGCCCCTTTTCTTTCCTAAGACATTTCTTCTATTTCTTCCATACTCTTCTCACTCGTGCAGAGCAGCTCCTGTCCTTTTCCCCATCAACACTCCTGCCCCTCATGTGAACATGCAAATACACAAAGGCAAGCACAGCCTCTTCCCTCACAACTCACTCCTTTTCTCCCTCTGGTTTTCTCCTCAGCACTCTGCCCTGAAATATCCCTTGTCCTGTGCTACAAACAAGGCTGCCTGTGTGGCCTTAGCTGCTGGAGTGGTTGTCACTCCCAAGTCCAACCACCCAGCTGAATGAGCTCAACAGGGGTTCAGAGCAGCCTTTTTTCTTTTTTTTTTTTTTCTTTTTTTCCCCAAGAAAATACCAGGTTCTCCTGAGCACCTCCAAGAGAAGGCAGCAGCAGAAGGCTCTGTGTGTCCATGACCCAGAAGAGAGGCAGGAATCTCTGACCATGCTCTGCAGCCAAAGGGAATACTGGAGAAAAATTATTTTGTTCTGCCTGTATAGGACAGCAGATAAATGGGGATGGATGTGTGGTGTGTTTTCCTTCCTGGATGCAGCCCAGCAGAATGATCCATCTGGCCTTCTACAAGCTGTGGGTGCTGTGAGGGCAGATGGTAGTCACACAGTAAGTTAATTTGGGTTTCTCAGTGCTACACTGCTGGACTTAACTGGTAAGATTGAAGTGGAAAAATGAAAATCCACCATCTTTTAGGAAAAGTTAAATCGAGTCTCAGTGTTACCCAGTTAAAAACATCTCTTTATACAAATCTTTATAAGGATGCTGAGCACAAAGTGATGGCTACAATAAGGTATAGCTCAGTGTTTATCTGGGTAAACGATGCATTGAAATGGCCTTCGGTGGAGGGTGGAATGGTGTTCAACTAGCAGAACCAAGTCTTGCAGAAGAGGGCTCTGACATACACCCTGCAGTGTGCAAGAGATAAGACCTGAGCTCCGCCTAATGGCAAATCATCCTGCATGCATTGCTGCCCGTTTCGACAGTCCCTGCTTGCTGTAATTAAATGACAAAGTTTTCCTCAGGGGAAGCCGGGCCACAAACACCTGCGGTGACAGTGACACAGAACCAGCCTCTGGGGCTGACTTAGCCGTGCGCAGGGACAGCGGGGCTGGTGCTGCCACAACCACCTTTGGAGCACAGCACCACGGAATTGTTCAGGCTGGAAAAGACCTTTAAGATCAAGCCCAACCACTCACCCAGCACCGTCAAACCATGTCCTCAAAGTGCCATATCCACGCGGTTTTTTCGAACGCTTCCAGGAGCTGACGGATTTCCCCAGGCAAGGGGCAGGACACCGTGCCATGGGCTATCCCGGGTCTCCCAGGATCCCGCAGGACGGGGTTGCGCTCTGGTCCAGCCTCCCTGGTCCAGCCGGAGCCGCGTCCCGCCAGCGCCCCCCGCAGCCCACCGGGATCCCCTTCCCGATGGATGCGGCAGCCGCTCCACCGAAATGCCAGCGCCTGGGAATCCTGTGAGCGGTGGGATGTTCAACAGGACCGACACTTGGGCCGCAACAACAGCACTACAGGCTGGGGCTGAGCCGCTGGAAAGCTGCCCCGGGGTGGCAGGATAGCCCACCCTGATAACACCCAAAATCCAAGCAGAGAGTGCCTACGATGCAAGCCGTGGTGCAAGCCCAGCTGCTGGTGCCGGCATGATGCCTTGGTGTGAATTATTCTAAAACCATCCCGGTTCACCAGACTTCGAATACACATCCTGCTTTTTTTCAGCAGGATTTGACAGATAAGCCGGTCTGCTAGCCTACAGATCTGTGACTGCCAGTCGGTCACTTTATATTATAGAAGTCCAGTCGCCTTCCATACAGGCAGGTTCTTCTGACAATAACCCTCCTTGGGGTGTGTGTGTGTGGAGATTCCTCCCTCGGCTGGGGATGCCCTCCAAGGACACTCCTCGAGGCTGAGA